>JBBFKN010000011.1:11634391-12067302 GCA_039654755.1 Calcarius lapponicus
CTCCCTGCTCTACCCCGGTGGCCCGTGCAGCCCCTGTGAGCCCGGGACCCCCGCCCGCGCCCCCCGCCCCATTAAACCGCCCTGTCACACCGGGCTGGGGACGCTTTTGTTGGTGCCTCTCGAGCGGGATTTGGGGACGGGGATTTGGGGGTGGGCAGGGGGGGGTTAGGGACAGGGGTGGGGACAGGGAGGAGAAAGGGATGGGGATGAAGATGGGATCCAGAGAGGGGACTGGAGATGGGAAAATGGGATGGGAATAGGGTGGGGATGGGGATGGGAATGGGGATGGGATGGGGATGGGGATGGGATGGGATGGGGATGGGAACGAGGATGGGATGAGATGGGATGGGATGGAGATGAGATGAGATGGGATGGGATGGGTGGATGGGATGGGATGGGATGGGATGGGATGGGATGGGGATGGGGATGGAAATGAGATGGGATTGGGATGGGGAAAAAAAATGGGATGGGGATGGGATGGGATGGGAGGGACAATGGGATGGATAATGGGATGGGATGGGATGGGATGGGGAAGGAGATGAGATGGGATGGGATAATGGGATGGGAAAATGAGATGGGAAAATGGGATGGGATGGGGACAGGGACTGAAACTGGGGACAGGAACCAGGGACAGCAATGGGTGCCTCTGGTGCCGTCTGGGCACCCAGCTCTGCGGTGTCCCTGCGGAAGGCAGGACAAGTGGTAGGTGCACTGCCACCCGGGGAGGGGGGTCGTTGCTTCCCACCCCCCAGCACAGCCCTCGGGTGCCGGGTGACACCATGCAGGAGGCCAGGGGACAACAGAGTGGCTTCCCCTGAACGAGGGGTCCCTGCCACCCCTGTGTGGCACAGTGACCACGAGCTGCCCACGCGCGGAGGCCGGCGGGGCACCGGATGGCACCCGATGGCACCCGATGGCACCGGATGGCCCGGGGGCGGGGGGACACAGAGCAACACGCCGAGCCGGCTGACAGGATGCTGCCGAACGCCTTTTTTGGGGGGTTTCCTGAGGAAGGCAGAGCCGGGGGGAGGCTGTGAGGCGCGCTCAGGGCCGGGGGGGCAGGGGCGGGCCCCGTGCCCGCCGCGGCTCCCGCTGGTACGGGCTGAGCTCGGCCTCGGGGGGCGGCGGCCTTCGGGGAGCTCCGCACCGGGGGGACCCCACGTTCAGGTAGATGGGCGAGTCGGGGTGCACAGCGCCTGGGGGGGGTCACGCTGTGAGCCAGGACCCTCGGGGGGTGTCCGGGGTGGGGGCGAGCAGGGGGGGTTTTGGGGTCAGGGGGACGTGGGGCAGGTGGGCACGGGGGCGTTTGGGTGTTGGGGAGGGGGATTCGGGGTCAGGCTTACCGGGGCTCCTGTGACAGCAGCGGGGGCCGAGCAGGGCCATCCCCAGGAGAAGGGCGGTGCCCCCCAGGCTCCCCAGACCCCCCAGGAGTGCCCAGAGCAGCGCTGCGAGCACAGCCCAGGGTCACCCCCGGCCCGGGGACACCGGACACGGCGGGCGCGGGGGTGGAGGGCACGGCAGGGACAGCGGGGACAGTTACCTGAATGATGTCCTCCGAGGCTGCTGCGGTGAGGGGAAAGAGGCAGAGATGTCCCAGTCCCATGTCCCCGTCCCTGTCCCAGTCCCAGTCCCAGTCCCTGTCCCCTGTCCCTGTCCCTGTCCCTGTCCCTGTCCCTGTCCCAGTCCCTGTCCCTGTCCCAGTCCCAGTCCCAGTCCCAGTCCCAGTCCCAGTCCCAGTCCCTGTCCCTGTCCCTGTCCCAGTCCCTGTCCCTGTCCCTGTCCCCAGTCCCAGTCCCTAGTCCCAGCCCCTGTCCCAGTCCCAGTCCCTGTCCCAGTCCTCTGTCCCAGTCCGTGTCCCTGTCCCTGTCCCTGTCCCTGTCCCAGTCCCTGTCCCTGTCCCTCCTCACTGTGGCCACCCAAAACCCTCCCGGAATCTCCCCAAGGGACCCCACCCACCCTGCTGGGGACCCTCAGTGACCCCCCCAAGCCCCTCGGCGGTGCCACCTCCCCGGTCCCCCCTGCCCCCCGCAGTCCCGGGCGGTACCGGGGGCTGACGCGGAGCTCGGTGCCGTTGCCGGTGACGGTGTCGTGCCGCGGGATCTCCAGCGTCACCCGGCACAGGTAGCGCCCGCTGTCGTTGCTCTGCACCTGCGGGAGGCTGAGGGTGGCCCGGGGGGGGTGCCAGGCCAGCTGTGCCCCCCCCGGGCCACAGGGCAGCGGGGGACAGGGGGGTGCCGAGGCGCAGGCGGGTGGCGCAGAGCACCCCGAGCCCCCCCGTCCCGCAGCCACTCCATCCGCAGCAGGACCTCGCCCTCGGCCACCTCCACCTGGCACTGCAGGGCCACCGTGTCACCCGCGGGCACCCGCAGCTGGCGCGGCTCCTGGGTCACCCGCAGGGCGCCCCGCTGTGGGGACAGCCACGGGGTCCGGGGGATGGATGGATGGAATGGATGGATGGATGGATGGATGGATGGACGGATGGATGGATGGATGGATGGATGGATGGATGATGGATGGATGGATGGATGATGGATGGATGGATGGATGATGGGATGGATGGATGATGGATGGATGGATGGATGGATGGATGGATGGATGGATGGATGATGGATGGATGGATGGATGATGGATGGATGGATGGATGGATGATGGATGGATGGATGGATGGATGGATGGATGGATGGATGGATGATGGATGGATGGATGGATGGATGGATGGATGGATGGATGATGGATGGATGGATGGATGATGGATGGATGGATGGATGGATGATGGATGGATGGATGGATGGATGGATGGATGGATGGAGATGGATGGATGGATGGATGGATGGATGGATGGATGGATGATGGATGGATGGATGGATGGATGGATGGATGGATGGATGGCACCCCGGGGTCACAGGGGATGGATGGCACCCCCAAACCCCACCCCACAGGGACACTCCAGGCTCGCTGCCCACACATCCCCTGTCACCTCTGACCACAGACCCCATCCTGTCCCCCACCACTGTCACCTCCCTGTCCCCACTGACGAGGTTTGCCCCCCACCCTGTCCTCTCTCCATGTCCCCCTGTGTGCCCCCCACCCTGTCCCCTCCCCATCCATCCCCACTGTCACCTTCCTGTCCCCCTGCCGCAGCCATGTCACCCACCCTGTCCCCGTGTCTGTCCCTCCCTCGGTGTCCTCAGCCCCTCTCTGGTCTCCCCCTCAGGACAGATGTCCCCCCTCGCCCCGGCTGTCACACAGGGGCCAGTCTGAGCCCCGTGCCGCCCCAGTGTCCCCTGTCCCCAACCCCACAGCCCCGCCACAGGGTCCCAGGCGCTGTCCCCACTGTCCCCCAGCCAGCCTTGTCCCCCACTCACCTCCAAGGAGGGGGATGAGGACCCCGAGCTGCCACATCAGCCACCCCCTCTGAGGGGCTGCGTCCCCAAGGGGTCCCAGCCCCACGCTGTCCCTGTCCCCAAAGCACCTCTGTCCCCAAAGCCTCCTGGCCCTGCGTCACCCGGGCCAGCTCACTGTGACACTGTGGCTTCCGGCCCTGTGAACGGGGGAGGTGACAGGGACACACAGTGCCACCAGAGGGGGGGCAGAGATGGGGACGTGGGGGGGGAGTTGGGGACGGGGATTTGGGCGGGGATGGGGCAGGTGTGACATGGGGACAGGGGGAGGGAAAGGGACTGAAATGGGGACAGGGATGAGAACAGGGATGGGGACAGGGATGCGATTGGGGACAGGGATTTGGACAGGAATGGGGACAAAGATTTGGACAGAGATGGCGACAGGAAGAGGGACAGGGATGGGAACAGGGATGGGGACAAGGATGAGATTGGGGACAGGGATTTGGACAGGGATGGGGACAAAGATTTGGACAGA
Source organism: Calcarius lapponicus (assembly GCA_039654755.1). Lineage (NCBI taxonomy): Eukaryota > Metazoa > Chordata > Aves > Passeriformes > Fringillidae > Calcarius > Calcarius lapponicus. The sequence goes on from JBBFKN010000011.1 coordinate 11,638,268, forward strand.
GATGGCGACAGGAAGAGGGACAGGGATGGGGACACGAATGGGGACAGTGATGCAATTGGGGACAGGGATTTGGACAGGGATGGGGACAGGGATGGGGACAGGGATGGGGACAGTGATGCAATTGGAGACAGGGATTTGGACAGGAATGGGGACAGGGATGGGGACAGAGATTTGGACAGAGATGGGACACGAATGGGGACAGTGATGCAATTGGAGACAGGGATGGGGACGGGGATGGGGACACCAATGGGGACAGTGATGCAATTGGAGACAGGGATGGGGACAGGGATGGGGACACGAAAGGGGACAGTGATGCAATTGGAGACAGGGATTTGGACAGGGATGGGGACAGGGATTTGGGACACCATCCAGAGCGAGGACAGGTGACAACACCTCCTCAGGCTCCACCTTGATCCTGGCTCCGCTCCAGCCTGGGGGGAGCCCCGTGGGGACTTCCTCTGATCCCCCCAGAGCACAGGGACCCCTCCTGCCCCCCGAGCGGGCTGGGGGGGGGTCAGGCTTCCTGATCTGGGACCCCCCCGCACTGTGACAGTGTCCCCACAATGTCCCCCAGCCCTGGCCCGGCGCTCCCCTCCCGGACTACAACTCCCAGCGTGCCTCGGGCCGCGGGGGGCGGGGCCGAGAGCGGGGCGGGGCCGGGGCGGGGCGGGGGGCGCCGCTCCCCCTTTGTTGGTGTCGGCGGGGCCGAGCGCGGCGGGGCCGGCCCGGAATGGGCGACCAGGTACGGCCCGCGCCGCCCGGCACCGGCGGCAGGAACCGGGGCACGGAGCAGGAACCGGGAGCGCCGGGAGTGAGGGGATGGAGCGGGGCGGGGCGGGCGGGATGGAGGATGGAGCGAGGAGGGTGCAGGGAGGGATGGAGGGATGGAGAGGGAGGGATGGAGGGAGAAGGGCCGGAGGGATGGAGGAAGTGGGGATGGAGAGATGGGAAAGAGGGAGGAAGGAAGGAAGGGAGGAAGTGGGGATGGAGGGATGGGAGGAAGAGGAAGGAGGGATGGAGGAAGAGGGGATGGAGAGATGGGAGGGAGGGATGGGAGGAAGGAGGGATGGAGGAAGCGGGGATGGAGAAGCAGGGATGAGGAGCGCAGGTGTGGAGGATGGATGGCGGGCTGAGGGGCTCAGGGTGGCACCGGAGCGGTGCGGGAGGGCTGGGGGGGCACGGAGGGGAGCAGGGGGCTCGGGGGCTGGCACACTCACCCTCACCCTCACACTCACACTCACACTCACACTCACACTCACACTCACACTCACACTGCCAAGTCATGGCCCCGCCATGCTGGGGCAGCCCGGCCGGGCTGGCACGGCCTGGCACGGCCTGGCACGGCCCGGCACGGCCCCGGGGGCAGCGCGGGGCCCGCGGGCACTGACGGCCGCTGCAGGGCGCCGGGCAGGAGTCTCTGCGCAAGATCATCACCACGCTCGCCGTGAAGAATGAGGAGATCCAGAACTTCATCTACTCCCTCAAGCAGATGCTCCAGAACGTGGAGGTAGCCCCGGCTGCCCCCCCCGCGCTCCCCGGGGCCCCGCGGGGCCGGCCCCGCTCAGGCCCCGCCGTTGTGCCCAGGCCAACTCGGCGCGGGCGCAGCAGGACCTGGAGGCCGAGTTCCAGTCGCTCTACGCGCTGCTGGACGAGCTCAAGGAGGACATGGTGATGAAGATCAAGCAGGAGCGAGCCAGCCGCACCTACGAGCTGCAGGTGAGTCCCCCGTATGGAGCCCCCCTGGCCCTGGAGCCCCTCTGGCCCTGGAGCCCCTCTGGCCCTGGAGCCGCCTCAGTCTGGAGCCCCCCCGGCATGGAGCCCCCCTGGCCCTGGAGCCCCCCTGGCCCTGGAGCTCCCCTGGCCCTGGAGCCCCCCTGGCCCTGGAGCCCCTCTGGCCCTGGAGCCCCCCCGGCATGGAGCCCCCTGGCCCTGGAGCCCCCTCAGCCTGGAGCCCCCCTGGCCTGGAGCCCCCTCAGCCTGGAGGCCTTCTAGTCTGGAGCCCCCCCTGGCCCCAGAGCCCCCCCAGCCCCAGAGCCCCCCAGCCTGGGACCCCCTGTCCTGGGGCCTGCCCAGCCCCAGAGCCCCCCGGCTTGGAAACCCACCCAGCCCAGAGCCCCCTATCCTGGGACCCCCCTATCCTGGGAACCCACCCAGCCCAGGAGCCCCCCCATCCCGGGACCCCCTGTCCTGGGATCTGCCCAGCCCCAGAACCCCCTCAGCCTGGAGCCCCTCTGGTCTGGAGCCCCTCCAGCCCAGGACCCCTCCAGCCCCAGAGCCTTCCAGCCTGGGACCCCCCTGTCCTGGGACCCCCCAGCCCAGAGCCCCCCAGCCCAGAGCCCCCCCAGCTCTGCCCTCTGCCCTCCCTCCCGGGCAGGCCCAGCTCGTGGCCTGCTCCAAGGCCCTGGAGAGCTCCGAGGAGCTGCTGGAGGCGGCCAACCAGGCCCTGGGCACGGCCAACCACCAGGACTTCTCCCAGGTGGGTCCCCGCGGTGCCAGGGGGTGGCCCTGCCCTGCTGTCCCCATGCTGAGGGTGTCCTGACCCCCCCGCTTGCCACCCGCTCGATGCCACCCTGGGCTGGGCACCCCTTTTCTCTCTGTGCTGGGCTGGCTGTGCCTGGAGGGAGCTGGGTGGGAGAGGGGACAGCCGGGGTGACCCCAGGGTGACACAGAGGGGCACCATGGCAGGGCTACAGGGCACAAAGGTGCTGTGCCAGGGGGTGCAGGGGTGCTGTGCCAAGGGAACCACTGCGGATGCAGGGATGCTGTGGGATACTCTGGGGTGTTCTGGGATTCAGGGATGCTGTGGGATGCCCTGGCATGCTCAGGGACGCCCTGGCATGCTCTGGGATGCTGTGGGATGCTCAGGGATGCTGTGGGATGCCCTGGCATGCTCTGGGATGCTGTGGGATGCAGGGATGCTGCTGTGGGATACTCTGGGATGCTCAGGGATGCCCTGGCATGCCCTGGGATGCTGTGGGATGCTGTGGGATGCCCTGGCATGCTCTGGGATGCTGTGGGATGCAGGGATGCTGCTGTGGGATGCTGTGGGATGCTGTGGGATGCAGGGATGCTGTCCCGCTGGGTGCCACAGCTGGTACAGGTCCCGCATGTGCCCCGCTGTGCCCGGCTCTGCTGCCTCACTGCTGCTTTTTTCTCCTCCTCTTTCCCTCTGCGCTCACAAGGCGGCCAAACAGATCAAGGATAGGTACGGCCCCCCCGAGCCCCCCACCCACTAACCCCCTCCTCCTCCTCCTCTTCCTCCTCCTCCTCCTCCCAGCCAGGGGCCCGCAGGGGTGGTCCCGAGGCTGCTGGGGTGGCCCTGTGGCTGCTGGGGTGTCCCCAAGGTGCTGGGGTGTCCCCAAGGTGCTGGGGTGTCCCCAAGGTGCTGGGGTGTCCCCAAGGTGCTGGGGTGGCCCTGTGGCTGCTGGGGTGGCTGTGCCCACCCTCCCCAGGGCACAGCAGGGCAGGGGGTGCCCGGCCCCGCTGAGCCCTGTCCCTGTCTGGCACAGTGTGACGATGGCCCCGGCCTTCCGGCTGTCGCTCAAGGCCAAGGTCAGTGACAACATGAGCCACCTGATGGTGGATTTCGCCCAGGAGCGGCGCCTGCTGCAGGCCCTGGCCTTCCTGCCAGGTACTGCCAGGGCAGGGGGACACGGGGGGACGGGGCAGGGCAGCGGGGAGGGTGGCACGGCGCGGGGCAGTGCCAGGCCTAGGGTGCCAGGGATGAGGGGTTTGGGTGCTGTGCCCAGGGGGCAGTGGGAGTCTCTGGGTGCCAGGGGTGTCTCAGGTCTGTGACTTGCTGGGGAGCCCTGGGGGTGCCCGGGAGTGCTGGGGAACCCCTGCGTGGCAGGGAGGGGGGACACTGGCACGGCTGCTCCTGCGGGCAGTGCCCAGCGCCCCCGAGATCGACCTGGCCGAGTCGCTGGTGGCCGATAACTGTGTGACCCTGGCCTGGAGGATGCCCGACGAGGACAGCAAGATCGACCACTACGTGCTGGAGTACCGCAGGACCAACTTCGAGGGGCCCCCCCGCGCCAAGGAGGACCAGCCCTGGATGGTCATCGAGGGCATCAAGGGCACCGAGTACACCCTCACTGGTGAGGGCACGGGGTGCCCCAGGCTCTGCAGGGCACACGGGGGTGGCAGTGCCCTCCTGCTGGCCCAGCCTGTCACCCCGCTGTGCCCGCAGGGCTGAAGTTTGACATGAAGTACATGAATTTTCGGGTGCGGGCGTGTAACAAGGCGGGTGGCGGGCGAGTTCTCCGAGCCGGTCACTCTGGAGACCAGAGGTGGGTGCCAGGTGCCCGTGTGCCCCCTGTGCCAGCCCTGCGGGGTGCTGGGGGCCCGGGCACTGCTGACAGGGGCTGTCCCCAGCCTTCATGTTCCGGCTGGACGCCAGCACGTGCCACCAGAACCTGCGGGTGGAGGAGCTGAGCGTGGAGTGGGACGCCACGGGCGGGAAGCTGCAGGACGTCAAGGCCCGCGAGAAGGATGGCAAGGGCAGGACGGCCTCGCCTGCCAACTCCCCTGCCAGGTAACACCACCCCCGGGCCCCCCTGCACGGCCCCCGGGCCTGGCAGTGCCAACCCTGCCCTGTCCCCGTGTGTGCCAGGGTGGTGCAGTCGCCCAAGAGGATGTCCCTGGGCCGCGGGGGCCGCGATCGCTTCACTGCAGAGTCCTACACGGTGCTGGGTGAGAGGGGCACCCAGGGGTGTGGGGGTTTGGGCACCCAGGGGTGCTGGGTGAGAGGGGCACCTGGCCTGGGGTGTTTGGGCTTTGGGCACCCAGGATGGGGGGTTTGGGTACCCAAGGTGGGATGGGGGGGTCTGGGCCCCCAGGGCTGGAGGCATTTGGGCACGTGGGGGTGTGGGGATTTGGGCACCTGGGGGTGTAAGGGGCTGGGGCACCCAGGGGTGGGAGATTTTGGGTACCCAGGGGTGTGTAGGGTACTGGGGCACCTGGGGTGAGGGGGTTTGGGCACCCAGGGGTTTGGGGATCTGAGCACCCAAGGGTGTGACTGAGGAGGGGGCACCCAAGGGTGCAGGTGAGGAGAGGGCACAGAGGGATCAGAGCACAGGGGGCACCCAAGGGTGCAGGTGAGGAGAGGGCACAGAGGGATCAGAGCACAGGGGGCACCCAAGGGTGCAGGTGAGGAGAGGGCACAGAGGGATCAGAGCACAGGGGGCACCCAGGGGTGCAGGTGAGGAGAGGGCACAGAGGGATCAGAGCACAGAGGGCACCCAGGGGACACCCCTGGCAGGGTGGGCACAGGGCGGGGCGGCCCGGGCAGAGCCGTGGCCGTGCCCAGGGGACACCCTGATGCCAGGGGACACTCTGCTGGCAGGGGACACCCTGATCGACGGCGACGAGCACTACTGGGAGGTGCGCTACGACCGCGACAGCAAAGCCTTCGGCGTGGGCGTGGCCTACCGCAGCCTGGGCAAGTTCGACCAGCTGGGCAAGACCCCGGCGTCCTGGTGCCTGCACCTCAACAACTGGCTGCAGGTCAGCTTCAGCGCCAAGCACAACAACAAGGCCAAGGCGCTCGACGTGCCCGTGCCCGACTGCATCGGCGTCTACTGCAACTTCCACGAAGGTGGGGCTGGGCCTGGGCTGGGCTGGCATCTCCCTGGGCATTGGCATTTCTATGGGTACCAGTGTGGGCATTGGCATCTCCCTGGGCATTGGCACCTCCCTGAGTATTGGCATCTCCCTGGGCATTGGCGTTTCTATGGGTACCAGTGTGGGCATTGACATCTCCCTGGGCATTGGCACCTCCATGGGCATTGGCACATCCATGGGTACTGGTGTGGGCATTGGCCACCACCATGGGCATAGTCACCACCATGGACATTGGCACCTCCCTGGGCATTGTTACCTCCATGGCCACCTCTCTGGGCATTGTCACCACCATGGACATTGGCATCTCCCTGGGCATTGGCATCTCCCTGGGCATTGGCATCTCCATGGGCATTGGCACTGCCATGGCCACCACCGTGGGCATTGGCACCACAATGGGTATTGGCACTGCCATGGGTATCAATGTGGGCATTGTCACCACCACGGCCATTGTCACCACCATGGGCACCATTGTGGGCATTGTCACCACCAAGGGCATTGTCACCACCATGGGCACCAGCATGTCCATAGTCCAGCATGGACACCAACATCCACCATTGTCACCACTGTGGCCACTGTCACCGCATGGCCATTGTCACTACCCTGGCCATTGCCACCTCCATGGCCACTTTCACCACCCCGGGCACTGTGCCAGGGCTGTGCCCACCCCGTGCCCACCTGTGCCCCCATCCCCACAGGTTTCCTGTCCTTCTACAATGCCCGCACCAAGCAGCTGCTCCACACCTTCAAGGCCAAGTTCTCACAGCCAGTGCTGCCGGCCTTCATGGTAAGAGGGGGGCAGGCCTGGGGATCCCGGGGGGCTGCCAGCGCTGCCCGCAGCCCCCTGAGCCCGTGCCGTGCCCCCAGGTGTGGTGTGGCAGCTTCCAGGTGACCTCAGGCCTGCAGGTGCCCAGCGCCGTGCGGTGCCTGCAGAAGCGCAACAGCACCGCCAGCAGCTCCAGCCTGCCCTGAGCCGGGCACAGCACTGAATGTACCCCCCCTGCCACCCCAGCACTGCCCACCAGGGCTCTGCCAGCCCCGGGGCTGCCCACGCCCCCCCCACTCCGTGCCCCCCGTGTCGCCGGGGCTCGCTGCCCCCCCAGCACCGAGAGCTGCTTCTGGCCTGGAGAATAAATCGGGATGTAGGTGTGAGCTGGCTGTGGATGGGGCACGGGGTGGGGGGGTTTGGGGTCCCTGGCACACCCCCACGGTGCCAGGAGGAGGACGGGGCTGGGTGGGCACAGGGTTCTTTATTTACAAACGTTTGGGGGGTTCCTGCCCTCTGCAGTGTCACTCCGTGCCCGGGGACGCTGGGGACACTGGGGACAGCTTTCCCTGAGGGTGGGGGGTGTCCCCAGAGTGTCCCCGTCACTGAGCCTGGCGCTGCTGCAGCTTCCCCTGCAGCTCCCTGAGCAGCTCCTGGCTCCTCCCTGTGCCACGGGCGAGGGGGGGCTGTGAGTGCCTGGCAGAGAATCCCCCTCCCCATCGCCCCCCGAGGCGGTGGCAGGACCCGGTGTCCCCATGCTGCCACCCCCGTGCCCCCCACCGTGTCCCCTCATTGTGCTCTGGGGTGACAGCGGGCCCGGGGGGGGCCAGGGTCGGTGCGGGGGCGCCCCCTCCCCTCCTCACCGGGGTCGTTCATGTAGAGCTGCTCCTCGGGCACCAGCCCCAGGCCGGGGGGGCCCCTGCCCCTCCTCGGGACCGGCCGTGAAAGGGGGGGGCCCCCCTTCATGGGCACGAAGTCTGGAGCAGAGTGGGGGGGGGGATCAAGGACCCTCCGTCCGCACCCGACACCCCCAGACCCCTCTGAGCCCCCCCAGGCCCGGCTGAGCCCCCCCAGCAGCTCTGCCCCCCAACTCTCCAACCCCCGAGTACCCCAGACACCCCCCAGCCTCCCATGGCTGCTCCCGACACCCCAGCAGTGTCCCACGACCCCCAATAGTGTCCCATGACACCCCAATAGTGTCCCCCGATACCCCAATAGTGTCCCATGACACCCCAATAGTGTTCCCTGATACCCCAATAGTGTCCCATGACACCCCAAGAGTGTTCCCCCACACCCCAATAAGTGTCCCCCGACACCCCAGTATTGTCCCACCATACTGCAATAGTGTCCCCCCACACCCCAGCAGTGTCCCCCAGCCCCCCAGCAGTGTCCCCCAGCCCCCCAGAAGTGTCCCCCGATACCCCAGTAGTGTCCCCCGGCCCCAATATTGTCCCCCAACACCACAATATTGTCCCACGACACCCCAGTATTGTCCCCCGACCCCCAATATTGTCCCCCGACACCCCAGCAGTGTCCCCCCGACCCCCCAGCAGTGTCCCCCGGCCCCCCAGGCGCTGCCCACCCAGCTGGGAGCTGTACTCGGGCTCCAGGGGCCGCAGGCTGCCCTGGCTCCTCCGCACGAAGAACTGCGCCACCTCCGCCAGCGACGAGCAGCGGTGCTGGGGACACGCGGGCATCACTCGGGGACCCCCCCGCGCCCCCCCATCCCCTGGGTGGGGGGGGTCCCACCCCCTTGGCTGCAGCCCTTTGGGGGGGTCCCAGTTCCTGGGGATCCCAAACATGAGGGGCTCCCTGTCCCTTCTGGGGGTCCCAGTTCCCAGAGATCCCCAACCCTGTCCCTCCTTTTGAGGGTCCCAATTCCCGGGGATCCCAAGCATGAGGGGGCTCCCTGTCCTTTCTTCTGGGGGTCCCAGTTCCTTGAGCCCCAGCCCTCGGGGGACCCCAGCCCCTCGGTGCCACCCTTGGGTGATCCCTGGGGGTGCCAGTCCCTCGGGTGCCCCCAAGGGTCCCACCCCGGCGGCTCCGGGGGGTGTCCGGGGTTGGGGTCCCCGTCCCCAGGGCCAGCCCCGCCCTGTCCCGCGGCACTCACCGGGGTCTCCAGGTCGATGAGGTAGCCCTGGGGCTCTCTCTTCACCCTGTAGTGCTTCAGCACCGCTGTCCTGCGGGGGGGCGGCCTCAGGGGCTGGGCACCCCCTTGGCGGGGCACTCACACCCCGCGGGACCCCCCTCGCACGGGGGGGACCCTCCCTTGGGGACACCCACCGAACCCAGGACCCTCCCGAGGCGACCCCCCCACCCCATGGGGACCCTGAGCCACCCCCGTCCCCGTTGGGGACCCCCCCTGCCCCGGTGTCCCCCGGTGTCCCCGGCACGGACCCGCGCAGCTCCTGGCGCGTGGTGACCGAGACGCCCTGGCCGTGTCCCCCGGGCCGCAGCAGGAGATTCCCCCGGGCCGCGCTCCGCTCCAGCAGCAGCTCGGCCTCGGCTCGGGACACCTGGAAGAAACAGCTGGGGACCCTGGGGACCCCTCCAGTGTCACCCCCGGCCCTGCCCGGCCACACTGGGCCACCCCCAGCTGGGCCATGCTGGTCCCCAGGGAGGATGGGGACCCCGACACCCCCAACTCACGGCTCAGAGGGGCTGGGGGACACGAGGGTGGCGGGGGACGCTGCGGTGGTCGGTGACACGGGGGTGACCGGGGTCACGGGGGTGCTCGGTGACACGGACGCGGTCGGTGACACGGACGCAGTCGGTGACACGGGGGTGGCCGGGGACGCGGGGGTGCTCGGTGACACGGCCGTGTCCCTGCGCTCCCGCTCCTCCCGCAGAGCCTGCAGCAGCTGGAAGGTGTGTCCGGGCAGCAGCGCCAGGTCCTGGGGCATCTTCATCTGCGGGGGGACACGGGCTGGTGGCACTGAGGGCTCCCTGTCACCCCCGGGCAGCGCCCCGCGCCTACCTTGGCCATAGTCAGGATGAATCCCCGCCACATCTCCTGCATCTCCCAGCTCTCCATCTGCCAGGGGACACAGGGACCTGAGGGTGGCCTGTCCCCTGTCCCTTGTGCCCCCCACAGGTCTCCATAGCCCCCTAAACCTGGCCCCAAATTCCAAAGCCCGCCATCCCTGTGCATGCCCTGTACCCCCAAGTCCTTCCCTCTGTGCCCTCCAGTCTCACCAGTCCCAAAATCCTCCGTGTCCCTAAATCCTTCCCTTACAGTCCCCAGTGTCCCCCTGCAGCTCAGTCCCCTCATCCCCCCAATCCTGAAATCCCCTCTGTACCCCCAGATCCCCCCCTATTGCCCCCGGGTACCCCCAGCCCCCCATGGCCGCCCCTCACCTTCATTGTCACCTCTTGTCCCCTCAGCCTGAGGATGAGCAGCCCGTCCTTGGCCTGCACGGTCACCAGCTCGCCCAGGTCCAGCAGCTCCAGGGGCTGGGGGCACCCAAGGGTGGGACCCCCGGCCCAGGGACGCCCCCACCCTCAGCAGGGTCCCCCCAGTGTCACCTGAAGGTCCCATCCTCGGGGGGGCCCTGCCCAGGGGGGTTTATGGGGATGGGTCCCCAATCCTGGGGGGCTTTGCCAGTCTCAGTTTGGGGAGGGGGCACAGGGGACCCACCCTGGGGGGATCCTGCCCCAGGGGCGTCTCTGGGGCCCGGACAGGAGGGGGGGTCCCAATCTTGGGGGTCCCAGCCCCGGCAGATCCCAGAGGTCCTGGCCTGGGGGAGCCCCCCCAGTCCCACCCAAAGGTTCTGGTCCAGGGGTCCCACCCTGCGGGGTCCCAGCCCGGGGGTGTCTCCAGCCTCGGGGGGTCCCGGCCCGGGGATCCCCCCCAGAGGAGCCCCGGTACCTCGTGCTCCTGGGGCCCCCTGTAGAAGGCGAGTTGGAGCCCCCGCAGCCCGGCCCAGACCCTCCGGTAGCCCTGCGGGAGGGACGGGCTCAGCTCCGCACCGGCACCGGCACCGGGAACCGGGAAACGGCACCGGCAACCGGGAAACGGCACCGGGAACCGGGAATCGGCACCGGGAACAGGGAAATCCCACCGGGAACAGGGAAACGGCACCGGGAACCGGGAATCGGCACCGGGAACAGGGAAACGGCACCAGGAACAGGGAAATGCCACCGGGAACCGGGAAACGGCACCGGGAACAGGGAAACGGCACCGGGAACCGGGAAACGGCACCAGGAACAGGGAAATGCCACCGGGAACCGGGAATCGGCACCGGGAACAGGGAAATCCCACCGGGAATCGGGAATCGGCACCGGGAACCGGGAAACGGCACCAGGAACAGGGAAATGCCACCGGGAACCGGGAAACGGCACCGGGAACAGGGAATCGGCATCGGCAAACGGGAAACGGCACCAGGAACAGGGAAACGGCACCGGGAGCCGGCACCGGCACCAGGAATGGGGAACCAGGCAGCGGGAACCGGGAACTGCGAACCGGCACCGGGAGCCGGCACTGGCACCGGCACCAGGGGCAGGGAACCGGCACCGGGCTCGGCAGGGAGCGCAGCCGGTGGCCCCGGGCGGCTGACGGGACATGGGGAGTCGGTCCCGGGATGGGGACGGTGCCCGGGAGTGCCCGGAGCGGCCCCGGGGTCCCTGGGTACCCCCGAGGGTCGCTGTTGGCGCTCGGTCCCGGGCGGTCCCGGCTGTCGGTGCTGGGGCTGCCGGGGTCGGTCCCGGGGTGCCGGGGTCGGTCCCGGCGGTGTCGCCCACCTGATCACCTGGCCCCCGCTTGTCCACGAAGCCCTCGTAGTAGTGCCGGGCCCGGGGCCGGATCCCCCGGGGCAGCGGCACCGGCCGCTCCATCTCCGCCACCGCGCAGGAGCCGCCGCAGTTCCCGGTACCGGCCCCGCCCGGCGCGGGGCGAAGGGCGGCGGGCGGGTGTCCGGGCCGGGCCGGGGCATCCCCGGTGCGGGGCTGAGCCCCCGCGTCCGTCCCTTCGCACGCAGCAGGTGCGGGGCTGCGCCCCCGACAGGCTCCCGTTCCCACTCCCGGTGTCCCCCGTGCCCCTGCCGGGGGTCCCCGCCGGGCTGGGGGTCCGTGACCGGCGCGGGGCTGAGCCCCCCCGTCCCCCGCCCGGTGCGGCAGGTGCGGGGCCGAGCCCAGCAGGTTCCTGCCCGTGCCCCCGCCCGGTTCCGGTGCCGGTGTCCCCCCGTTCCCGGGGCCGGGGCGAGGGGCGGCGGGCGGGGGTCCCGCCGGGAGGGGAGGGGGGGTCCGTGTCTCGGTGCGGGGCTGACTCCCCGCGTCCCCCCCCCCGCCGGTGCTGCAGGTGCGGGGCTGTCCCGCCCCCCCGTGTCCCCCCCCCGGTGCCGGTGTCCCCTCACCCCCCCGGGCGGGGCGGGGCGCCCGGGGCCGCCCCATCACGTGTCGCCGCCGCCGCCGCCGCGCGCACCGGGGGGAGGCGGGAGCGGCGGGAGCGGCGGGAGCGGAGCATGGCAGGTACCGGGGGGGCGGGGGCGCAGCGGGCACCGGCTCCGGGAACCGGGAACGGGGAACGGGGAATCGGACACGCACCGGGCACGCACCGGGCACCGGACACGTACCGAGCACGCGCACAACGGGCACGCAGCGGGCACCCGGTACCGGACACGCACCGGGAAGCGGACGCGCGCGCACGGACACGCGCCCCGGCCGGGGACGCGCACCGGTCACTCTCCCCCCACCCCGTACCCCCGTGCACCTGCCCGAGCGCGCTCCCGCGGGACTCGGTGGGGACATCCCGCCCCCGCGTCCCTCAGCCCGTTCCTGTCCCCACCAGCCCCGTCCCCGTGCCCGCAGCCCTTCATTGCCGCGCTCCTGTGTCCTCACCCCCCCTGTCCCCGCGTCAGTGCCCCCCTCGCCCACCCCCGAGTCCTCCTGTCCCCGTGTCCGGCCCCTCCATGTCCCTGCGTCCCCTCCTGCTTGTGTCCCCACGTCCCTGTGTGTCCCTGTGCGTCCCTGTCCCCGTGTCGCCATCCGCGGGCAGAAACCGTGGGGGGCACCCAAGGGTGCTCTGGGGGGACCCCCGGGGTGCTGTCACGCCGTGTCCCCCCCGCAGCGCTGGCGGCCGCCTCCCCCGGCGGGGACGAGGGTCTGGAGGAGGATGAGGATGAGCTGGAGCCGGGGCTGGACGAGGCCGAGGCCGAGCCGGAGGTGGCGAAGGCGGCGGGGGCGGCCCGGGGGGCGGTGCTGACCCGCAGGGGCATCACCCTGAGGGTCCTGCTCCGAGACGGGCTCCTGGAGCCGGGCAGAGGCGTCCTGTCCATCTACTACCTGGTGAGCCTGGGGACAAGGGGACAGGGGACGGGGATGGGGACGGGGACTGGGAGAGGGATGGGGACTGGGGAGACGTAATGGGGACTGGGAGAGGGGATGGGGACAGGGAATAGAGGTGGGGACGGGGACTAGGAATGGGGACAGGAAGAGGGATGGGGACAGGGGAGAGGGTTGGGGACTGGGAGAGAAATGGGGATGGGAAACAGGGATAGGAACGAGGAATAGGGATGGGGTCTGGGAGAGAGATAGGGACTGGGAGAGGGAATGGGGACTGGGAATAAGGAGGGGGACAAGCAACAAGAGATGGGACAGGAGACAGAGATGGGGCAGGGGACATGGGACAGGGAAAAGGACGGGAAACAGGACACAGGATGAGGACAGCGGATGCGGGATGAGAACAAGGGACACAGATGGGGTTGAGGGAGAAGTGATGGGGACAAGGGGACGTGAGTGACTCCTGCCATTGTCCCCAGGGCAAGAAGTTCGTGGGGGACCTGGGCTCGGACGGGACCATCACGTGGCAGGAGACGGGGCAGGTGTTCAACTCTCCGAGCGCCTGGGCCACGCACTGCAAGCGCCTGGTGAACCCCGCCAAGAAGTCGGGCTGCGGCTGGGCGTCCGTGCGCTACAAGGGCCAGAAGCTGGACCAGTACAAGGCGGCCTGGCTGCGCAAGCACCAGCCCAACGTGCCGCCCCCCGAGGAGGTGCGGCCGGGCTCGCCTCCCCCTGGCACCCCCGGGGCGCGGGGCGAGCTGGGTGCCAGCCCCGTGTGCCCGCAGAGCTTGGCCAGCGAGGGCGAGGAGGAGGAGCTGCCCGAGGATGAGGAGGAGGAGGCGGCCAGGGAGGGTCGGCTGGCGGTGCCGGAGCCGGCGGCTCCCAGAAAGCCGGAGGAGAGGAGCAAGAAGCAGCAGGGCAAGGGCCTGGCGGAGCCGGCGGGGACGGGTGAGCTGCCGCGGGGGTGCCGGGGGCGCCGGGCAGCGCGGCCGCGGTGACGGGACCCTGTCCTTGGCAGACGGCGGCGGCGCGGGGAAAAGGCTGGAGGTGAAACCCCGGGTGCCCGTCCGCTACTGCACCCTGGGCACCCGCGACTCGGCCAGGTAGGGGACACCGAGGGCACCCCGGGGCGGGCAGGGCCCGGGACAGCGGGGACAGCGGGGACAGCGGGGCCGTGGCTCTTGCAGGAACCCCCAGACCCTGGTGGAGGTGACGTCCTTTGCCGCCATCAACAAATTCCAGCCCTTCAACGTGGCCATCTCCAGCAACGTCCTCCTGCTCTTGGTGGGTCCCCTCCCGAGGCCGGGACATCGCTGATGGCACTGGGGACACCTGCAGCGAGTCCCTCGTGTCATCATTTTAGGGCTAAACCGCTGATTTTCACCTTTTCCTTCAGGATTTCCACAGCCACCTGACGCGGAGCGAAGTGGTGGGGTACCTGGGGGGGCGCTGGGACACCAACACCCAGCGTAGGTGGGGTCTGGGGGGTGGGGGCGGCTCTGCCGTGGCCCGGGGGTGTCACCCAGCCCCGTGTCCCCGCAGTGCTGACCGTGCTTCGAGCCTTCCCCTGCCGGACCCGCCTGGGCGACGCCGAAGCCGCGGGCGCTGTGGAGGAGGAGGTGAGGGGCAGCTCCGGCCTGGGGGGCGGGCGGGGGGCTCCGGGGGCTCTGCACCCACGGATTGTGCCCCCCCCAGATCTGCCAGAGCCTGTTCCTGCGGGGGCTCTCGCTGGTGGGGTGGTACCACAGCCACCCCTTCGGGCCGGCGCTGCCCTCGCTGCACGACATCGACGCGCAGATGGATTACCAGCTCAAGCTGCAGGGCAGCGGCAACGGCTTCCAGCCCTGCCTGGGGCTCATCTGCGGTACGTGAGCCCCCCGGGGCTGCCCGGGGACTGGGGCTGCTGTCACCCCCCCGTGCCAGCCCCCTCTGTGCCCGCAGGGCCCTTCTACCACGGCAACCCCGGCGTGGAGTCCAAAATCGCGCCCTTCTGGGTGATGCCGCCGCCAGAGGTGAAGTGGGGGAGAATTTGGGGTGGGGTTGGGTCCCAGAGCTGTGGGGTGACCCTGCCTGGCTCCCCCAGCAACGGCCCAACGACTACGGGATCCCCATGGACGTGGAGGTCACCTACATCCAGGACGGATTCCTCACCAACGACGTCGTGCAGGAGATGGTGAGAGAGGGGTGGGGACCCCCAAGCCCCCGAGGTCAGGCTGGGGCCCCACCACTTGTCCCCATCCTGCCCTTAGCCTTGGTGATGGTGACGGTCCCTTCTCCAGCCACCCAGGGCTCGGTGCTGCAGGTTTGGGGGGCACCCCCAGGGCTGCAGCCCCTCTGTCCCCCCCCAGACGCTGCTGGTGGAGTTCTATAAGGGAGCCCCCGACCTGGTGAAGTTCCAGGAGCTGTGGAGTCAGGACCAGACCTACCTGGACAAGCTGAAGGTGGGCAGGGCTGGCAGGGGAGGCGGCTTTGCCGGGGCTCCCGTTCCCCGTGCTGGAACCAAGCGGGGCTCCCCCTCACCCTCAGGGCTCCCTGGCCTCCCGCACCCCCAAAGACCAGAGCTTCAGCCACGTCCTGGAGCAGATCTTCAGCCTGCTGAAGCTCAGCGGGTGAGGGCCCGCGGCCCCTCGGTCGGACCAGGCGCCTCCCGCAGCCCGGGCGGGGCTCGCAGCCCCGGGGCTCTCCCGGGCCCGGCCGGGGCAGCTCCCGGAGCTCCCCGGAGCCCGCCGGGCCCGCCCTGCCCCGGGGGCGGCCGTGCCGGTGGGGACGCTGCGGGTCAGTGGTTTGTGGAAGTGGTAGTTTTGATTAAAGAGCAGTTCCTGACGGGTGGCTCTGCTGGCTGGGGGCATCCTGCCGTGGGCTGGACTAAGGGGATGTGCGAGGGGATTCCTCCCTGGGAGGGTGGGCAGGCCCTGGCACAGCTGTGGCTGGCCCTGGACAGGGCTTGGTGCAGCCTGGGACAGTGGGAGGTGTCCCTGCCCATGACCTTCCAGGTGCCATCCAGTCTGAGCCACTCCCTGACTCCACAAGGCAGCCCTTAGAAAGAAGAAAACATTTAATACTTTCATTCAGAGATACAAGTCAAGAATTGTGGGTCATCATTTTTTTTCCCCTAAAAACCAGGAGAAACCATTAAAAAAAAAAAAAAAAAACAAAAACAACAAAACAAAAACAAACAAACCCCCCCCCCCAAAAAAAAAAAAAAAAGATCTAGCGAGGTGTCCCAGCTGACAGAACGCATTTCAATCCACCTGAGCGGGAGCCAGTGTCCCCCAGCGGGGAGGGGACAGCGGGAAGGGCCCCCAGGACTCCGGTCCCATGGGCTCCCTGCCCTGCTGGGAGCAGGGGGGGCTGCCCTGTGCCCCCCCCCGGGGCCGGGGTCACTGCTGGGGAGGGGGGTCACACACACGTGGACATGCACGGACCAAATCCTTACAGAGAATGGGAGCAGGAGGGACAGGGGAGCTGCAGGGTCAAGGATGCTGCAGCACAGCCCTGCACAGCTGGGGCTCAGCTGGGGCTCACAGAGCTGCAGGGACAGGGGTGCTGCAGGGACAGGGACAGGGGTGCTGCAGGGACAGGGGTGCTGCAGCACAGCCCTGCACAGCTGGGGCTCACCCAGCAGGGCCCATCCCGGCCCCACGAGGGCCAGAACCCACTTTTGCAGCAAGGGAAGCCACAGAGCCCAGCACACGCTGCCCTGCAGCCCCACACCGACCCCGTGGCCACCTCCCGGCCAGGGAAAGCACAGCAGAGGGAGAAGGGCTGGCAGAAGTGCCACTGAGATGAACCATCCCTTCTCCCAGCAATGCAGGGTGGGGGTGCAGGGAAGGCACCTGAGGGCCAGGTGAGCTCCAGCCACAGGAGGGATCCCCAGGAAGGGGGAATGGGCAGAGGAGCCACAACTTCTGTCCCACCACAGAGACAGCCTGGGCTGTGGCCCAGTTCCTCCCCTTCCAGCTGATCCTCCAGGTGGGACTGACTTGGGAGAGTTTGGAGCAGGAAAAGCCTGAGGTCCACGAAAAAACCACGGGCAGAAGGAGCAGCCCCCCCTCCCGGGGTTGAGCTCAGTGGGGAGGGGGCCAGGCAGGCAGGGGACATCCCTGCTGTCCCTGCAGGATGGGCAGGGATGGCTCCGAGCCCCAGGGATGGCTCCGAGCCCCAGGCAGGGCTCAGCTCCTGCCCTGCAGGGCTGTGTTAGTGTTCTCTGGGTGTTTTAGTGTTGCTGTGCCCCAGCTCCTGGCCCCTGATCCCTCTGGGATCCCTCTGGGATCTGTGGGGACAGGGGCAGCGTTGGCTGGGGTGGGAGGGTGGGGCTGGGGCTGCCCTGCCCTGGGGCCATCCCTGTGCCAGGACACATCCTGGCTGTGCCATCTGTGGCTGGGACACATCCTGGCTGTGCCATTGGGGTCAATTCTGTGCCCAGAACACATCCTGTCTGTGCCCCTTGTGCCCAGGACACATCCTGGCTGTGCCATCTGTGCCCAGGACACATCCTGGCTGTGCCACTGTGCCCAGGACACATCCTGGCTGTGCCCCTTGTGCCCAGGACACATCCTGGTTGTGTCACTGAGGTCACCCCTGTGCCCAGGACCCATCCTGGCTGTGCCACTGTGCCCAGGACACATCCTGGCTGTGCCCCTTGTGCCCAGGACACATCCTGGCTGTGTCATCTGTGCCCAGGACACATCGTGGCTGTGCCACTGGGGTCAATTCTGTGCCCAGGACACATCCTGGCTGTGCCACCTGTGCCCAGGACACATCCTGGCTGTGCCCCTTGTGCCCAGGACACATCCTGGCTGTGCCACTGGGGTCAATTCTGTGCCCAGGACACATCCTGGCTGTGCCACTGGGGTCAATTCTGTGCCCAGGACACATCCTGGCTGTGCCATCTGTGCCTGGGACACATCCTGGCTGTGCCACCTGTGGCTGGGACACATCCTGGCTGTGCCCCTTGTGCCCAGGACACATACTGGCTCTCCCACCTGCCTCATCCACGCGCTGGACCCACAGGAAAGACGGGAAGTGGAGAGGGACAGGGACAAGGACAGGGACAGGGCAGTGCTGGCGGCACGGCCAGGCCTGGGGGCGCACAAAGTACCGAAGTTCAAGCACCAGAAGGACACAAAAAAAAAAAAGGAAATAAAAGGAAAAAAAAAAAAAGAAAATAACCAAATTCACGGGGGGAAGGGGCCGTGGGACCCTTCTGGTTTGTTCCCTGGTTGCGCCTGGCCCCGAGGGGAGGCGGGGAAGGCGGGGCTGGAGCTGGAATGGAGCTCGGGACACTCGGGGCGGAGCGGCGCCGTTTCACTGAGGTAGCGGGACCAGCACTTCCACGTAGTTGAGCGGGAAGAAGCCGGACTGGCCGTGGATCATCCCCTCGTACCAGTTCTCGTCGATCTGGTTCGTCAGGGTGATGATGTCGCCCTCCTTGAAGCCCAGCTCGCCGTCGTTCTCGGGCTCGAAGTCGTAGAGGGCTTTGCAGCAGGGCTGGTCCAGGGGGGCTGCGGGGACAGTGGGGACAGGTCAGCAGGACCCCACGGTGCCCTGGCACCGGGCGCTCCTGCCCCGGGCTCTGCACGCTGCCAGGACTGGCAGGACTGGCATCAGTGCCCTGCGCTGCTCCTGCAGGGCCCACACAGCTGAGTGCTGCTCCTGCCTGCACCTCCTGCATCCCCACCTCGGAGGGACCACAGGCCAGCCAGGAGAGCTGAGAACCTGCCCTGGAGCTCGGTGGTGGGGTTGGACATGCAGGGGGACTCTGGAGGGACAGGACAGCAGCTGCCTCCCTGGCCACAGGGCTCCAAATACATGAGCAGCCCCTCAAAACTCAGGAGAAGCCTGAAATCTCCTTCCCCCAGCTCAGATCCAGGATTTAAACATCACCTTTTGGCTGCAAAGGGATTTTCTGCTGCTCACTCTGTGCACTGACATTTTGGGACTCAGCTTTGGAGCTGGGAGAATCCCAGTGGGAAGGGACAGAGCTAAGAGAGACCTCCAGGGCCTGCAGGACCCCCCAGCCCTCCCCACTGTGCCAGGGCAAGGGAATGGCAGCAAGGGCACATCCCTGGAAGTGACCCAGGCCAGGCTGGACAGGGCTTGGGGCAGCCTGGGACAGTGGAAGGTGTCCCTGCCCATGGCAGGGGTGGAACGAGATGGTTTTGAAGGTCCCTCCCAACCCAAACCATTCCAGATTCCAGGACCCACATCAAGGGAGGGCCCAGCATGGGGAGAGCACTCAGAAATCACCACAAGCAGCACCCAGACATGGATGGGCTTGAGAGAACTCCCCAAACCACCAGGCTGGCCCCACCACCATAGCCCTGCTCCAGGCTCCTTGCCAGCACAAGAGCTCCAAGCCCCAGCATCCCAAGGTCCTGCAGGAGGAAGCACGGACCCCACATCACCCCACACCCCACAAACTCCATGAGCTGAGGCTCTGCCTCCTCCCTCCAGCCTTCCACAGGGACACGGGGAGCAGGATGGGAGAGATCCAGGCTGGGTGCTGGTAAGAACAGGGAAATCCTTGAGGTGGAAAGCACCTGATTGATCCCTGGGGACCAGGCCATGCCTGGGTGCTGGGAGCTGCTGCAGCTCCTCCGGGCGAGCCAGGCCCCGCTTTTGGGGGTGCAAAATCCCCAAAAAAATCCCACTGGGTTAATTCAGAGCTCAGCTCAGGCTCAGCACAGAGGGATGAGCAGCTCCAAGGAGCAGCAGCAGGGAGGAGCAGCCAGGAGGGACACACAGGGAGCAGCGCAGAGGGAGGAAACTCACGGATACTCCTGACGGAGGCCCGGGACGGCTTGTCCGACCGGAAAGAGGCGGAAGCTGCTTCCAAACAAAAGAGAGACATGCTTAAACCATGGGAGACAGGGACAGGCAGGGCCCACAGGGGTCTGGCAGCAGGAACAGCAGGGCCCCCATGCTGTTAGGAACCCGCCAGGATCAGGGAGGGAGGGAGGGATGCAGCGGGATGGAAGACAAGGAGGGAGGGAGGAATGGAGGCTTCATTTTCCTGTCTGGCACTGACAGTGAGAGGCCCAGGCTGGAGACCCCTCTGGCACATCCCCAAAGCCAACAGAGCAAAGGCTCCTGGGTCCCAGGAGAAAAGAGCCCAATCTGGAGGCATTCCTGATGTTTTCCAGAGCCACAGGCTTGTGCAGGAGCATCCAGCACAGCAGGAACATCCTGTGCAGGCAGAGCAGCTGCCCTCCTTGCCTGGGAGGCTGCTCCAGAGGCACCAGTGAACACCTGGGATGAGGTTACCTGAGGCTTTGGGGGTGGGGTTGCAGGAGAAGCCCCCGTTGGACTGGTCAGGCTCCCTGAAGTCGTACGTCTCCCTGGGCTTGGGTTTGTATTCCCGCTTGGGACGGGAGGAGGCCTCCCTCATCCTGGGACAGGGAACAGAAACGTGGCTGAGTCCAACGAGGAATGGAACAACATGGTGGTTTTATCCTCCTGGGGGGCTGCACAGGGCAGGTTTGGAGACAGGGATTTGCACAAGCCCCTGGGCTGGAGCCTTTGGAAGGTGGAACTGCCCCAGGGTTTGGGATCTGCCCTTCAACGGGGCCCACACATCCCAGTTTTGCTGTGGAATGCTCAGGAATTCAGGCCAGCAGAGGACACTCGTGCTGTGGTTTGAAAGCTCAGACTTGGCAGGGTTGGGCTCCTCCCAGTTCAGGGCAGGCACGGGATCCACTCTGCAGTTTCTCCCAGGAGGGAAGAGGAGCAAGGGCAGCACTGCCAGATCCTCCCCAGAGTGGGGAGGCTGAGGAAGGAGAGGTGGGACGAGCCTTCCTCAGCCAGGATCTGGGCTGGATCAAACACCCAACTAAATTCAAATCCCACCTGGAACTGGGAATTGGCTTTTTCAAGGCCAGCTTGGGCAGGGCTCAGAGCAGCCTGGGGTGGTGAAGGTGTCCCTGCTCTGTGAGCCCCAAGGTCCCTTCCCACCCCACCCCTTGAGGGACTCTGTGATTCCAAGGGGACTCAGGGCTTTCCAGAGGAACCACAGGGACTCACCTGCGCTTGAGCTTCTCGGCCAGCTCGTCCAGGATCTGCACGGCCTGCCGGTGGTAATCCAGCTGGGCATCCACCAGGGCTGACAGCTGGCTCACCTGCTCGATCTGGGCAACACCAGGCTGGCATCAGCACCTGCTCCCAGCTGCACAGCCCTGCACAGCCCTGGGGAGCCCGGGAGGAGCTCAGGGATTCTGAGACTGCCAGGACAGAGCCCATTCCTGCCACTCTGGGTTTGCCAGCTGGGAAATCCTTCCCAAACCCTTCCCAGCTGGGTTACCTCCCAAACTGATTCCCCACCACCCTGAGAGGAGCCTGTTTGGTGCCAGACATGGGCTCTGCTCTGCTCAAGAGCTGGGTCAGGGGCTAAGCAAAGGCCTGTCGTGTCAGATTTGGGCTTTCCCAGAGCAGAACCACACTGGGGAGAAGTGGAAATTGGTGTGCAATCAGTGCCTCCCTGAGGAGATCCCAGCCCAGGGACACAGAAGGGCCCAGCTCTGCTCTCCCACACTCACATCTGTCTCCAGGAGGTTGTGCATGCTGGTCTCTGCCACTTCCTTGGACTCCTCAAACTTCTCCATGGCCTGTCGCAGCTCCTCGTCGGGGATCTTGCCCTGTCGCTTCTTCTTGTAGTCGAAGTCCAGGCGCCTCCCTTCCAGCTTCTTGAGGTGGTGCTGGGGGAGGATGGACAGAGCAGGGAAGAGGGAGAAGCCAGAGGCTTGGGAGGGCAGCTCCAGTTACAGGCTGAGTTCAGTGGTGTCAGAAACCTGATCTCCTGTGGCTCCCACCTTTGCTCCAGGTGGGAGAGACACCGCGGGGTGTGATGGGGGAATGATTCCAGAGCCTTCCCACTGAGGAAAAGGCTGCTCCCCACAGAAGCTTTTTGGGAGTGTGAAGAGCTGTGCTGCTCCTTTCAGCTCCCCAGGACAGCAGGAATGTGGGTTCTGGGCACTGCACTCCTGGATCTTAGGGCAGGGATGTTTAAAGCAGCCTCATGGCACTGGGTACAGACAGGCACTGAGGTAACCTGGTGGTTATTTCACCCAGGACAGCAGTGACAGTGAAAACTCCCTCAAGAGACTGGCCTGGGGAATTGGAGGTTGGGATGGATCCTGTTACAGGGCCTGCACTTGTCTGTGTGCAGCACTGAGAGCTGCTGAGCTCCCTGTTCTTCCAGGGAGACCCCAGAGGGCTCCTTGGGATGCTGAGTAGAGACCCAAGGGGAGCTTGCTCAGAGCTTGGAGCCCAAATTGACCCCATCTGGAAGCTCCCAGCACTAAGAACCCAACTCAGCAAGCCCAGAAGGGGTGTTGGGATGTATTCCCATGGCACCCTCCATCAAACGTGGCAAATGGAGAACCATTCCAAGCTGCATGCAGCCTTTTGGGCTGCTCAGGAGCAGCAGGAGCAGGAAACACCAGAGAGTCTGGAGGGAGAAAACACACCCAGAGTGCAGGCAACTCCTGCCAGCCCCTGGTTCCCAGCACTGCAGCTCCGTGCCCCAGCAGCCAAAGAGAGAGCAGGGAGATGAGAGGAGAGCAAAGCACAGGTGGGGGGGGGGGTTTACCTGGATCTCTTTCAGGTCCTTGTCACACAGGTTCTGCAGGGGATCAATGAAGTTTTGTTTGACCTCGATGTCCAGCGAGTCCTTCACCTCCGCCAGGCGCTTCATGGATTCGCCGGCGTCGAGGAGCGCGTCCCCTGCAGGGACAGGGACAGGGACAGGGGATCAAACACAGCCTGGCACCTGCCTCACATCCCTTCCTTCCTCCTTCTTATGTGTCCCACAACCCTGGAGTGGCATCCAGTGCCACCTTCTGCCGTCCCAGGTTGCTCCAAGCTGGCCTTGGGCAGGCCCAGAGCTCCGAGTCACTCACTGAAACCTGCTCAGTTCCATCCTTTTCTAAGGAAAGGCCACTCATCTGGCCACTCATCTGGCTACACTTGCAGCAAAGCATATTCAGTGCTGGCTTTTTAGTGCAGAGGAAGCATTTAGAGATTAAATTATTCCTGTGCAGCTTTGGCAAAACAACAACTTCAGCAGAGCATGAACACAGGAAAATACATGAGTGAGAGAGAGGGTCAAGGGAAAACATCTCTCCACTGTCCAGCTGGAAAAATCAATAGACCAGAAGTGTTATTTCAATTGTAATAACTCTGAATAACCTGGAAGGGAGGGATGGAGTCCTCAATGCTGCTTTAAGGAGGCCATTAAGGAAATAGAGTTTGCTGTGCTCTCCTAAAAGCTTCCTTCCCTTGCTCTCCTCAGTCCCTGTGAGCCAGGATTGCTGCAGAGCTCTGAGCTGGCCAGGGAGGATCTCCAAAATCCTCTGTCAGTTCCAAAAGCAGCCAGAGGTTTTTAATTTTCCTGAGGCAAGGCAGCTCCTCCCTGGCCTGGCAGAGCCAGCTGTGCTGCCAGGGGGCCATCACGTGCCTGGCCGAGGTTCCAGGGGATTAAAACTGATGTCACCAAAAGGCTTCACCCCCTCCTCCCTGCCAGTCACACGTGGCTCCAAGGAACAGCCAGAAGATTTCTTGGCTTCAGCCTCCCTGTGGAATCACAGCAAGGTTTGGGTTGGAAGGGATCCTTCAGAGCTGTGTGAAACTCCAAGTCTTGCTCTGTCCCGTCCCTGCTTCGCTGCTCGGTTCAGAGGGAAGTTTTTATTTTATGTGCAAATTGATCTCAGTGTTTAATAAGAAAGCGGACTGAGATCCAGGATACCTGGGATCACAGAATGGTTTGGGATGGAATGGAAGGAGCTTAAAGCCCATCCAGTCCCAACTTTCATTATCCCAGGCTGCTCCAGCCTGGCCTGGACACTTCCAGAGATCCAGGAGCAGCTGCAGCTGCTCTGGGCACCCTGTGCCAGGGCCTCACCCTCCTCAAGGCAGGAACTTTCTCCAATATCCCATCTTAACCTCCTCTCTTTCCCTTGAAATCTGCACACTCTGGAAGCTTCTGAACCCCTTTTAAGCCCCACGCAGTGTTCAGTGCCACAAAGTTCACCCAAACCCTTCCAGAATTCAGAGTGCCAGCTCAGAAGTGAAGCAGGAGCCTGCCCCACTGCCCCCCCAGGCCCAGGGGGCACTCACCAAAGTTGGAATCCTCTCCCAGCTCCTTCCCATAGCGGATCATGCACTCCCCCAGCAGCCCCTCGGACTGGGGGTAGCCGGGGTTCTTCACCTGCCCGCGGATCTTGGACATCGTGTTGAGCATGGTGAGCTTGGCTCTGGAAGCTGCCACACAAACACCTCAGCCTCTGCCCCCTCTGCATTCCCTGCAGCCCTCAGCAGGTTTGTTCCCCCCCTTGCTACACCCAAAGCCAAGAGGCTCCATTGTCTCCCTCCCCCAGGAATACTGCTCGCTTCTTTTCCAAGACACAAAGCAAAAATCGTTCCCCACTGCTTGGCCAGGGAAGGCCAAAGGAGTTTCCCCAGCCCTCCCAGGGTCCCTGGAGTGCTCTCTGGAGCAGCTGGCTGGAAGGATGCAGGGCTGACAGAGCCAGCCACCCCTTCCCAGCCCAGAAACTCCACTTTTCCTGGACATTCTGAGAAAAACTGGTCCCCTTGGGGCCTCTCTGAGGCTGAGGGAAAAGCTGCATCTGGATTCAGGGCAAGAGGGGTAACCCAGATCTCCCCCTGCTCCAAAGCTGGAGCAGAAGGGATCTCCCTGACCTCCCTGTTTCCCTGGGAAGGGGACAGGGCAGGTGCAGGCTCTCACCTGGGTTGGGCTGGAGGTACTCTATGGTTCTGGTCAGTACTTCTGTGACAGCCTTGCTGGTCACATCCACTTTCTGCAGGAGAGACAAGAGCCCAGTGAGGATCAGCTCAGGCATTCAGCCAATCCCACAGGAGCCACGGGGTGATTTTGGGGATTCCTCACCTTTTCCATCTCCTTGAAGTCATCATCTAACTTGGTCCCTTCGGCCCCTCCGACCTTCTCGCTGACCAGCTGTGGAGAAAGGAAAGGGAGGAGGATCAGGCACTGATTGACCCTTCCCACCTCAGGGAGGAATTCCCAGGGACAGAATGGGAACAGGGAGGGTCCACACAGCACCTGCAAGAGAAAGGAGGCAGCAGGAACCCCCAAACCCCTCAAAAAGACCCCACCAAACCCCCAAACATCCCCGAGCACCCAAAGCTTGGCTCAGTCAGGATGTTCCTCACCCACCAGGAGCTCCACAGCTCCCTAAATCCCAGCCCACGGCTCCAACTCCAACGCCTGCTGGAAAAAAACAACCAGCACAAACGTCTCTCAGCTCCATTTGGAGCCAAGGACTCCGTTTCACACGCAGCAAAATCCAAGTAAACAGGGAATGAACACACTCAGCTCCCAGCAGGCAGCACAGAGGAGCCTGGGGGGAGAAGCACAGCCACCACTCTGGAACTGCTGGAGCAGCTCAGCATCTGGGACAAGGGGATGGGATTCTTTGTCACAGGAGATGTTTGACAAGCTGGGAAGTCAGGGCTCATTTCATGGAAAGGTCTCAGCAGGTTCTTGAGGGGATCCCAAGAACAGCCCCAGCCCCTGACCCGCAGCGCTGCCTGCCCAGGGGTGACCAATGTCCCCAGGAACCCCTCCCCAAAGTGTCCTTCTGTCCATCCTCCTGCAGCCCAGGCAGGAAAATGTTCCTTTCCCAGCCCCTGCACTGCCTGGGGATGCAGGACACGGGAATTGGCCAAAACTGGAACCGTGGAATGGCTGAGGTTGGAAAAGACCTCAGAGATCACTGAGTCTGACCGTGTTCACCTCTAACAGTGCCACATCTGTGGGATTTTTGGGCACCTCCAGGGATGGGGACTGCAGCACTGCTCTGGGCAGCTGTGCCAATGCCTGGCCACCCTTTCCATAAACAAATTTCACCTGATTTCCAACCTAAACCTTCCCTGGTGCAACGTGAGGCCGTTTCCTCTTGTCCTGCTGTTCCCTGGGAGCAGAGCCCGACCCCCACCTGGCTCCACCCTCCTGTCAGGGAGCAATCAGGGATTATTTTGCTCCAAACAACAGCAAATTCCCCATCCAGACATCCAAAGTGGTCTGGGAAACCTGGCACTGGCTGCCAGGGCTCCGGGCCTGCCCCGGGGCATTGCCAGGATTCCTCCTGCTTGTGCTGAAAACTCCAGATCTGAAGGAACAATCGGGTTTGTTTACTCCAACATCAAATATTTGATTTTTATCGAGGCTTTCTTCCTCTGGAACACTCCTGCTCCCGTGAGGATACAGAATGGGGCTGGATGTTTTCTGAGGAAGAGGGGGAGGGGACCCCTGTAGGGAATTATCCGGGTTCAGAAGCACCTGGAGACACCAAAGCAGCCACGGGGAAGGGAAGAAAGAGACGGAAAAGGGAAAAGGGAAAAGGGAAAAGGGAAAAGGGAAGGGAAGGGAAGGGAAGGGAAGGGAAGGGAAGGGAAGGGAAGGGAAGGGAAGGGAAGGGAAGGGAAGGGAAGGGAAGGGAAGGGAAGGGAAGGGAAGGGAATGAAATTTCAGGAAAGGAAATTTCAGGAAAGGAAAGGAAATTTCAGGAAAGGAAATTTCAGGAAATTTCAGGAAAGGAAAGGAAGTTTCAGGAAAGGAAAGGAAATTTCAGGAAAGGAAATTTCAGGAAAGGAAATGAAATTTCAGGAAAGAAAAGGAAATTTCAGGAAATGAAATTTCAGGAACGGAAATTTCAGGAAATTTCAGGAAAGGAAAGGAAGTTTCAGGAAAGGAAAGGAAATGAAATTTCAGGAAAGGAAATGAAATTTCAGAAAAGGAAATTTCAGGAAAGGAAAGGAAATTTCAGGAAATGAAATTTCAGGAAAGGAAAGGAAATTTCAGGAAAGGAAATTTCAGGAAATTTCAGGAAAGGAAATTTCAGGAAAGGAAATGAAAAAGGAAATGAAAAAGGAAAGGAAAGGAAAGGAAAGGAAAGGAAAGGAAAGGAAAGGAAAGGAAAGGAAAGGAAAGGAAAGGAAAGGAAAGGAAAGGAAAGGAAAGGAAAGGAAAGGAAAGGAAAGGAAAGGAAAGGAAAGGAAAGGAAAGGAAAGGAAAAGGAAAAGGAAAGGAAAATGAAAGGAAAAGGAAAGGAAAGGAAAAGGAAAGGAAATTTCAGGAAACTTCAGGAAAGGAAATTTCAGGAAACTTCAGGAAAGGAAAGGAAATTTCAGGAAATTTCAGGAAAGGAAATTTCAGGAAAGGAAAGGAAGTTTCAGGAAAGGAAAGGAAATTTCAGGAAAGGAAATTTCAGGAAATTTCAGGAAAGGAAAGGAAATTTCAGGAAAGGAAAAAGGAAAAAAGAAAGAGGAAAGAGGAAAGAGGAAAGAGGAAAGGAAGTTTCAGGAAAGGAAAGGAAAAAGGAAAGGAAAAAGGAAAAAGGAAAATAAAAGAGGGAAGGAAAGAGGAAAGAGGAAAGAGGAAAGAGGAAAGAGGAAAGAGGAAAGAGGAAAGAGGAAAGAGGAAAGAGGAAAGAGGAAAGGAAAGGGGAAAGGAAAAGGGAAAGGAAAAAAGGAAAAAAGAAAGAGGAAAGAGGAAAGGAAATTTCAGGAAAGGAAAGGACAAAAGGAAAGGAAGAAGGAAAAAGGAAAAAAGAAAAAGGAAAGGAAAGAGGAAAGAGGGAAAGAGGGAAAGAGGGAAAGAGGAAAGAGGAAAGAGGAAAGAGGAAAGAGGAAAGAGGAAAGAGGAAAGAGGAAAGAGGAAAGAGGAAAGAGGAAAGAGGAAAGAGGAAAGAGGAAAGAGGAAAGAGGAAAGAGGAAAGAGGAAAGAGGAAAGGAAAGGAAAGGAAAGGAAAGGAAAGGAAAGGAAAGGAAAGGAAAGGAAAGGAAAGGAAAGGAAAGGAAAGGCAAAGCTCTCCTGGTTCACCCAGCTCTGGATTTCACTCTCCTACTTTAACCCTTTGATAAGGGACATGGGACACAGCCAGAGTGGACCAGGCTGGGCAATCTCTGCTGTCAATCCCCAATCCCTGCTCCCATTCCCTGCTGTCAATCCCCAATCCCTGCTGTCAATCCCCATTCCCTGCTCCCATTCCCTGCTCCCTGCCATGCCCAGCCAGCCCTCAGCAGCAGCTCCAGGGGATCCCATCACCCCCAGCTGCCCCACAACCCATCCCAGTGAGGTTTCCTGCTTCCCTTGGCTGCC
This sequence comes from Calcarius lapponicus, assembly GCA_039654755.1. NCBI lineage: Eukaryota > Metazoa > Chordata > Aves > Passeriformes > Fringillidae > Calcarius > Calcarius lapponicus. Next base: position 11,666,065 of record JBBFKN010000011.1, read on the forward strand.
TGCTCCACACCCCAGCCCCGAGCAGGGCAGGCACGCTTCTCTCTCGAGCCTGGAGAAGGTGCCAGGAGCAGCTGCCAGGCCTGCCAGGACAGGCTCAGCAGGGCACAGCTCTGCCCCAGCTGCCACCCCTGTCCCCTGCCAACAATCCCACAGCCAGGACGGGATCCCTTCCAGCCCTGGCAGCCTGCACTGCTCCCTAACACACCTGGGGAGGCTGCAGCCATCCCAAGCAGCTCCAACCCCGCTTTTCTCCCTGCATTTGTGGCCTGGGAAGCTGTAAATAACCCCTGGCAGGACCCTGCTCTGAGGGGCCCGCGTGCCAGGCCGGCAGAATCCATCACCACAGCGATTCTGGAGGCTCCACACCCTCTGGAGAGCCCAGAGAAGTGAAGGAAGCAAAACCCTCTCATTTCCAGACTAATTTAATCCTCCTTTTGACGTCCAAGAAATGCTGCTGCTGCCCTGCTGGGAGGGGATAATGAGATTGAGGTTCTCTCCCTGCTGGCTCTAATTAAACTGGGAGGAGAGGAGGAGGGACCCCATCCCACACCCCCAAACCAAGACAGACACGAGCCTGGAGGAGCTGCCACTGGTTCCTCGTTTAACCTGGAGCCTCAGCACGCTCAGGGAGCCAAATTTCCACAGTGCCCATTGTGCATCCCATGGTGCTGCCCCCAGAGAGCCTGGGAAGGGTGGGAAGGATGGAAGGGGGTGCCTGCCTTCCCCTGGGCAGCACTGACCTCTCCAGGATCCATGGAAGGAATGAAGGAAGGGTTTATCCATCCATTGCTTGGCCTAAGGGAGCTGGAGGAATGCTGGTGCTGCAGATTCCAGCAGCCCTTCCCCCAGGAGGCAGCTATGGGGCTTTTTTGGAGGATGTGCTGACAGTTTTTCTGCATTTTGATCTCCTGAGCAGCCAGGAGAAGGCTTGGGATACCATCCCTGCTCCCCCAGCTGGGATCTCACCTCTCCTGAAGCCAGACTGGGAAAGGATGAGGGCAGACATGGAAATGGTTAAAAACCAAACCAAACATTCCCTGGGAGTGGAAGAGCAGAACAAGTCTGGCCTCCCTGGTCTGTGGATGGGAAACATCCAAGGGGTTCAGTGAGAGCTGGAGCCTTTGGCCAAACACCTCCCAGAGCAAATATTGGCCCAGGGCGCTGCAGCTGGCACTGGGCAGATACAATCTGCTCCCACTTGGCTGCTCCTGGCAGGTATTTCACCTGCAATTCCACCCACAGGTCCTGCAAGGGAGCTGAGGGCTGAGGAGCTCTCAGGTCACAGCTCCAGTGTGCCCCAGACAGCTCCAGCCTGGGATGGGAGCACTGCCTCAGCTTCCTGGGGTGCAGGGAGCATTCCTGGGAGCTCAGCACCCAGCCAGGCTCATCCTCAGGAGAGCTCATCCACAGGGATTGGACACAGCCCCTGTCCAGCCAAGGCTGCTCCAGCCTCGCTCCAGAGCTTCATTCTGCAGCTCAGGGGGGATTCCTGCAGATTCCTGGGCAGATTCCTGCAGATTCCTGGGCAGATTCCTGGGCAGATTCCTGGGCAGATTCCTGCAGATTCCTGGGCAGATTCCTGGGCAGATTCCTGGGCAGATTCCTGCAGATTCCTGGGCAGATTCCTTGGCAGATTCCTGGGCAGATTCCTGCAGATTCCTTGGCAGATTCCTGCAGATTCCTGGGCAGATTCCTGGGCAGATTCCTCGGCAGATTCCTGCAGATTTCTGGGCAGATTCCTGCAGATTTCTGGGCAGATTTCTGGGTAGATTCCTGGGTAGATTCCTGGGCAGATTCCTGGGCAGATTCCTGCAGATTCCTGCAGATTCCTGGGCAGATTCCTTGGCAGATTCCTGGGTAGATTCCTGGGCAGATTCCTCGTCAGATTCCTGCAGATTCCTTGGCAGGGCTCATCCAGAGGGATTGGACACAGCCTCTCTCCACCCAGAGCTGCTCCAGCCTCACTCCAGAGCTTCGTTCTGGAGCTCGATTCCTGCAGATTCCTGGTCAGATTCCTGGTCAGATTCCTTCAGATTCCTTGGCAGAGCTCATCCACAGGGATTGGACACAGCCCCTCTCCACCCACAGCTGCTCCAGCCTCACTCCAGAGCTTCGTTCTGGAGCTCAGGAGGGATTCCTGCAGATTCCTTGGCAGATTCCTGGTCAGATTCCTTAGCAGGGCTCATCCAGAGGGATTGGACACAGCCCCTCTCCAGCCAAGGCTGCTCCAGCCTCACTCCACAGCTTTGTTTTGGAGCTCAGGGGGGATTCCTGCAGATTCCTGGTCAGATTCCTTCAGATTCCTTAGCAGGGCTCATCCAGAGGGATTGGGCACAGCCCCTCTCCACCCAGAGCTGCTCCAGCCTCACTCCAGAGCTTCATTCTGGAGCTCACGGGGGATTCCTGCAGATTCCTGGGCAGGGGCGTGGGAATGGGAACAATCCCGGCCTCCCCTTGTGGGGGAAGATGTGAGGAATGAAAGAACCATTGTTGGAAAGAGCCAGGGTGGCCAGGGGAGAGGCAGGGATGGCGTGTGTGCGTGGAAAAGGGCAAGGAGGGATGCACAGGGATTCTCCTGGGGAAGGAACACGGGAATGCTGCTCAGCTGCTCCCAGTCTGGCTGGGACGTGCCTGGGTAAATTCAGGAGCAGGGAGGATTAGGAGAGATCTGAGCTGGGCAGTCCCAGCTGGGGAATTCCTCCTGCATCATTCCAGGCGGAGAGGTGGGAAAGATGTGGAGAATAAAAGGTGATTTTTGGGCTGTACCATCAGCAAAATCCCTGATAAACCTGGGAAGGTGCCAGCAGCCAAGGTTCCCCAGCTGAGGAGCTCCTCAAAAGCTGGAGAAGGGCAGATTCCAGCACATCCACCCTGAAGGTCTCATCTGCCCAGCTCGTGGATGAGGGAGTCTGTGTTATTCTCTGCTAAATCACCAGCTTCCCCATGGGATTTCACAGATTTTGATATTTTGCTCTCCAGCCTTTAAATATTTTAAAATGGAAAATTATCCCTAATTCCCTCAGCCTTCAACAAGCAAAACACACCAAGAGAAACCCAAAAATCAGGGTTTTTTTTTTTTAACTCGCTTTCTTTTTTCCATCGCAGTCAGCCCTATTTATAACACATCAAACATTTGCCATCCTTGCAATCAAAACAGTTCCCTACATTCGACTGAAAACCTTATTCCTGCAGACTCTGGGGTATCAAAGCCTTCCTCTTCCTCCCCTCCACCCTCCCAACAGCAAGTTCCCCTCAAGAAATACAAAAACAAACCCACAGATGAGCAAACAGAGAAGCAGCTCTATCCTGGCTGCCTTCATCCCAGCCCAGGGCAGACAGCCAGCCCACAAACCCAGGGAAAAAGGGCTGGGAATGTTTGGAGCCCCCAAAGCTCAGCACAGGAGAAAGAGTGAAGCAAACCCAGGGTAAACTGGGGTTGCTGGTGCCCACTTTAATTTGTGGGATGCTCCATGAAACCCAACCAGAGGCACCAGCACCTCCCCAGCTCAGCAGGGTGGGACTCCCTGGCGTTCAGCTTCGTTTTGGGTCATCCCCATCATCCTGCAGAGCCAACGTGACCCTGCCGAGCTCTGTGAGTGAGAGCTTGGGGACACAGCAAAGGCCACAGCCAGTGGGGCCTGGCAAGGGCAGGGCTGGAAAGGTCCCAAAACCTCCTGGAAAAACTCCCCAGCCCAGCTGCAGCCTGGAAAAGCCTGGGGGCTCTCCTGGAGTGCCCCGCACGGCTCTGCTGCCACAGAGCTCCCTGCAGAACCAGCTGGTCCTGGCAGAGGTCCTGGGCCAGCCTGGGATCCCAGCCTTGCTGGGCTGATCCCATCCCAGGATCCCAGCCCAGGATCCCAGCCTTGCTGGGCTGAGCCTATCCCAGGATCCCAGCCCAGGATCCCATCCCAGGATCCCATCCCAGGATCCCATCCCAGGATCCCAGCCCAGGATCCCATCCCAGGATCCCAGCCTTGCTGGGCTGAGCCTATCCCAGGATCCCAGCCCAGGATCCCAGCCCTGCTGGGCTGAGCCTATCCCAGGATCCCATGCCAGGATCCCAGCCCTGCTGGGCTGAGCCTATCCCAGGATCCCAGCCCATCCCAGGATCCCATCCCAGGATCCCATCCCAGGATCCCAGCCTTGCTGGGCTCAGCCTATCCCAGGATCCCATCCCAGGATCCCAGCCTTGCTGGGCTCAGCCTAGGATAGGATAGGATAGGATTAGGATTAGGATTAGGATTAGGATAGGATAGGATAGGATAGGATAGGATAGGATAGGATGGGATGGGATGGGATGGGATGGGATGGGATGGGATGGGATGGGATGGGACAGGACAGGATTAGGATAGGATTAGGATTAGGATAGGATTACGATTAGGATTAGGATTAGGATTAGGATAGGATAGGATAGGACAGGACAGGACAGGATTAGGATTAGGATTAGGATAGGATAGGATAGGATAGGATAGGATAGGATAGGATAGGATAGGATAGGATAGGATAGGATAGGATAGGATAGGATAGGATAGGATAGGATAGGATAGGATAGGATAGGATAGGACAGGCTCCCTGTGCCTGCCCCAGAGCAGCAGGCAGCCCGTGTTGGGGTGAGCTGGGCACACCCACAGCACAGCTCACACTGATCTGAGCAACTCCTGACCTACTTTGAGCAGAAGAAAACAGATCCCAGTGTTTATTGTGCAGAGGAGGGGAGGAACAATTCCCTCCAGCCTTGGGAGAGGGAGGCACGTTCCTGAGGCTGCCCCATCCCTGGCACTGCCCAAGGCCGGGGCTTGGAGCAGCCTGGGACAGTCCAGGGTGTCCCTGCCATGGCAGGGGGGACTCTGTGACCTTCAAGCTCCCTTCCACCCAAATCACTCTGGGATTTTTCACATCCCCCCCTGGCAAACCAGAAGAGGAGGAGGAACAGCAGCTGCTCTCAGGCTCCAGCCCCTCTGAGCTCCAAATGCCATCCCCACGGATCTGACCTGCCTGGGGGCACCTGGACACTCCAGCAGCCCCTCCACCGTCTGATCTTCCAGACACACAGCTCCCAGGAGCGTTTCCACCCCATTACCCAACTCTCAGCCCTCTCCTGCAGTTCCTTCCCTGCCATTTTTCCCATTTTCCCATCTTCCAGGAGAGGCCAGTCCTGGCTGAGCCTTGCACCCAAGAGCTGGGGATGAGCCCCATGATGGAACCAGGGAGTCTCTGCCTTGGAAAAGACTCGTGCCAAGGCACTGGAGGTGCAGACACGTGCTGAGGGAAAACGTGGCTCGGAACAGCCCGAGCTTCCCACCCCCTCAGCAGCTGAGGCTGGGAGCTCTCCCCTCCCTGCAGCACCACAGGAATTCCTTGATCTGGGGCAGGAAGGTCAGGCTGGAACAATGAACAGCTCCTTCCCTTCCCTGCGCCGAGGAGGAAAAGCTTCCCAGTGACCTCGGGTCGTAATCTTATCCTATGGAAAGGGCAGGGAAGAGCTGCACAGGCGGCTTTCCAGGAGCCACCTGCCAGCCCTCCTCCTCCTCCTCCTCCTCCTCCTCGGGCTCGGGTGACTCATCTCCATCCAGCAGATGGGCTGCAGGAACGAGGACAGCGGGAATTAAAGGCAAACCCGGGATTGCAGCAGCAGCCACCGGGCCGGGCCGGCCAAGGGCACCGGGAGGATGCTCTGCAATGCAGCTGCTCCCTCCTGGCTTTGGGAATTCCTGCTCTGCTGGGCTGCAGGGCAGAGCCCAAACCCTGCTTGGAGCTCCCTGCTCATTGGGGTGATCTCCTTTTTTCCAGAGAAGGGCACAACCCTGCCCCCAAAGGATGAGGGTTTCCATGGGAGTCTTGGAATGGTCATGCTGGAGGGATGGGGGCACCTCCCAGCAGCCATTTGCATCCTGTTTTCTCCTGTTATTATTTCTCACACGCTCTGAACCAAACCAGACACAATTTCGACTCAGCTGGGAAAAAAAAAAATCATGGAATTGGGTCAAGTTCCAGGGAAAACACAAACACACAAGGAGCAGCAGCAGCTTCTCTGTCTCCCAGCAATGATCTCCCCTCACAGGCTTCCAGTGCCCTTAGCAATTGAGAGGAAGCTCAGTAAACTGAGGGGAAACATGGAATACTGGCCTTGCATCCAGGCTTCCTGCACAGCCTCCCAGTGAATCACAGCCTGGCTTCCCCAAAGCTGCTGAGCCATCACTCCTGGGCAGCTCCACCCGGCCCCAGGAGCTGGGGCAGCAGAGGCTCCTCGCCCTGGAGCTGCTCCTGAGATGGGATAGAAAAGTGCAAAGCACTGAAACGCCTCCTAGGAATTGCAATCCTTGTTGTTTTCCCAGCTGCAGAGTCTCAGGAGGAGCACGCAGCACCCACACGGCGCTCTGAGGGATTTCCCAAAAAACAAGGGGGAAAAGAGGGAAAGGAGGGTGTGAGACACCTGTAAATCCCTGGAGAGAACACCAAGCAGCAGAAGGGATTTCTGCTCTCTGTGAAAAGCAAGAAAAACACCTCCCTGAGGTGCTGGGATCACCCAAAGTGAGGATACAGCAGGAGCTGGGAAGGAGCCAGAAAACCTCTGGATTTGCAGGATGATGGGAGCCAGCCAGGCTGGTGGGACACACAGAGCTGGTGACACGGCCCTACAGCCACCAGGGAGATCAAAAAAGATCCAAATCCCCCCAAAAGGAAGGCAAAGCCCTGCTCCTGGCGTGGGCTGGGTGGGAGAGCCCCGTGCAGAGCACGTCTCACACGGGGAGCAGGGCTCCCACATCAAAGGGCACAGAAGTGGCTGAGGACACTGTAAACACTCGTTTTCCTTGCTCCTTTCAATTCTAGGAAAAGCTCTGTGGCTATCAGAGCCCAGCACAGCATCCTAAGGAAAGGGAGAGTGGCAAGGAGCGACCCCAGCACCCCTAAAGCCACCAGGGTTGGATTAAACTCTTCATTTGTGCTGCCCCTGCTCCCTCAGCAGCAAAATGATGGGTTCTAAACCAGGGAAGAAAATCAGGGGAAAAAACCCCAAAATAACCCAGCACCTTCTCCTGCAGTGGATTTGCTTCAGGTGTAGATAATTGTTTACCCTCCTTCTGCCTTTTTCATCGTGAAAGGGGGAAAATTAAGTTTAAATGCAGCTAATCTTGGGATGGCAAACCAGATTTGGTCAGGAAAGTGGTTAATAAATTATCACTGGAGAATAAAGCCTGGCCCAGCCAGGGGGTGCAGCCGGGTTTTCAGGCTCTAGGATGAATTATGAAGCATTTTCTCAATTAGGAAAAGCCCTTTAAAGCTTTAATCATGCAAATTTAACCTTCTGTCTCAAAGACAGAATTTCATTATGGAGATGTTTAACTCATCTTTTTTTTCTCCTCTGGAGCAGAAAAGCAATTTAATTAGTGACAGTACCATGAACTTTATTAATAGCCAGGCATTAGGAGATCCTAAAATTCCCAATGGCTTTAAAAGGACTGGTTCTATTAATTAGCTATTGGTGGCAATGCTGGGAGAGGGGGGTTACAAGGCTTTTCTTGGAGCAATCCAGAGTCTCCTGATGGATTCCCCAGGACCTTGGGCACCTCCAGGCACTGCCAGCCCCAAAAGCAGGAGAGGAAGCTCCAGCTCTGAGTCTGGGCCAGGCCCTTTCCTGAAAGCCATGGGATCACTGACTGCAGGAATGGGGCTGAGGGGAGCAGGAAATCTGTAACAAAATATTAATTACAATTTCAAATTATAATTATATTATTAAAAATGTTAATATTAGTAAAATATTTTATATATTTAAATAGAAATAGATAAATATTATTAATATTAATGTTTTATATATTTATATATAATATTTATATATTATATACAGTATTGTGTATATAATATTATATATTATTTAAAATATTAATTATAATTATAATTTTAATTAATTATAATTTATTTTAAATAATAATTTTTCTAATTAAATAATTATAATTATTTAATAATAATGGGAGAGGCCAAGATGGGCTGGACCCTGCACTAGGTCCTGTCATGGAGCAGCTTAGGAAAAGGGAAGCTCTGGGGATGCTGTGGGGCTCTCCCAGAGCCATGAGCTGGATCTTTCCCATCTGATGCAGGGAAGGAAGGCTGGGACACGGCCATGGCACAGCTCAGAGGGAGCAGATGCACAGGAAAAGACAGGATCAGCCTCCTGCCCGCTCCCACTGCGGGCATCACATCCCAGGCTGGGTGAATCCGTGCAGGGACAGCAACCTCAGAGTCTTATGAAACACCCAGGGCTGGGCTGAGTTTCCATGTGAATGAGTTCAGCTGGAATTACACAGCCAAAAACCAGCTGGGTTAGGGATTTCTTTCATTTCGGGGCTTTTCAGGGGTTCTCCATCCTGCCTGGGAGGGATGCAGCAGGATCAGCCCCTCACATCCCAGCAGGGTTTTGGCACTGGGATTCCTGCAGGAGAAGCTGCTTGAGGTATTCCCACAGGGATGGGGCTGGGAGCCCTGCAAAAGGCAGAGGGGAGAGGAGGAAGAAGGAGGAGAAAAAAAAACCAAAAAAAAAGTGCTAAAGAAATGAATCAGCTTTTGCAAGGCAGGCTAGGCTGCCTGAGCTCATCCCCATTTTGCTCTTTCCCAGGAGGAAAGCAGTGGCAGGGAAAAGGGGGAGGAAGGATTTCCTTTTGCTCGGGCAGGAAGCATCCCCTGTGCAAGCAGCTGGATAAATCCACGATTTCGTGACGTGGATTCAGCATCCCAGCAGCACATGAGTCACAGATCCTGCCCTGAGCCCAGATTCCCCCAGCTGCAGGCACAGGATAACACTTTCCCTGGCTGACATCAGCCACGGGAAGGGGAGCAAACAGGGCAGGATATGGAGAGCTGGACTTCCCCAGCTCTGCTTTCTGTCTCTGCCTTCCAGGAATCAAAGCTCCCATTACTGTCTGCAAAAACAACCTTGAAACAGGGGGGAAAACCAATTTATAGGAAACTCTGCAGAGAAACAATCCTGGAAAAATGAAAGCTGCTTGGTTCTGAGGCTGCTCAGCTCCAGCAATGATTGACCAGCCAGTGCAGGGACAGGGTTTTGATGGGAATCAGCCAGGAAAAGGAGAGGGAATCCACAGGAAAACATCCTGGCTGCAGGTTTTCCCCTGGATGTGGCAGAGGCACCTGAAGGGATGCCCTGGCACCTTATCCCTGTCTCCGTGAGCTTTGGGGACACTCAGCCTCTGCTTTCCACCTGCCACAGGTGGAATCATGGAATGGGTAAGGCTGGAAAGGAGCTTGAGGAGCCCTGAGTCCAGCTCAGCACTGTGTCCCCAGCTGCCACATCCATTTTGAACACTTCAGGGATGGGGGACTCCACCACTGCCCTGGGCAGCCTGATCCAATGCCTGACAACCTTTTCCACGGAAAAATTTGCATGAATATCAAATTTCAGCCTCACTGAGGCCGTTTCCTCCCTCCTGTCACTCCTTCCCTGGCAGGCTGAGCCCTGTGCAGAGCAGTGAGGGCTCCCCTGAGCCTCCTTTTCCCTGTGGATCTGCAAACACAACACCAGGAGAGCCCTGGAGCCGGGGGAGGATGCTCTGGGCTGGAGGCAGAGCTGCAGGATGTCACCCCAGCAAGTCCAGCTTTGCCCCAGCCTCAGGAGCAGATGAATGTGGAAAGATAAACCCAGGAGCTGCAGGGGAATCCAGCCCAGGTTAATGTTAACACAGGAACATCGGTGCTGTGGGACAGAGGTTGGCAGGAGGCTCCAGGCTGGCAGGAATCAGCAAAATCCCTCGACTTCCCAGTCCAAATTCCCATGGACAGATAAGGAGCTTAGAGGCTGATGCTGCCAAATCCCTCCCACAGGAACTCCCTGCTCCCCTCTCTGCTCACAGAGGCCCTGGCACAGCTTCCCAAAGATGCTGCGGCTGCCCCATCCCTGCCACAAGGGGTTCCAAGGCTTTTCTTGGAGCAATCCAGAGTCTCCTGATGGATTCTCCAGGACCTTGGGCACCTCCAGGCACTGCCAGCCCCTCATCCCTGCAAGTGCCCAAGGTTTGGGGCAGTGCAAGGTGTCCCTGCCCATGGAATGGGATGAGCTTTAAGGTCCCTTCCAAGCCAAACCACCCCAAAGACACCTCCAAGAGAAAGCCTGGAGAGGCCAATGAGAGCAGTGCTCAGTTAATATAAAAAAAAAAAAAAAACCCAAAATGAACCAAAAAAAAGGAGCTTTTGAAAGGTTCACCTGGGAAAGGGAAGAAAAATCCCAGAGCACAAAATCAGCACAGAGGGAACCCCAGCTGAGGAGGGAAGAAAGGAAACCCAGGGAGAAGTGAAGGAAATCCCAGTTTAGCAGCACCAAGAGCAATGAATGACCACAAAGGCCAAAAAAAAAGGGGAAATGCCCTCCCTGGCAGCTGCAGCCTCAGTGTCACACACGAGCACATCCTCAGCTCACAGCAGCACCTGGAGGAAGCTCCAGGGCAGGGAAAGCTCTCCCTGCTGGCCCAGGGAGCTGGGGAAGGGCTGAGCTGCCTGTCCCAGGAGCAAGGGGCTATTTATGGCCAAAAATACCCCTGGGAGCTGCCATCAAACACAGGGAAATGTGTGTGTGTGTCAAGGGCTGCTGAGATTTAATTAGCACTTGCCTTTTCCCCTTCTGGAAATGAGGAGGAGGAGGAGGCTGGGCTGTGGCTTGGGCCAGCACGAGCTCCTGAGCCCAGGCAGGCCTGGCAGGGTTTAGGCTCAGCTCACACAGCCCTTGGGAGCACGTTCATCCAGTTTGGAAGGGCAGGGCTGAGCCCCAGCCTGGCTGGGCTTGGAAGGGACCTGAATCCCATCCTGTCCCTGGCCGTGGGCACTGCCAGGGGCTGGCAGGAGATGAGCCACGAGCTCTCCTCCATCCCAAACCCTGCTGGGCTCCAGGGGCTGCACCCCCAGCAGCTGTGCTGGGAATGCCAGAGCTCCCACCCACAGCTGGGCTCTGGGAAGGGCAGCACGGACCCATCCCTGCAATCCCTGTGCTCAAAGAGCTCCAGGTGAGCAGCACAGACCATCCCTGCATGCCCAGAGAGCTCCAGGTGAGCAGCACAAACCCATCCCTGCAATCCCTGCATCCCCAGAGAGCTCCAGGTGAGCAGCACAGACCCATCCCTGCAATCCCTGTGCTCAAAGAGCAGCACAGACCCATCCCTGCAAACCCTGCATCCCCAGAGAGCTCCAGGGGAGCAGCACAGACCCATCCCTGCATCCCCAGAGAGCTCCAGGTGAGGAGAACAGACCCATCCCTGGATTTCCCTGTCCCCAAAGAGCAGCACAGACCCATCCCTGGATTTCCCTGTCCCCAGAAAGCTCCAGGTGAGCAGCACAGACCTATCCCTGGATTTACCTGTGCCCAGAGAGCTCCAGGTGAGCAGCACAGACCCATCCCTGGATTTACCTGTGCCCAGAGAGCTCCAAGTGAGCAGCACAGACCCATCCCTGCATCCCCAGAGAGCTCCAGGTGAGCAGCACAGACCCATCCCTGCAATCCCTGCATCCCCGAAGAGCTCCAGGTGAGCAGCACAGACCTATCCCTGGATTTCCCTGTCCCCAAAGAGCAGCACAGACCCATCCCCTGTCCCCAAAGAGCTCCAGGTGAGCAGCACAAACCCATCCCTGCAATCCCTGTCCCCAAAGAGCAGCACAGACCCATCCCTGCATCCCCAGAGAACAGCACAGACCCATCCCTGCAATCCCTGCATCCCCAGAGAGCTCCAGGGGAGCAGCACAGACCCATCCCTGCATCCCCAGAGAGCTCCAGGTGAGCAGCACAGACCCATCCCTGGATTTACCTGTCCCCAGAGAGCTCCAGGTGAGCAGCACAGACCCATCCCTGGATTTACCTGTCCCCAAAGAGCAGCACAGACCCATCCCTGCAACCCCTGCATCCCCAGAGAGCTGCTCCTGCTCCAGGTGAGGCAGGAATCCCGGGATCCCTCCAGCCCCGCTGCTGCTCCCACCCCCAGCATCCCCTCAGGATTCCCCAGGAGCAGCTGCCTGGGAAGATTTGCAGGATTTGAGGATTCCCAGCAGTTTGTAGAAAACCCAAACGGTGCAAAGGAAGCTGTTTCCACACCAGAAGGTCCCTGTGAATCCCAGGCTGGATGAAACCTTGGACATCCCACCCTGTTCCCAGCTCCAAGCTGCTGCTGCTGCTTCTCCCCCTTCCTCAGGATGTTTCCTCCAGCTTTCTTTATTTTTTTTTTAGAGAACAGTTTGCTGTGAACAGGCAGAACCTGTTCTGGACACACTCAGAGCTGCTCCCCATCTGCAGCATTTGCCAGCACGACTCAGATTTATTTTATTTTATTTAATTTTTTTTTTCTTTCTCCAGGATACTCCAGGCTCTCTCCTGCGTGTGGGCGCCCGGCTGCCTCACCCAGGGGAGACGTGGGCTTGCAGGAATCACATGGATGAGCCCCAGGAGCCCAGCCCTGCTCCCTCTGGATCCTGGACAGGGATCCCAAACCCTCCGGGGTCCCTGCAGACCCCGCTCCTGGCTCCGCTTGCCCTCAATTAAGGACAGACGTGGAACAAAACGTAACGTTTGAGGAAAGATCTTCCACATGTTGGGCTTTGGCAGCTTCTGATGGGTTGAAGGGAGCCAAAAAATAACTAATCCTGCTCTCCTTCAGCCAAGGGCTGAGTGGGACCAGAGGGGAGAAGGGGGGAAAGGGAAGGAAGGGAAGGAAGGGAGGGGGAGACAAAAAAAATGGCCAAACTGGAACCAGTGCCTCCCAGTTTCCAGTCAGAGCATCTCCAAGTCATGGACACCTCTGTCCCTGGAGCACTGCAAGGGGTGGCAGCTTGCAATTCCCCCAAAAAACGGGGTTTAAAATGATATTTTTGGGCTTAGGAACACGTTAGCCCTGAGTCACCGAGGGGTTTCCACCTCCTGACACCAGCACAGCCCAACCCTCCCACCCCGAGCCCCCAGCACGACCCTTCCCCATGGAAGCCGTGAAAAAACCACCCAAAGCAGCACCCCAGGACGGGTTTGGTGGGAAAGGGGGTGGAGGATGACTTCAGGAATTTGTTCTTTTGCTTTGCTGGGGAAATGAAATGGATCTGGGGGAACGGAGCCGAGGAGGAAGGCGACACACGTCGCACACGGGGGGGTGGGGGGATGAGCTGAAAGGGTTTAAACTCAAGGATGGAAAACACCACCCGTGCCAAATTTATCTGGAATTCAAACCAGGGGCAGGAAAGCAGCAGCAGCAGCGGGGGGGGGGGGGATTTGGGATTCCTGAACCGTTCCCAAAACGCATTAACGAAAGCTCCCAAATATTAACAGGAAGCGCTGGGAAGGGGAATTTCTGCTCGGGGGGGATTGGGGATGGGCACCCCTCGTTGGAGGGAGAGGGAAAGGAGTTTGTGAGCGCGGTGTGAGGCTCATTCCCACGGGGAACGATGGAATATGGAAAATTCCTCTCCATGGAACACGGAATATTCCTCTCCATGGAACATCCCCTCGCACCGGCCCGGCCTTGGGCACCTCCAGGGCGGGGAGCTCGGGGGAAGAGCTCCAAGGCCGAACGAGCTCCTCCATCCCGGCTGCGATTCCCGAACCTCCGGGGCTCCCCAACCCCGCTCCAACCGGGAGCTTCCCGGTGCTACCGGGGCTCCCTCCGCCTCCCCCGGCCGGTTTAGGGCACGATCCGTCCCGGTTTAGGGCAGGGGGAAGCAGCCCCGGGAGCCCGGTGGTGTCACCGGCCCCGCACCCGCCGCTCCCCCCGGAGGAGTTTCCGTGCCCGGCTCCCGTCCCCGGTCCCACCGGAGAACGGCTCCCCCAAACCGGCCCCCCACGGCTGCTGAGCTCCGCACCGAGCCCCGGGAGCCACACTGAGAACCGGGAGATACCCTGGGGGTACCGGGGGATGCCCGGCGGGCCCAGCACCGGGATGCCGGGACGGGATAACGGCGGGGAGCGGGCACCGCCGGGGCAGCAGCGGCCGGGACGGCTCCTCCGAACCGCCAAGGGCAGAGCGGCCTCCCCGGAGCCCAACGGCGGCGGGAACGGGCGCGGGGTGCCGGTGTCTCACCTGGGTCGCTTTGTAGAACTGCTTCTTCAGCCCCGCCACCGACATGGTGCCGGTGCCGGTGCCTGGCCCGGTGGCGGCGGGGAGCCGGTGTGCGGGCGGCGGGACCTGGAGCGGGGGCGGCGGGAGCCTCGGGAGCCTCAGGACGCTCCGCCCGTCCCAGCCCGGCCCGTCCCCGCCGCCGCTTCCGCCGCCGCCCGGCCCCGCCCCCCGCCGGCCGCCACCACCGAGCGGCCCGGCCCGCGCGCCGCCAGCGCGCCCCCTGCCGGCCGGGCGGAACCGCCGAGAACAGAGGCGTTCTGTCGCGACACGCGGGATGGGCGGTCATATCGGGACATGACTGTGGCGCAGCCGTGTGTTTCTCCTGAAGGATCCTGTGGGGAGCAGACCGCGCGTGCGACACGGGGACAACCGGGCCGGGACCCCCGCCATAGGCCTGGGGGGAAAATGGGGAGACAGACACGCCAAATGGGAAACTACGACTCCCAGCATCCCTTGCGATTGTCACTGCGCCTGCGCCTCGCAGTGGAGGACGCTGATTGGCCGCCGGCGCCGCCGCCATTTCGCGCGCTGGCTCAATGCCCGTAGCGGCGCGGCGGACGGCAGTGCTGGCTCCGCCCCCTCTGCCCGCTGCTGCGGACAGGCCGCTCCGGCCCGCTGCGGCATCGGTCCCGCCTGGTGAGCGGGTAGGCCTCGGTCCCAGGCACAGGGACCCGGCGGCGCCCCGCCGTCCCTTTACAAAGCCACCCAATCAGCGCCTGCAGCGCGCCAGACAGACGGCCCCGCCCGCCAATCAGCGGCGCTCGCGGCGGCGGCCAATCCAAAGGCGAGACGCAGCGGGGAGTGTGGCCGGGCGGGTCACGTGGGGCGCGCTCGGCCAATCAGCGGCGCGGGACGCGGGGTCGCCCCGGCTCCCGCCAAGTACGAGCGGGACGGGCCGGGCGGGACCGGGCCCGGAGCGGCGGGGGCTGCGCGGGCCGGGCCGCCTCAGGGTCGGCCGCCGCCGCCCGGCACCGCCGCGAGCCGCGCCCGCCGCCGCCGCCACAGGTAGGGCCGGGCTGGGGGCGCGGCGCGGCCGGGGCGCGCGGTGTTTCCGGCGGCGGTTGGGCCGCGGGGTGCGCGGGGCCTGCCCGGGGTAACAAAGGAGGTGCCGGAGCTGCCGCCGCGCCCCGGGGCTGGGCCCGGGCCCGCCCTGCAGGCGCACTCGTGCAGGCACAGAGCGGTTTGGGTGGGGAGCGATCTGAAAGCCCATCCCGTGCCACCCGTGCCATGGCAGGGACAGCTCGCGCTGTCCCCGGGTGCTGCGGCCGGGCCTGGGCACTGCCAGGACCCAGGGGCAGCCGGAGCTGATCTGGGCACCTGTGCCAGGCCCTGCGCACCCTCACAGCCGGGAATTCCCTCCTCGCACCGCCGTGGGTGCAGGCACAGGCTCCTGGGGACGTTCCTGCCCCAGGACAGCGCGAGGGGGACAGGGTGACTGCCGGACCCGGTGGGTCGGGGGTTCCTTTGGCTTGGGGGTGACACTGGGAGCCCTTTGTCCTCCCTCAGAGCTGTTGGGCTCTGCCTCAGCCGTCCCGGGGAGGCAGCAGCTGGCTGGGAGCTACCACAAGTGCTGATTTGTTGTTTTCTCCCGTAGCCATGGAGTGCAGAGACAAAGCTGCTGTTCCTCCACGGAAGCTCGTCCAAGGTAAGGGAGTGTCTCTCATCCAGCGCAGTTCTAGCACATTAAGAACATCTCAGACCTGATTTTATGAAATACATCGACTTGGTTGTGATTAAATAATCTCTAAAGGGCTGATCTCAGTTTTTAATGTGCTCCAGAAGGAACGAAAGCCTTTGGTGTTTCCTGTCTCTAACCTGCCGCTGTTGTTGCAGCTCGGCTGCCCTTCAAGCGCCTCAATCCTGTGCCAAAGGAGAATCTCGATGTCAGCTCAGAAGTCAAAAAAGTCAAGAGCTCCCCGAGTGCTTTTGCTGCCAGCAAGGATCCCTCCCTGGACGCCTCAGGTGCCTCCCTGGACAATGTGGAGAACGACTGCCAGCTGGCCTCTGACGGGAGTTTGACTCCAACGCTCGTCAACGGGAAGGGTCCTTTGGACCATTTTATCCAGAAAACCCCAGCAGGTGACACCAGTGACCCTGGGGGCCTTCCTGACCCCTCCAGGGGCTCTGCCCACGGACTCGGGGACGGCACAGAGCGAGGGGCCGTGGATCCTACAGCTGCTGTGAGCAATGGCACCATAGGAAAGGAGCTGGGCTGCCCCAGCTCCTCACAGAGCAGCCCAGCAGGTGACTCAGGGGGGACTGAGGGGCCCTGTGCAGCTGCAGGAGCTGGGACCCCCCCACGCTCCAGCCCCACGGCCTGCCAGGATGGAGCAGGCAGGAAGGGAGAACTGAAGGACGTGCTCTTTGAGGGGAAGGTGCCCGTGGTGCTGCTGGAGGACATCATGAGCCTGAAATGCCCCCAGGTGGCCTCTCTGGACGCGTCGGAGAGCGAGGCCCTGGAGTCGTCCCATGAGGGGGACTCGGGACTGAGCCACTCCTCCCTCAGCTCTGGGAGCTCCCCTGAGCTCCTGGCACAGAGCAAGGGCAGCAGCAGCAGCCCCCTGGCTGCCTCCACGCCTGCCAGGAAGGTTGGTCTGCTCTGCTTTGGGGTTCTGGGGAAGAGGGTGAGTGGGGCAGTGAGAAGTGTAAGAAAGGTGCTGGGGATTAATTACTGAGTTGTTGCCCTTTGGGGGGGTCTCTGAATCCTGCAGTTTGATCCTCCCTGGTTCTGGCTGCTGCTGTATTTACATTTCTTTAGTGAAATGCCCACTTGGGGCTTGGTGGTTTGGGTTTTAGGTGGTTTTTCCCGAGCTCTGTTTCATCCTCCTCGGAGCTGCTGGGATTCCTGTGAGGATGTTCCCCCTGTACAGCCAGTGCAGATGCTTTTCCAGCTCTGAATTTCTGCAGAAAGCTCTGGCACAGGTTTCCCAGAGCAGCTCTCTGCCTCACCCCTGGCAGTGCCCAAGGCCAGGCTCGTGGGGATTGGAGCAGCCTGGCACAGTGGAACGTGCCCCATGGCAGGGGTGGCACTGGGTGGGCTCTGAGGTCCCTCCCAGCCCAAATCATTCTGGGATTCCATGAAAAAGCTCTGGATCAGGGGGTTTTGGTCAGCTGAGCTTCAGCCACCCTGATTTTTGGGGCAGTTTGGACAGAGAAGCTTCCAAGGGTGGCAGCGTCTGCTCAGGTGGCTCAGACACCACGGGGATGGTTCTCCAGGTCCTTTTGTTGTGTTTATCAAGTCAAGTGATCAATTAATTCCTCCTCTGTGAAAACTCCCAATCTTCCCTCTCTAAAATAAACAGACACACTCAAGCAGGCATGAAGAATTTCCAGTGTAGCAGAACAGCAGAAAGCACTCCTGCTGTAATCCAGCCCTGCCAGTGGGGCTGGATTTGCTCCTGTGCTGCTCCCCAGAATGAGGGTTTGTACCCCAAAGCTGTGCAGCTGGGACTCCTGGCAGCTTTGTTTTCCTGGGAGGAAACAGCTCTGAGGAGCTGAAGCCCCCACTTTGACAGAACTCCTGTTTTCTATCAGATAAATATAGAAAATAAAGCAGTTGGGCTGTGTTAGCCTGTTAGTCACAATTTAAATGTGATGCTGTGAATGGCAGCAGGAGGAGGGGGGATCCAGTAAATCAAGCCACAGTGTGCTGAAATATTGACAAATCAGGCCTTTTAACCAGTCTGTTAAAAGGGCTTATGCACAAAACACCTTTTTCTTCCCCCATAAATAAAAGATAAATGAGAAGTGTGCTCTGATTGGAATTTAGGGTCAGTGAGCTGTTGCTGGTGGAAGATCAAGTGGACTGTGATGGCAAGAAGAAAGTGTTAAAATGTGGAAAACAGTCCTTGTATTCATAAAGTTACAGCTAAATAGCACAGCATGCTAGGTGGATGCAAAAAAACCCCAAAAACCCAAACAAACATAAGTTTAGCTGGAAGGAAGTGAGTTTGCCATGTTGAAATGTCCCCTGGTGTGGTGTCCCCTTGCAAGGGATCCTGTGGGGCTCAGGGGACCAGAGGGGTTTGTTCAGGGGGACAGGAGGTGGATCCAGGCTGGGGATTGGATATTCCTGAGCTGTGTCCTCATTCCCTGCTCTGGGGGGGAAGATTTGGGTGTTCCTGGGCTGTGTCCTCATTCCCTGCTCTGGGGGTCAAGATTTGGATGTTCCTGAGCTGTGTCCTCATTCCCTGCTCTGGGAGGGAAGATTTGGGTGTTCCTGAGCTGTGTCCTCATTCCCTGCTCTGGGGGGATTTGGAGGGACAGGATGGGATCTGCAGGAGCAGCCTGGTGTCACTCAGGCTGGAAAATCCTGTCACTCAGGATCTCCTCTCAAACTTGCATTTTGTAATTCCAGGTACCTCAGAAATTCCACAGAAGTTCAGCAGAGAAGGAGAAGCTGAGATTGCAAAGAGTAAGGCATTTCCCTGACACCCAGACCTCCCCTGAGGAGCCAACAAAGGCTTTGCCTTTTATCTCAGCCCAGCTGGAGCAGCTCTTTTGCCATTTTTCCTCACCCTGAGGAGAGTGGAAGAACCTTTAATGCAGGCAGTTGAAGTGCTTGGCTCTTTCCAAAGCTCCCTGGGTGCATTTGGGGCTCTTTGGGAAGAGATTGGAAACGTTGAAGCCCCAAGATTCAGATTCTGGTTTTATTAATTACACAATTACACAAGTGGGGCACTCTGTGGCTTCCTAGGTGTCACCACTGGATGCCACCACTGGGAATGCTCAAGCTCCAGGTTCTGTTTGCTTGGGTGCAGCTCCTCAGCAAACTCTGCTGCCACTCATGGAATGCTGGCTGCAGAGGAGGCTGAAGGGTCACTGCTGCAGGAATGGGCTTTTTTTGGGGCTTGTTTCCTCTGCACCTGGGAAGGTTTGTGCTCAGGAATTCTGTGTCTCTCAGTGGCTTGTTTATAAACTTGTGTGTTTTATGTAAGTTGTAGCTGTAAAAGCTTTTCAGCTTTTCCCAGTGCCCCATATAGAATTCCAATCTGTTGTTTTCTTCCCTTCTATAGCTGTGTTAAAAATAGGGATGGGAGGGAGAGAAAGGAGAATGGAAGCTAAAAATGATGCTGGGAATGAACCAGAGCCACCAGTGAGCTGTCAGCTTCACACCAGCACCCAGCACATTCCATGACTCAGGCTGACAGTGTTGTTTCCTTGCCATTGGCACCATTTGGCTGGTGGTGGCTTTCTGCAGTTATTTGTGTTGTGACACTGCTCAAGGAAGCCTTGATGTTGACAAGGAGAGATGTGAAATCAATAAAAGAAAACTGAAAATACCCAGGGAGGAGTTGGAGTGTCTGGGCACAGGCAGATCCTCCTTTCCTGGTGACATCACCAGTGCCTGCAGCTCAGAAAAGCTTTTTCTCTTTAATTTGACATTTTCCTCCTTTGTGTCAGCAGAGCCACGGTGGGAATTGCTGTTGTTTTGGGAGGAAACACCATAAAAGGCAACACTTCCAATAAAATCTGTTCTCAGAGTGCCCCTTGAACAGTCTCAGGGCACTAGTGATGTCTGATGATCTAGAATGGAAGAAAACAAGGGACAAGCTCCACAGTCTGGGGTTTGGAGACTGACTTTATTCCTCAGATCGTGGAACAGCCCAGCTGAGGGGGGCCCACAAGGATCATCAAAGTGATTTCTGTGCTTGTGGAAACCATCAGAAAATCCTTGTGGGTTTATGATGTCAAATCAGCTCAGATTCACTTGTAAAAGTGACACCACTGTAGCCCTGTGATGACACCAAAGCATGAAAAGCTTTGCTCAGGAGGAAATATTTTGGAAAGAATCTGAAATCTCCTATTAAATAAGGGAATAATTACGATTTTTTAATTCCCATCTAATTTTCCATAATGCCACAGTGGTAATGAAGATGACTCAATACAAAGCTTTCTTTGATGCTTAGAGAAATGAAAATACCTTTTTTTTTTTTTTTGATAAGGGAAAAGAATAATTAAAGCTTTCAGGGAAGCTCAGCTGGCTGCTGCCTGAGGCAGGGGGGCTCTGGATGTGCTCCCACCTGCATTCCTGGGGAGGATGAAAGTCCCTCCCAGTCCAGGATATTTTGTGATGCTGCAGGTCAAGCACTGAGTGGCTCCAGCTTCCTCTTTGAGCAATCAATGCTGATTTTCAGCAGGGTTTTGGGGGCACAGAGCTGCAGTTCTGAGTGTCCCCTTTGTGCCCCAGGACCAGGAGCGTGCGGACAAGCTCCAGAAGCTGCAGGCAGAGAGGGAGGAGAAGGGCAGGCTCAAGGAAGAGGCAAAAGCTGCGAAGGAACGAGCCAAGGAGGAGGCAAAGAAGAGGAAAGAGGAAGAGAAAGAGTTGAAGGAGAGAGAAAGGAGGGAAAAGAAGGAAAAGGAAGAGAAGGAGAAAGCTGAGAAGCTGCGAGTGAAGGAGGAGAAGCGCAAGGAGAGGCAGGAGGCTCTGGAGTGAGTGCCTGGGCTTGTGCAGCTCCTGGGGGTGCCTGTGCTGATTTCCATCCCCTCTTTCCCTGCCCTCCTGCTCCAGCAGCACGGGCCTGGGCTCAGGGGGTGGCTCTGAGGGACTCTGTGCCCCCAGCCCAGCAATGCCTCTGCTGCCCTGAGCTTCCCCTCCTGACCTGGCTGACTTGTGCTGTTTGTGGAGGAAGTTACTGGGGCTTGGTAACCCCTGGAGCTCCCTGGGATTGAGAGAAACTTGAGGCAGCCCATTAACTTGAAATGGGTCAATATTTGCTCTAGAAGGAATGAACAAAGTCTCCTCTGCACTTCAGCAAGTGTGGTTCTTGGCTGGGTTGACAGATGATCCTCGTGGTGGGGTCTGGGGCTTCCCACCTCTTCCTCAGTGCAAATAAACCCTTCCTGGAGGGTGACAATTCACATGATCTTTGTTTTCAAGGGCAAAACTCGAGGAGAAGAGAAAGAAAGAAGAGGAGAAACGGTTAAAGGAGGAAGAAAAGGTAAAAATGCTTTCTCTGGCTTGTCTCTAAATTCTTTCTGGGGTGAAATGGTGGAGCAGGTTCCTTTGGGTGCAGCCTGTCCCTCTGACCTGCTGGGGCTGCTCCATGCAGATTTGACCTGTTCCTTTCACACCTGTTGGTTCCTTTGCTTTTCCCCTCTCAGGTGTTTTCTGTGTGTGTTTCTGAATGGCCACAAGTGACCTCTCCCCTGGCAGTGACACTGGAGCCCTGCTTGTGCCAGGGAGGACAATCAGTGTTTCTGTTGAGTCACAGGAGCTGCTGACTGCCTGAACTTTGCTTTGTGCCTCATTTGAAGTTGAGTCGTGCATGAGCTCACCTGAAATTCCAAAGCTTTGTCCCATCTCACGTTTGGGTTCTCGTTTCAGCGCATCAATGCCCAGAAAGCTGAGATCACCAGGTTCTTCCAGAAACCAAAGACTCCACAAGCCCCCAAGGTGAGAGATTGCTGTGCCTCTGTGTGTTGGTCTCTCAGACTTGTTCCTGACAAAAATACCCTGATTTCCTTCTTAGCTGCCCTTACAGCTTCTTAGGTGGTCAAAACATTGTTTTTTCTTAATTTCCTGGTCCCAAAAGTGCAAAGGATTTTAAGAAAATGCCCAGAGCAGAAACTACAGAAGACATTTGTTGTTGGTTCAGTGAATCTCAGCTCTGTCTTCTGCATTGCCTTGCAGATCTGGAGTCTTAGACAGGAAGGGTTTAACTTAATCTTCACTTAACCTAAATCTTCACCTCAAACAACACCTCAACAGCAGGTGTTGGTGCTGCAGCTTCTCAGTGCCCTTGACATTCCTCACTTGATGTTTCAGACCCTTGCTGGCTCCTGTGGGAAGTTTGCTCCTTTTGAAATTAAGGAGAACATGGTCTTAGCCCCCCTCAGCCGTGTTGCCCTGGATCCAGAGGACCTGGAACAGCTGGATAAGCTCCTGCACACCCAGAATGGGGAAGATTCTTTCTTGAAGGATCTAAAATGTCGTAAACCACGAAAAACTGGGCCCACTTTGGTCAGTGACAGCAGTGACAGTGTCAACAGGTCAGTCTGCACTTGAGGGCTTGTTTTGCTTCTGGTTTATGAAGTGAACTGCAGAGAGGGTTTGAGGATTGGAGAGGAGGGAAGGCTGGAGCTGCTCAGTGGGGCTCAGCCACCTTCCCCTGTGTTCCCAGTGACGTGGTGGTGGTGGACAGCTGCCAGGCAGATGCTGTTCCTGAGAGAGAGAAGTTTGGCAGGATGAAGCTCCTGCAGTTCAGTGAGAATCACCGCCCTGCCTACTGGGGCACCTGGAACAAGAGAACCTCCCTGATCCGTGCCAGGAATCCATGGTCCAAGGACACTGTAAGCACCTCAGCCTGCTGCATCCTTTATGCTCTAGGAGTGCATGTGCTTGGCCAAGTCCTCTGCTTCCCTGGCATTTCTGGGCCATTTTGTTCCCTTTGAAAGCCCAGCCTGGGTTTGGTGCTGATGGACAGAAATGTTGGCATTTCTTGCAGAAACTGCTGGACTATGAAGTAGACAGTGATGAAGAGTGGGAAGAGGAGGAGCCAGGGGAAAGTCTCTCCCATAGTGAAGAGGTGAGGATCCTGTGTGCTGAATAAAACCAGGAACCACTTGCACTTGGCAGTGTAACTTGAACCCGTTTATTTGTAGGATGACGAAGAGGAGGGAGAGGATGAAGATGAGGACGATGGGTTTTTTGTACCCCATGGGTACCTATCTGAAGATGAAGGTGTGACAGAGGTAAGGCAGCTGGCTGTCCCTGAGTTCCCATCTCTGTTTCCAGTGAACTGTGCCATGTCAATATTGGCAGGGGAGGAGAGCACGTGGGCTGTGCCTGCACGGTTCAGGAGCCCTGTGTGCCTCAGGGAACACGAGGCAGAGCTGCCTTTAAAAAGCTCTTTTTTCTTTCCTGGCATGAGTGTAACGGGTCCTTTATCCCCTGTGGCTGCAGGAGTGTGACCCAGAGAACCAGAAGGTTCGTCAGAAACTGAAAGCAAAGGAGTGGGATGAGCTGATAGCCAAGGGGAAGAGGTTCCATGTCCTACAGCCTGTGAAGATTGGCTGTGTCTGGGACAGGGCAGCAAAGGACAACGGCACCAACCCCGACCTGAAGGTGCTCCAGCAGTTCACAGCCTGTGTCCTGGATCCACCTGTGCCAGAGGAGGAGCAGCAGACACAGAAATGTAGCAAAAAAAGAGCAAAAGATCAGCAAAGTAAGACCTGGGGGGCTAAACAGTGCTTCCACAGTGTTGTGCTCTGCTTTGGAGGGAGTAGGGGGATTAGTGAGTGTTGTATTCAGAGTGACCTGTTTCTGACAAGGCTGGAATCCAAGGAATCTCTGAGAGCTCTTGGAAAGGAGTTTTCTGGCAGAGCCTCTCCAAAAAGTCTTGCTCTGGGCAATCTAGGAATTAAAGCCAACCAGACTTGAGCAAGCTCAGATTTAGGATGGGCCTGAGCCTGTTTATTGTTTGGGGGAAATGGTTTGGTTTCTGTGTTTGATTCCAGTCCTGAGCTTTTCCTGCACCTGATTAACACAAGGCTGTGAATAACTCACAAAAGGCCAAGCAGGGGGTGGGGATTTCACTCCAGTGTTGTTATTACTGGGGGTGAGTGTTCTGCATCAGATCTGCTGTTACAATCATGGAATCCCGGAGTGGTTTGGGCTGGGGGACACCTTAAAGACCATCCAGTCTCTGCCATGGGCAGGAACACCTTCCACTTGCTCCAGGCCCCATCCAACCTCACCTTGGAGCCTTCCAGGCATGGGGCACCCCCAGCTTCTCTGGGCAATCCATCTCTAAAACCAGTCCTGGAGTGCCCGTGCTGATTTCTATTCCCCTGATTTGCCACCTTTAATCCATTCTGTGCCACCTTTCTCCGACAGTCCTGGGCCAGCTCTGGAGTACCTGTGCTGATTTCTTTCCCACCTTTAACCCATTCTGTGCCACTTTTCCCCCCAGCAGTTCTGGAGTGCCCACGCTGATTTCTATCCCTGTGGTTCCCCAACCTTTAACCCATTCTGGGCCACTTTCCCCCTTCAATCCTGGGCCAGCTCTGGAGTGCCTGTACTGATTTCTTTCCCACCTTTAACCCATTCCAGCAGTCCTGGAGTGCCTGTGCTGATTTCAATCCCTGTGGTTCCCCAACCTTTAACCCATTCTGTGCCACCTTTCCCCCTGCAGTCCTGGGCCAGCTCTGGAGTGCCTGTGCTGATTTCTTTCCCACCTTTAACCCATTCTGTGCCACTTTTCCCCCCAGCAGTTCTGGAGTGCCTGTGCTGATTTCTATCCCCCAGCTTTCCCAACCTTTAACCCATTCTGTGCCACCTTTTCTCTCACAGTCCTGGGCCAGCTCTGGAGTGCCTGTGCTGATTTTTATCCCCGTGGTTTCCCAACCTTTAACCCATTCTGTGCCACCTTTCCCCCTGCAGTCCTGGGCCAGCTCTGGAGTGCCTGTACTGATTTCTTCCCCACCTTTAACCCATTCTGTGCCACTTTCCCCCGCAGTCCTGGCCCAGCTGCTGCCGCTGCTGCACGGGAACGTGCACGGGAGCAGGGTGATCATCCAGGAGTTCCAGGAGTGCTGCCGCCAGGGACGCTTCAGCCGCGGCCCCAGGAGCCCCCCGGAGCCCCCGGGCGGCGAGGACAGCGGGGTGCCCTCCAAGGCCAGGCTCAAGAGGATCATCTCCGAGAGCTCCGTGTACGAGAAGAGGCCCGAGTTCCGCATGTGCTGGTACGTGCACGCCGAGGTGCTGCGCAGCTTCGGCCAGGAGCAGCTGCCCGTGCCCTGCCAGTGGAACTACGTCACCCAGGTGCCCTGCACGGGCAAGGAGGAGGGGGGCAGCGTGCCAGGAGTGGCTGTGCCCCAGCCCACCCCGCTGGCAGCCAAGAGGAAGGCCCTGGGAAGCATGTCCATCACCAAGTTCATGAAGAGGCCTCGGGGTGCTGAGCAGGTGAGTTCCCTGCGCCCCACTATGAGTGCTGGGAATGGGGCTGGGGGTGTTTGCACCCCCTGTTACCTCCAGCCACTGTCCTATACACCAGAAGACCCTTTTTATGGGGAAAGGAGTGAAATGATGGGACTGAAGAGATGGGTTTCTTTTGTGTGTCTGCAGCTTGGACTCTCTCTGTTCCATTCGAAACGTTGCTCTCCTGCTGTTCTTGCATTCTCTGCTATTTGGCAGCGACTGCATCCAAGCTGTGAATAGTTTGAGAGTCTGCTTGGCCTTGGTTTTACAGCTGTGTGTAATTTGTGTGCAGGTTTTATGTGTGCCTGTGGCTGCCAGATGTACAGCCCGAGCTGATGACTTACAGCAGTTGCATGTGAACGGATTAAATGTGGTTCCCAAGTGCTGCAACTCGGCCCAGAGCAAGTCTGTAAAGGCTCCAGCTCATCCTGACACACATAAAGCTGAATTTCAAGAGCTGGTTTAAAAATACAATAATTCATAGGGGCAAAATGAGATGGAATTGCAGTGGTTGCTGCCTGGGAGCTGTGTTGTGGTTTTCCTGTTGTTGCTTCTGCTTTTCAGGGCAACCACAGGTAGTGCTGGAGCCTAATCATGACTGAAAAATGGGATCATGGCATTCCAGAGTGCTTTGGCTTGGAAGGGACCTTAAATCCCACCCAGTGCCACCCCTGCCATGGCAAGGACACTTCCCACTGTCCCAGGCTGCTCCAGCCTGGCCTTGGGCACTGCCAGGGATCCAGGGGCAGCCCCAGCTGCTCTGGGAACTCCATCCCAGCCCCTCCCCACCATTACAGGGAGGAATTCCTTCCCAAAATCCATCCAGCCCTGCCCCCTGGCAGTGGGAGCCATCCCCTGTGCCCTGTCCCTCCATCCCCTGTCCAAAGTCTCTCTCTGTGTTTCCTCTTGGCCCCTTCAGGCCCTGGAGGAGCCGCATTTGGGTCCCCCCAGAGCTTGGGATGCTCTGTGGAGGCTTTAGGTGCTGGAACTTGGCCTTATCAACCTCTGGCTTCCAATCCCCCAGGCAGGGCAGGGTTTGAAATCCCTGCCAGTGGATTTATTCCTCCTTCCCTGTGCACCAGCTTAGGAAAGAGCCCCAGAATGGTTTGGGTTGGGAGGGACCTTAAAGCTGATCTCGTTCCACCCCCCTCCCATGGACCACAGATGAGGCTTTTGATGCTTTTTATGCTTTGCCTTCCCAATTTATTCTTGGCTTTTTTGGCTTTTCTACTGAAAAAGCTCAGCATTCAGGTATTGATAGAGATCAGAGACTTGTGAGAAGCTGTTCAGCCCCCAAACTCCATCTGCTTGGGTTTTTTCTTGTACACTAAATAAAGGCAGAGATAAAAGTCTCTGCTTGGCACCCACTGGAAATTCAGCTTATAAGGGAGCAGAAATAGCAAAACAAAGGCTTTTAGGAGAATTACATCACCAGCCTGAATGCTTCAAAGCTCCTCAGAGCTGTGCTGGGGAGGTGCAGCTCTGAGCAGAGGTGTCACAGCCCCAGAAGCTTTTCATTCCTGATGTCTCAATCAGCCCTGCTCAGGTGTTTAGATCCCACCCCACCTGTGGAGCCAGGCTGGGGCATGGAGAGAGCCTGGGAATGGCTGGGAGCTGCCAGATTCCCACCCTGGCACGTGTTTCTCTGCTGGGAAGCTCACACCAGGGCTTGTGTGAGTCAAGGTGCTCTTACATAAGCTGTGGAGGGAAAAATTTGGTGCTGAAGTGGGCAGTACCTGCCCACGTGTAGGAGGGATTTAATTTGAGAACTGGGACTTTATTGAAAGATGTAAATTGAAATTTTTCTTGGCTTGGAAGAGTTTTCAGGGGATGGGGAGCAGGATTTTCATTCCAGTTCCAGCTGAAGGGAAAAAACAAACCCAACTCAACAGACCCTCACAGCTGGGCAGCTTTGGTTTGTGTCACTCCTTGGGTTCTGTGTTCTCCCTTCAAAATGGGGAATTTGGGCTTTTCCCATGGCAGGAAACCTGGGCAGCAAGGGAGGAACTGGCACCACTCCCTGAATAAAAGCTGATTGGCAAAGAGGAGGAGGAGTCGGGAGAGAACGAGGTCCAAACTTGCCAAGCAACAGTAATTCTCCATCTTCAGAAGGGAGAGGACATCCAAAGGGGCTCAGCCTGGAGCAGAGGAGGCTCAGGGGGGCTCCTGTGGCTCTGCACAGCTCCTGCCAGGAGGGGACAGCCAGGGGACAACAGGCTCTGCTCCCAGGGGACACCAGGACAAGAGGGAACAGCCTCAAGCTGTGCCAGGGGGGTTTAGGTTGGATATTGGGAAAATTTCTTCATGGAAAGGGTTGGAAAGCCCTGGCACAGCTGCCCTGGAGTCCCCAGCCCTGGAGGGATTTAAAACCCATGGGGATGTGGCACTTGGGGACAGGGCCAGTGCAGGCCTTGGCAGTGCTGAGAACAGTTGGACTCGCTGACCTTTATGTGATTCTATGAAAATAATCAACAGAGGGGGGAGAGATTTCCCTTCCAAAAATGCAGCAAGAGTCAGATTCCCATGGAGCCTGAGCTGCGGGGGCTGCTCAGCACGTTGTGTAAGAGGGAAGGATCCTGGAGCAGAGCTTGGCCTCTTTCCCACTGTGTGTGCCACTGCACTGAGGCCTTTTGTCACAGATCCCAGCTTGTGGAGCTGGGAATTGCAGATTTCCTTCCCTCCACATGTGCCCACCTGCCCAGAGGGTGCCCAGCACTGCCTGTGCCAGCTCTGGCCCCTGGCAGCTCCTGGCTCCCACCTGGTACCTGCTCTTTCCTGGCTCACACCTGGTACCTGCTCTTTCCCTGCAGGCTGCAGAGATGGATGGATTTCAGGCAGACACTGAGGAAGATGAGGAAGATGATGACTGCATGATTGTGGATGTACAGCCAGGAAAAGGTGGGAAGGGAGATGGGCACCAAGGGAGCAGCACCCGTGTGAGCTAAACTTGGGCTTTTCTGCCCTTTTCACCACTCCTTGAGCTTTTCTCTCTATAGATATCTTATTTCAGATACTCCTGCTTTTTGTCCTTTTTTAAAAGATGCTTCTTTGCTATTTATGGCCTTCTCTAAGCTGCTCTTGCCTTTTCTGCCCTCTTCCTCCCCTTTTGCCTCAGAGGCACAAAGGCCCTGTGAGCAGCCCTTGGCTGCCAGGGTCACCTGCCTGTTCCTGGGGGCACAGGTGAGCACTGGGGCAGTGCCAGCACATCAAATTCTGGCAAATCTTGCTGCCCTCTGGGGCATGCAGAGCCCTTCCAGGCCTGGCAGGGGCTGGGTGATCACCCCTCAGAGGTGCAAATTGTCTGAAGGAAGCCACATCAAGGTGTGTGACTTATTGTGATGCCTGGCTGCTGCTCTGCTCCACAATCTGAGCACTTGCTTGTGTTTGTGTCCCAGTTATCCCTTGGAAAAAGGCTTCAAAGCCCCTCTGCTGCAGCCTCTCCTTTCAGGCCACGCTGGGAGGAGGATGTGGAGCAGCTCCTTTCATCTCCAGCAGCTTTTGGACGTGATCACACAGATCAATGAGCTGACTCCAAGCATGTGCTGTGCTTTCCAAAGCTCTGGGCTCTTTTCTTGCTGCTCACAATGGAGCTCTCCCAACCTGCTCTAAGGAAAGTGGTTTGTGTTGGGCAGCTCCTCTGGTAGATAAGGACTCGTGCACAGAAATTCTGGAGTGTTTGACCCATTCCAGGCATTATCTGGGCTCTCCTTCCTCTCTGAGCTCCTCTCACCTCCCAAAACAGACATTGGGACTGCCTGACAAGGAGCATGGCTTTAATCTTAAGCTGCTTTTGCTTATTACCAGGCTCTGAGATGAAAACCTCGCCTCAGGTTCGTCCCCTCTTGTTCTGAGGATGCCACTGAGCAGCTTCCCTCCCTCAGGCTCTGCTGACACACAAGCAGCTCTATTTGTTTGGCTCTGCCTGACTCTAAAGCACTGAAAAGATTATGAAAATCCTTTTTATGGTTGAAGTGATTTTTTTTTTTTATTCTGGATTGGTGATATTAAATACGAAGCCAGTATTAAAACCAGTTTTTAAATAGTGTTGAAAAGGAGACTTACAACAGATGCAGGAAGCTAAGACAGATAAAACATAAAGTAGCCAAATTTTACTGGATTAATGAGGATATTTATAAAAACAAACCAAACACATTCTCTTCTTTGCAGGTTCCACAGCTTCAGAATCCAGTGGCACAAGAGCTGCTCACCAGGACAGCAGCATGCTCAGCCCATCTAATACAATTTGAGACTTAAATGCTACTAACTCCTCTGTATGTATGTAGAATGAGCTAGAAAGTTTTAAACCCTGTGTATCTTTGACCAAGATACTTGAAAGTATTCCACGTTTCTTGTAAAGAGAAGACAGCACTTTGTTCTGCTTCAGACCAGATGGAAGCTTAAATTTTTAGCTTTAGCTTTTTAGCTTTTTATTTTTTTTAAATACTGCATATTAATCTGTCCTTAATAAAGCATTATTGAAATTTTGATACTTCTTTGTAATGGAAGGTATCTAAGTTATCTCTAAAAGTAGCTGAGGGATTTTGGAATAAGCTTATTGTGATGCCACTGGGGAATGACTGTTCATAATGTTGTACAGCGTGGCCTTGATGTACAATTATATATGAATTTATGCTCTTGTACCATCCTGTTTGTGGTCTTACTTGCTCCAGAGAACAGCAGCAGGGCTTTACCTTTGGAAGAGGAAAAATGCTTTGTTTCTCTTATTTTGGGACAGGCTGGACAGGTCAGGGCTAGATTCTCAGTCTCTTGTCTACATCAGAGCTGGGCTCTGTCCCACAGGAAAACTCTGCTTGAGGTATGAAAGGACTGAGCTGGCATCACACTTGGTGACACACAGGACAAACTTGCTGGGGCTTTCAGCTTTATACAACTGGTGAGTTATCAATTACTTCTTTAAAAGATTGTCTGGAATTTCAGGTTTGTTATGTCCCCCTGGGCAGCAGCAGTAGCTGCTCCCTGCTGTCACTCTCTGGTCTCTGAAGGG
Source organism: Calcarius lapponicus (assembly GCA_039654755.1). Taxonomy (NCBI): domain Eukaryota; kingdom Metazoa; phylum Chordata; class Aves; order Passeriformes; family Fringillidae; genus Calcarius; species Calcarius lapponicus. The sequence continues at coordinate 11,696,081 of JBBFKN010000011.1, forward strand.
ACAAGGGGGTGATGCTGCCCCAGTAACACCAGTGCCAGCCCCAGCACAGACTGGTTTGGCATCTCAAACCTACAACAACAATGCAACTCAAGCAACTGGGATCAGAACTGAGTCTTTAAATAGTTCCATTTAATCAGACTAAGTGTAACTTTATCCAAATAGCTTCTCTCCAGTAGGAGTTACAGTGCACACAGAAGCAGAACGGGAAGCTGAGCTCTAAACCCAGCTCCCTCCCCAGGCTCAGGCTGGTCATCCAGCCTTACCAGCCCCTAATCCCTGCTCCACCACTGCCTTGGGAACACCTCGGGCAGTCCCTGCTCCAGTTTGGTGTTGGAAGCCCCAGGGAGGAGCCACCTGGGAGGGGACAGCGGGGCCCAGCCCCTGCGCAGAGCCGAACCAAAGCCACCTCCAGCAGCCTCGGCAAAAGGAGGGACGAGTCCAAAGCCAGCAGCACTGGAGGCTCTGCCCTTTATTTCAGGACAGGGGCTGGGCCCTGGCCAGCAGCTCGGGCCTGAGGGGGCTGCGCTGCTCCTCCGCCGCCGCCTCCACGTCCGCCATGACCGCGGCGTCCCAGGCCAGGCTCAGCAGGGCCGAGGGCACCTGGGCACGACAGCAGCACTGAGCACAGCCAGGGAAGGGTGCCAGGAGTCCTGGCAGCCATGCAGTGCCACCCCTGCCTGGGGCAGGGACACCTCCCACCGCCCCAGCTCGCTGCATCCTCGGGTGCTCCCACAGCTGCTCTGTTCCCCTGGGTGTGGAACACCCTGTGAGCATTCACAGAGCTGGGACTGCTCAGACTGAAAAGGACAAGGCTGGATTCTGCAAGCAGCTGCTTTTTGGGCTTTCTGTTCATACCCTCCCTCACCATCGCTGCCTTCCCTCTTTCCCAGCCCCTGCCAGCTCTGTGCTCCGCAAGGAGGACCCTGCACTTCCCTCCACACCCCCAAGCCCCCAAGCAGTTTCTGCTTTGTTTATGCTTAAAATGAGGGAACAGAGCACAGCTTGGGGCTCTGAAAGAACACAAACTTCTCCCCCAGCTCTGAGCAGCAGAAATCTATGACAGCCTCAAGATGCTCTGGAAGGTACCAACAATAATTTTTTTTCACTCACCAACCCACATTCATTGAAGGCCAAGTTCTCATCAGTCAGTTTGAGACCTCCAGGTCCCAGGAGCTCAAAGGGCAGCCAGTCATCTCTGAGTGCTTCTCTCACAAAGTTGTAGAGCGCAGATACTGATTCTCGGGCATAAAACGTCCCTGCCATGAGAAAACAAGGTGAGAGAGTCTGGCATTTACCAAAATCTAACCTTTTGTGGTCGGTTCTGTGGGGCTTCACCTACTGATGCTGACTTGATCAACGACTTCCCTGCCACACAGCCAGCCTGATTTAACTGAAAACTTTAAAAGCAGAATCCCCAAAGAAAAATAGTCAATTGTTGGGAGCCCCTGCCAGCCTGTAACAAAGAGCTGGGGAAGCCTGAAATGATTTCCAGAGTTCTACAGGAAAATTTGAAGAGGATTTATGCTGTTGTACAGTCTGACATCACACAGGCAGCCTCACGCTGGCTGCTGTCACACACTGATCTAATGAGTCCAGCTTGGCCTGGGAAGAGCAGACTTTAATTAATGATGCCTTGAGATTCTTCCCTGGTGTAAAATCCCAGCCCTGAGCAGGGTGAGGGTTTGGAGATGGGAAGTGTTCATGGGGAAACATTACAGTTTTGGGGTAGTTTATCCCACCAGCTGAACTCAGCACCTCCTCCTCACACTCCAAGGACTCTCAGCAGCTTCTGGAGGTGCCCAAAGGAAGGGTGAGGAGTCCCCCTTACCCTGGAGGATGTATCCGTCGGGGAAGCGCACCCTCAGCAGCGTGTAGTTGTACTTCCTCATCTCCCTCTGCTCGTCCTTCTCGCGCATGGCTCTGGTCCTCAGCATCGACGCCTTCTCCACCGCCTCCGTCCTGTGGGGCACAAGACCCTTGTAGACCCCGAGGAGAGCCACCAGCTGCTGGCTTGGCTTGGCTTGGCTGCTGTCCCCCTCCACCCTCACCGGAGCCGCTGCTCCCTGCGCAGCTCCTCGGCCGTGAGGTTGAAGAAGTCGTGGGGCAGCTCGAAGCGCGCGGCCGCGGGCGACGGCTGGAACACGGCCAGCTGCCGGTGCAGCTGCGCCCGCACGGGCTCCGAGCTCAGCAGCTGCTCCTTGTGCTCCTTCAGGTCCTCCAGCCTGCTCAGCACCTCCTCCTTCAGCACGTAGAACTCCTCCGCGGTCTCTGGAAACACAAGGATGGGGCGTGAGGCTCTTGGTCTTTAGGGCAGTGACACGGGGACGAGGAAATGTCACGCTGGGGCAAGGAATGTGCAGGCTCAGAGGGTGTTTTTGTTCCAGCCTTGGAGGAATGACCTCTGTGGAGCTGTCAGCAACCAGAGCTGCCCCCAGCATCCCCCAAACTCCCCCTGACTCCACATTAACACCACGAGTTCTTGCCTTGTCCTGGAACAGGCAGTGTTTTTGTCTCAAACCCGACAGCCTGGAAAAATTTGTGTGTCCCTTCCAAGCAGCTTATCCTTTCCTGGAAGAAAAGGACAGAATTTAGATGAAGTTTGCTCCAAGCAAGGGCTTTCCAAGGCTGAGCAGCTGTGAAGCCTGAGCTCACCTGAAACACCTTGTTCTGCAGTTTGATTTTCTGGTATTTCTCCTCTTCTGGATGGAGACAGATGTTATCCAGGTACCTGCAGGAAAAGGAATGCATTGCTTGGATCAAAGCAGGACGCTCCAAGGTCAGAGAGAAAACAGAGTCCTCACAGGGAAAAAAAGCTGAGAAACACAGGAAAATAAAATACATCAACGTTTTGGGGCCAAACCAAAAAAAAAACCAGCAGCTCCCAAACCTCTTGGATTAGTGGGACCAACTCCTCCAGGTCAACTGACAAACTGGGTGGTTCAAGAGTTTCGTTTTCTTCCGAAAAAAAGGACTTTGCTAGAAGCAGAGCAAGCAAACCCAGCAGGGAAGGGGTGAGCTGCCTGTGCCCTCAGCGACACTCACTTGGCCATGGTCTCCACGCACAGCCGGACCTTCTCCCGGTCCTTGTTGAAGGTGTGGATCTCCATGATGGAAGCAGCCACCGGGTCCACGGAGAAATACTGGGGGAGAGGGAGAGAAGCTGCTCAGGGAGGAGCTGACCCCAGCCCAGCTCAATTGTTCCCCATTTGCTGGGCTGGAGATGATTTAACAGGTAAAGTGAAATTGTCCCGGGGGAGATTTTACACGAAGGAGGTGGAGGGTTGGCGAGGTCACTGCTGGCACAAAAGGAGTTTGAAGAGGGAAGGGAATGAGTTTGAAGGGAAGCACTCACTGCCTGGATGGCTTCTCGGAGCTGCTTTTCCTTCTGGTCTTTCCTCACGACGGTACCAGTCAAGGGGCAGATGAAATAAACCCCTGAGACAGAGGGAGCAGCTGCCCCTTCCTCCTCCTGCTCCTGAAGCAGATAAAACCAAACTGAGCATGGGGTGGTTTTGGGGGGGGTTATGTTTATAAATACCCTCAGGATAAGGAGAGAAGCCCCAAGGGGTGCTGAGCAGGGAATGGCAGCATCTCCCTCACCTTTTCCTCCATGGAGAGCCCCTTCTCGCTGGCAGCTGCCTCGGCCATCAGCTCTTTCCTCACTACAACACACAAGCCCCGGTTGGAGTGGAGGCTCAGCACATTCCAGAGCCTTTCGGACAGCTCAGCGCTGCCCGGGAAGCAAACACCTGCCCAGGTGTGGCGTCCCAGCCCAGGGCTGCACATGACCCCATTTCCAGGACAGCTGTCCCCAAACAGGCCGGACCGAGAGCCGTCCCCGGGCGCTTTTCCAGCGGGGACGGGAGCCGCGATTGCCGCTCCTACCCTGGTTCCTGATGGCCTCCTGCGACGCGGACGGAGCCTTTCCCTTGGGCTTCAGCTCCAGCCGGGCCAGCGCCGCCGCCGCCGCCCTCTGCGCCTCATCCGTCGGGGCCTGCCGGGGCTTCGGGGCCACCTCGGCTTTCGGCTTCTCCCGGGGGGCCCTGGCACGGAGGACACGGCTCGGGGACCGCCCGTGCGCGCCCACCCCGCGGGAAGCGGCGCTCGGGCCCGGCGCTGTCACCGCTCCCGGCCCCGTGTCCCCCCTCGCGCCCCGGGCACGTACCGGGCCCCGCCCGGGGGGTACCGGCCGCGGAGGGTGCCCGGGGGTGGCGTTACCGGTGGTGGCGTTACCGGAGGGTCCCCCCAGCCCGTACCGGGACGGCTCCGAGAGCTTTCTGCCCGGGCCCCGCCGTCTTGAACTTCAGGTCGGCCTTGATCTCCTGGAAGAACTTGCGCATGGCGGTGACGGGACGGGAGCAGCACCGGACCGGGAGCAGCACCGGGACAGGAACAGCACCGGGACGGGAGCAGCACCGGGACGGGAGCAGCACCGGGACGGGAGCGGGCCGCCGCGCCCCCCCCGCGCTTCCGGCCCGCCCGCGCCCGTCACCGGAACGGGGGCGGGACCGGCCCCGCTCGGGCGGCGGGGATGGGGCGGCGGGGAGGGCGAGGGATACCGGCACCGGCAGCACCGGGGGCTGCTGCGGCACCCGCGGAGCCGTGAGGCGGGAACCACGGACCCCGGAGCGGGGACTCACGGACCCCAGAACGGGACTCACGGACCCCAGAACTGGGACTCAGGGACCCCAGAGCGGGACTGACGGACCCCGGAGCGGGACTCACGGACCCGGAGCAGGACCCACAGACCCCAGAACGGGACTCAGGGACCCCAGAACGGGACTCACGGACCCCAGAACGGGACTCACGGATCCCAGAACGGGACTCACGGACCCCAGAACGGGACTCACAGACCCCAGAACGGGACTCACGGATCCCGGAGCGGGACTCACGGACCCCAGAACGGGACTCAGGGACCCCGGAGCGGGACTCACGGATCCCAGAACGGGACTCAGGGACCCCAGAACGGGACTCAGGGACCCCGGAACGGACTCACAGACCCCAGAACGGGACTCACGGACCCCAGAACGGGACTCACAGACCCCAGAACGGGACTCACGGACCCCAGAACGGGACTCACGGACCCCAGAACGGGACTCACGGACCCCGGAACGGGACCTACGGACCCCAGAACGGGACTCACGGACCCCAGAACGGGACTCACGGATCCCAGAACGGGACTCAGGGACCCCGGAACGGGACTCACGGATCCCAGAACGGGACCTACGGACCCCAGAACGGGACTCACGGACCCCAGAACGGGACTCACGGATCCCAGAACGGGACCCACGGACCCCGGAGCTCACGGTCAAGGAGCCTGGGAGATCGAGCGAGGGCTCCAAACCTGAGGATGCACTCAGCGAACATCCCCGCGTGTGCTGCGCTTTCACGGGTTCATTTCCACAGCACAGCTCCTGCTCCCCCTCCTCTGGGACACGGGGCACTCGCAGCCGAGGAAGGGACTGCGACTCTCGGCATCGGGCGGAGCCCACCCCGAACGGGGCTGTCGGCGCCTGGCACTGCCCCTCCGGTGGCACCGAGAGCACCGGGATGAAGGCTGGACACACACCCGGTGACATTGAGAGCCGGGAACACCGGGATGAAGGCTGGACACACAGCCGGTGGCACTGAGAGCCGGGAGCACCGGGATGAAGGCTGGACACACACCCGGTGGCACCGAGAGCCAGGAACACCGGGATGAAGGCTGGACACACAGCCGGTGACATCGAGAGCCAGGAACACCGGGATGAACACACACCCACATCGCCAGCGGGAGTCACGGGCTGAGACACGGATCTGCCCTCCAGTGACACCGCCGTGGCACAGGACAGGCCGAGGGGAACGTACAGAGAGCCCTGACGCCCCTGGGATGTGGCAGAGCTGGGATACAGCACGGCCAGGATGTGGCACAGCCCGAAATATTGCACAGCTGGGACACAGCAAGGCCAGAATGTGGCACAGACTGGATGTGGCACGGTCAGGACGCAGCATGGATGGGATATGGCAAGGCCAGGACGTGGCACAGCCCGGCAGGAGCGAGGCCTCACTCACAGTGTGACAGGGAGCACTCCCAACACCCCAACACCACCTTCACGATTTCCCCTCCTCACACACCTCTCCCCAAGCCCCTGGGAATGAGGAGTTTCTCCCCAGAATCAGGGTTGTGGTTTGGGTTTTGTAGCCCGGTATGGGCAGGGACTGTTTTCCTTTCCATGACCTTGCAGAGAAGCCAGTTTGGGTTAAAAGTGGGTTAAACTCCAGTGCAGCTCCCAGGCCAGCTGCACAGCGTTTGCTCCAGCTTAGCAAGGCTCAGCCCAAGTTTGGAAGCGCAGTTTGGTGGGTCAGATTCCCCACCATGTGGCCCCAGTGACTCTCCCAGTGGCCCTGTCCTGGCCCAGAGACATGGCCACCCACCACCGTCCCCAGTCCAGAAGGAGTTTGGAGCCCTGGGATGGGCCAGAAGCCACATCCCCAGGCTGGGGGGCTGAGCTGGGGGCAGTGGATGGGGCAGGATCAGCATCTGTCCCACCCATAGCCCTGACCCTGTCCCCACACCCTTGTACCCCACAGCCCTGTCACCCTCCCATAGTCCCCATCCCTGTCCCCCTCAGTCACCAGCCCTGTTCGCCTCAGTCCCCAGCCCCTCAGGCCTTGTTTCCATTCCTGTCCCCCCTCAGTCCCCATCCCTGTCCCCCTCAGTCCCCGTCCCTGTCCCCCTCAGTCCCCAGCCCCTCAGGCCTTGTCCCCATCCCCGTCCCCCCCCAGCCCCTCAGGCCCCGCCCCCCAGCGCCCCCCGCTTCGGCGCCTCCGGCGGCGCGGCCCAATCCCGTTATCCCGCCGCGCCACTGCCTCGCTTCTATTGGTCGGATAAGCTGAGCGACGTGCGGCGGAGCCAATGGGCGGCGCGGTCGCGACCGGGGGCGGGACATCCTGCGTGCCGTGCGGTGCGGGCCGCCCCCGCCGCCTGCCCGGTGCTGCCGCGGCCTGGGCTGGGCCTGCCCGCGCCCGGTGCCCCCCGCGCCCGCCGCGCCCCCCGGTGCCGCCATGCCACACAGCTTCAAACCCGGGGACCTCGTCTTCGCCAAGATGAAGGGCTACCCGCACTGGCCGGCCCGGGTGAGACCGCGGGGCCGCGCCGCGGGGAGGACGGAGCGGGAGGGGGGCGGGGGTCCCGGACCGGGATGGGGGCGGGATCGGGAGGGGGGACCCGAGACGGGATGGGGACGCGTACCGACCCTTGTCTCCGGAGCGGAGGCCCCTGCCGGGATGGAGATGCCATAACGGTACCTGTACCGGGATGGGGATCCCGGACCGGGACGGGGGCACGGTACCGGTGTGGGAACACCTACCGGCATGGAGATGCCATAACGGGACCCGTACCGGGACGGGACGCCCTGTACCGTCACGGGGAGATGGTACCGGGGGTGGACATGCTGTAACGGTACCTGTACCGGGATAGGAGGGTCTGTACCGAGTGGGGACCCGGTACGGATGGGTGTCCCGTTCGGGATGGGGGACCCAGGTCGGGATCTGTCGTGGATGAGAGCCGGTGGTGGCATGAGGGACCTGTCCCAGCGCACAGACCGGGATGTGGGGTCACCCCCCGGCCCCTGTACCGGATTGCAATGTCCTGTACTGGGATGGGCCCAGTACCAGTGCGGGGTGTCCCATTCTGGGCTGGGAGCTCCCATTCCAGCCCCGCTACTGGGATGGGGGCCCAGTACCGGAATGGGGTGTCCTGTACCGGAATGGGGCACCCCACATGAGCAGCTGTACTGGGGTGAGGGTCCGGCACCGGCTCAGAGATCCCGTACGGGAACTCAGGTCGGGATGGGAGCTCAGCACTGCACTGTGTGTCTGTCCCTTGTTGGGGACAGCGAGGGGACAGTGAGGCTGTGACACGGGCGGGGGGCTGCTGTGAGCGCTCACGGTGCGGGGTCAGCGGGTGCTGCTGCGCTTTGCGGGGGTGATTTGGGATGCTGGAGCGTTTGGGGAGGGGGACAGCGGGTGTCACCGGCCGGGTGACAGCGTCGTGCCGCGGTGCTCCTGTAGAGCGGGAGCTGCTTTGGGATGTGCTCAGCTGGGGGGTGCCTGGGGGCTCTGCGGGGTCCCCGGGAGCAGCCGAGGGCGCGGCAGGTTCCCGCACTGCCCTCGGACGGGAAGAGACCGGCAGGTGGAACCGTGCGGGCTCGGGGAGCTCAGGGGGCCGGAGCTGACACCGCTTGGCTGCACCTCGCCGTGAGACCCGGGACTGCCGCTCCCGCCAGGACAGCCCCTCCGCTTTAGCTCGCTTGCTTTCTGGGGAAGGGTCCCCCCGCCCCGAAGACCTCCCCAGCACCCCCTGCTCACCCCGAGGCTCTCCCCGCCCACGGCCCCGACGCCCGGAGCACAGAAGACGGGGGTGTCCGGCCGGCAGCCGGGACGGAGCCTGCGGCCGCTCGTCCATCGCCCCCCGCCCGCGCTGCCGGGCCCCGGCCGCCGATCCCGGGGGAGTAGCGCGAGGCCCACGTTGCCCACAAGACCTCGGTGCCGGATCCTTCCCGTTTCTCTGGTAGAAACCCCGCAGGGACTCGGATCCGTAGCCAGGGCCCCGTCCGGGTGCTTTTCCTGCCGCGCTTGGCTCCAAGCGGGTGCCGGACCCGACGCCGCTTGCCGGGGCTGAGGACGCGTCACGGCTGTCTCTGACCTCCTGGTGCTTTGGGTTTCCTTTCAGATCGATGACATCGCGGACGGCGCCGTGAAACCCCCCCCGAACAAGTACCCCATCTTCTTCTTCGGCACCCACGAGACGTAAGCGCTGCCTCGCTCCCCCCGCCGGGCTCTGCCTCCGCTCCGGCCTCACCTCTGCTTTGTCTCTCTCCAGCGCCTTCTTGGGCCCTAAAGATCTGTTCCCTTACGAAAAATATAAAGACAAATATGGGAAACCAAACAAGAGAAAAGGCTTCAACGAGGGCTTGTGGGAAATCCAGAACAACCCCCACGCCAGTTACAGTGCCCCTGCGGTGAGTGTGGGCTGGGCAGGGGATGGGGCTGCGGCCCCTCCGTCCCCCCGAGTCACTCCTCCTGTCTCTGCTTCTCCTCGCTGCTGTGCCGATTGCTTCCAGCTTCCAGCTTGGCTTCCTTGGGGTGGAATTAGCTCCCCTCTGCTTGCCCGCCATCTCCCTTCCTCAGGGAGTCTGCTCTCCTCATCTTCCTCCACGGAGGGGTTTCCCTCAGGCTTCCAGGAGCACTGGAAGTTCCCACTTGCTCTGGAGGAAGGCTCTTCTGCCCCATTGTCACGGTGGAACTGGGGTCGTGCTATGTGCTGCTTGCCCAAAATCATGGAGATTTTGTTGTCAGAGCAAGAATTTGAGGCTTGCTTGTCCCTGGCTCCTGGATCTGCTTGTGGACTGTTGGGAAGTCCCCTTCTCCATCCATTCCTGAGGTTCCTGAGCCCTCCAGCAGGATTTGGAGCAGGCCGGGCCAGGGGACAGCTCTTTGTCAGCTTCTTGTGGGGACATCTCATGACCATAGTTGGGATCCAGTTTATTCTGTACAGATCATCACAGGAGGCGTCGGCTCTGTAGGCAGTGGGGCTGAAGAGGCAGAGGAAGGTTTGTGGGGTGGGCAGCAGTGTCGAGGTGGTCCCTGGAGGTCAGCAGGGAATGAGCCCCCCGGGCCGTGCCATGGCCAGGCAGGAGTGAGGATGTGGTGTGAGGGGCAGGGGTTGGGAAATGTTCTACCCAAAACTGAATGTAGGGTAAGGTGAGGCTGTGGAGGTGCTTGAAAACCTGGAGATTGGTGGTGGTGAGGGAGGCACCACCTGCCATGGCCAGGAATCTGCTGGGAATTCCCATCAGGGACCCACGAGGGCCCAGGAAGGCCGAGAGTTCACCAACACCAATTCATCCTGTGGGCGAAAGGAGCAGGAGAAGACGCTGAAGTTTTCTTGGCTTTGAGACCTGAGTGAAGCGAGGTGCCAGGAACAGCCAAGGGTGAGGAGAGGCTTTCCAGCAGCTGGAAGAACTCAGCTCTACGAGTGTCAGTGCCACAGACAGAGGAGCAGCCCAGAAGATGAAGTTGGGGCGTGATGTCCTGTGCGAGCAACCTGGAGAAACAAGGAGACCTTCAGGGAGCAAGACACAGGAGATCCCATTTGGGAAGAGCACCTGGACTCCTTGTGTGGACCTTTCCCGTGGGGAAAGTGTGCAAAGAGGACAGAAGAGGCCTGATCCAAGTGGAGGCAGAAGGAGAGGCTGAACCCGGCCACCCCGGCTTGTCTGGCGCCGTCAGGGCAGAGCAGGGCTGGGCTGGGCTCTGCTCCCAGCTCCAGGCTGCTCCAGGGATTTTGGCAGGGCGTGAGGATGGGGGGCAGAGGGCAGCGAGGCAGCAGCATCCCAGGAATGTGTCACTGGTGCTCTTGTGGGGCTGTGGGAGCGGGGGCAGCGTTCCCCAGCAGGGCCGGTGCCGTTATCCGGAGCTGCTCCGGAGGGGGATCCGTGCTGGGAGGGGGGGCTGCCCTGCGCTGCTCTACACCCCCAGCTCTGCCTTCCTTCACTCCCCACCCTCGGTGCCCCCTCTGTCCTCTCTGTGCCCCCACAAATGCCCCGCAGCCCCCCTAACCCCGCTGTCCTCCGCTGCCTTTAGCCCGCCAGCTCCTCCGACAGCGATGTCCCCGAGAACGACCCCATGGCGGGCAGCGACGCCGGGGACGACGAGGACGACTCTGCCATGGCCACGGGCCCCACGGAGAAGGTGGACAGCGACGAGGACTCGGATCGAGGCAGCGACCACAGCGGGCTCAAGAGGAAATCCTTGGCCATGAAAGTGAGCGTGGGCTGGGGACACTGTGGCTCCATCACAGTGAAGCCACCTCAGCAGAAGGTGGTGGAGAAACCAACTCCCTCTGGATTCTCCAGTGGGAAATGGGGCTCAGCGTGGTTTGGGGGCCTCACAGCTGTCTCGTGATGCCTGTGGGGTGGTGGGATGGCCTGTCCTGGCTGCGTTTGCAGCCTGGAGGAGGATCCAGAGCTGCAGATCTGAGTGCAGCTCTTGCAGGGCCTGTTGGGAAGAGTTGGAGAAAGCCCTTCCCAGGAAGCATTTGCTTTCCATGGTGGATGGAGAAGGAATGGGCTTCTCTCACCTTGTCACCTCTCCTTTGCCAGATGCCTGTGACAAAACGGCCTCGGAAATCCTCCAGTGACTTGGATCAGGGCAGCCCCTCTGTCACAGAAGAGGAGAACTCAGAAACATCTTCTGAGTCAGAAAAGAACAGTGACCAGGTGAGAGGATTTTGGGATACACTGGGAAGGTTGTAGGGAGAACATCCCTGTGGGAGTGGGGCAGAGGCTGAAGGGAACTTGACTGGTTTGATTCTGTGGTGACACTGTTCCACATTTCCTCATATTCCTGTTTTCCCCCAGGATTTCACTCCTGAAAAGAAGCCAGTGGCCCGGGCTCCACGCAGGATGCCGGCAGCGGGGAGGAAGAAGAAGGTAAAGGACCCCAAATCTGAGGGAGGCTGGAGAGGAGCCAGGGTCTGCACTGTGGGGAGGGAGGAGCTGGGGATGACAGGGCTGGAGCACCTGGAGGGACCTCGCTGATCTCTTGGTGAGGTGCTGGGGCTCTGGGTGCTGGGATCCAGGACACTGCTGGCTTTGGGGGTATTGCTGGGCCACCCTCCATCCCAGCCCCGCTCTCTGCCTGCAGAAAGTGGAGTCTGGCTCTGACTCCGACTCCAAAGTGGACTCAGATCTGGAGATGGGCAATGCCACCATGGACATGACCAAGTCGGACTCGGACTCGGACTCGGACGTGTCGGTGAAAAAGGCACCGCGGGGCCGCAAGCCAGGTACCCTGGGGCTGCTCCTGCTCCTGCCACCACCTCGGCATGGCACTGTGGCAGCGCAGGCATTCCCAAGGCTCTGGGGTTCCATCCCAAATTCTGGGCATATTCTAGAACTCCTCTGCCTCTGGAGCTCGGGGCTGTTTTAACAGAGGGGGACCTGCAGGGCTCCTGCTGAACATGTCCCTGTTGTCTTGCAGCTGAGAAACCCCCTCCAAAGCCCCGGGGCAGGAAACCGAAGCCAGAGCGCGTCCCCAGCAGCTCCAGCAGTGACAGGTGAGCTCAGCTGGGACAGTGCCACCCTTGGGCTGGGCTGGGGGTCACGCAGGGGTCCGAGCCTGGCCTGTCCTGGCAGTGACAGCGACAGCGACGTGGATCGCATCAGCGAGTGGAAGAGGCGGGACGAGGAGCGGCGGCGGGAGCTGGAGGAGAAGAGGAAGAGGGAGCAGGAGGAGGAGATCCGCCGGCTCCGGGAGCAGGAGAAGGAGGAGAAGGAGAAAAGGAAGGAGAAGGCAGAGAAGGGCGAGGAGGTGCACTCGGACTCGGACAGCAGCGCCGAGGACGAAACGGCCAAAAAGGGCCGGAGAGGCCGGGCCAAGGCTCCGTCCTCCTCGGACTCTGAGCTGGAGCAGGAGAAGGAGGTGAGTGCAGAGCCGTGGGGCCTGGGGGTGGATGGACAACCTGTCACCTCCCTGTCAGGCCATCAGGGACTTCAGGAGGGGCAGGGACCTGCCCTCGTGGTCTTGGGTTAGCCTGCAGCTGTCCACATGGTGTTGGGAAGGGTTGAATCCATGTCTTGGAGTGGGAGCTCTTCCCCTGGTACAGGGTGCCTCATCCAGCTGTGGGCCTCACATCTGGCACAGGGTGCCCAGAGCAGCTGTGGCTGCTCCATCCCTGGCAGTGTCCAAGACCAGGTTGGACGGGGCTTGGAGCACCTGGGAGAGTGGAAGGTGTCCCTGGGTCCCTGCCCATGACAGGGGTGGGACGGGGTGAGCTTTGTGTTCTCTCCCAACCCAAACCATTCCATGACCTCCAAGATGCTCTACCAGCACAGTCATGGGGTTTGCCCCACTGTTCCCCTGGAGCTTTTGGGAACATGTAGGGTGACTGTGTGCCATGGGGTGATGCTGTGCCAATGGGGTGACTGTGGGATGGCCATGGGTGCCGTTGTGGCGTGGCCGTGGCTCCGTGTGTGCTGCAGCAGGGAGGGCTCTGCTGCTCTCCCTGCATTGTTCTCTCCTCCAAGGTAAAGAAGCCGGCGAAGAAGCAGCCCTCGGAGTTGTCAAGGAAACCAAATCAGAAGGAGAAGAGGGGCCGAGCAGAGGAGAAGCCACGGAACAAGTCAGCATCTCCACGTCTCCCTCCCTCCCCTTTCCTCCTGCAGCTCCAGCCCTGGCACCCCAGGGTGGGCATGGGGCTCCTGGGGCTGCAGCACCTGCAGGGAGGCTGGGCCTGTTCCTCCCCTCCTCCTGAGCTGAAGGGGCTGCAGGAGCTGTTGGGGGTTACCAGGATGACATTCTGTGGTGTTTTCTTTCTCGTGGGGCTTTTCCTGTCTGCATTCCTGGGAAGCTGGGGCACAGGGGAGCTGTGACCAGGGTGGAGGGGTCTTGGATGCTCCAGCTACTGCCATCCCCCTTGTTAGCCCAGTGCTGAGCAGAGGGTTCACCACAGCCATCTTCCCTTTTTCCTTCACACAGACCTCTGAAAGTGGAGCGAGGCCGGAAGAAATCTGACCCGATCCCTGAAAGGAGGGTGGAGAAGAAAAAGGGTGAGAGACCCACTGCTTTCCATCACAGAGGGGAGGAGAGAGAGGAGAGGGCTCCAGGGTTGGTCCCCCCTTCCCTGGGACAGGGAGGGATCAGTGAGGTTGTGCCAGGGTTTTTCCCAGCACTGCTGTGATCCAAGGATCACTCCCCTGGCATCCCCTCCCTATCTTGGCACACCCCAACCCATCCTCTCCAGAGACATTCCTGGGGCTGTGCTCAGCTTTGGAAGTGCAGGAGCACACAAACCCCTGCCTGGGAGTGATTCCAGGCCCCAGAGCAGACCCTGGGCTCTGGGCAGGCCTATGGGCCATGACATCTCGGGCTGTGTCTGTCTCTCTGCTCCAGAGCCCACAGTGGAAGAGAAACTGCAGAAGCTTCACAGTGAGATCAAGTTTGCGCTGAAGGTGGATAACCCGGTGAGTGCCTGGCCTGGGACATCCCTGCTCGTCCTTGCCCTGCTGTGATACCCAGGAATGCTCCTCCTCCTCCCTTTGGGGGTGCTGGGAGGCCCCAGGTGCCCCCAGGGCAGCTCCTGATGCCGCTGCCACCCCTGCAGGACATCAAGCGGTGTCTGAACGCGCTGGAGGAGCTGGGCACGCTCCAGGTCACTTCGCACATCCTCCAGAAGCACACGGATGTGGTGGCTACACTCAAGAAGGTAGAGCAGAGGGCTGAGCCCTCCCTGGGGCGAGCAGGGAGCCTGCCTGGCCCAGCTCTGAGGGGGTCCCTCCTCCTGCTCCCCGGGGCAGATCCGGCGCTACAAGGCCAACAAGGACGTGATGGAAAAGGCGGCCGAAGTCTACACCCGGTTGAAGTCGCGTGTGCTGGGACCAAAGATGGAATCCATCCAGAAAGCCAACAAAGCTGGGCCTGAGAAGGACAAGGGGGAGGCAGAGAAGGGCCAGGAGAAGCTGTCGGGAGCAGAGACACGGAATGAGAAGGGGGAAGAGGAGACAAATGCTGGTAACATTCCTGAACATCCCAGGACCACTCCCTGCCCTGTCTGGGCAGGTCACAGTCCCCTCCTCGGGGCATGCCCTGTCCTGCTGGGGACACAGGACATGGGGACGTGGCTCTTGGCCTCGTGGTGGAGGGGTCAGCACCTCCAGGCCCTGCTTTGCTGGAGTGCCAGGAGTGGGAAAGGGCTCGATGGGGAATGCAGTGAGAGCAGAGGGCAAAGCTGGAGCCCCACGCCCAGGCTCTGGGGGCCTCCATGCTGGTTTTTGGCTCAGGACAGCTCCTCCCTGCCAGCCTGAGCTCTGGTCCAGGCATGAAGGAATGTGGAGATGTCCTTGGACACTGGCTCAGGCTCTTGCACAGGGAGTGGTGACTGGGATCTTCCACCCTCGGAGCCAGGTCTCTGCCTGGGGCCATCCTGGTGATGCTGCAAGAGCCTTCCCAGAGGAGCTGACAGGGAAAATCCACCCTGACGGTGTCTCTGGGCTGGGGGGTGGAGGTTTTGAGGCCCTTCTTGCAGCTGTGGGGGTCAGGCCAGTACTGGGGTCCCCTCAGGCTCGGCTGCATGTCTGTGGCCATGGATCCTCAGTCCACGAGGGTTGGGATGGATGAGGGGGTCCAAGAGCCTGAGCCTCTCTCTCTTCCCTTCAGACCTGTCAGGTCCTGTGAATGGTGAATCCCTGTCCCAAAAGTCAGAGGGCACAGAGGAGAAGGACAAGAGCCAAGGGCCAGGAGCTGGGGAGCTGGAGGCACCCACAGAGGAGCCCCACAACAAGTGAGTGTGGCGGGCAGGGCTGGGGGCTGCAGGGATCATTTGGGGACATCCTGTGGGTTGTGAAAGGGTTCTCCCAGCTTGGGAAGGAGCTGGGATGGGGGAGAGGGGCCAGGGGAGGCAGAGGGGCGGGGGGCTGAGCTCTCCCTGCCCCTGCTCTCCCCCAGCAGTGTCCAGGACTATCCCAAGGCCGGGCCGGAGCGAGCTCGAGGGGAGTCGGAGGCTGCGGATGAGGAGGAGGAGGAGAGCTGAGGAAGCAGCTCCCACGTGGAGGAGGAGGAGAGGCTGTGAAGGGAGAGCAGCCTCTGCCTCATCTCCTGCCTGAGTCACTTCACTCTGTCCCACCGTAGCCGATGTCCTTGGTCTTGTCCCGTGTCCCATCCCTGCGGAGGCAGCACCCGCGGGGGGGCTGTGCTGGTGTCTGTATTTGTCCCCCCCTCCCTTCCCGTTTTTAATTTTTGTTTTGTTTTGGTTTTTTTTTTTTCCCTCCTACCTAATTTCTTGTGATTTCAACCGACATGAAATGAATATAAAGGGTTTTCTAATGAAAAACAGAAGGAACCCCAGTGTCTCTTTTCTTGAGTTGTCAAGTTGTCCTCGTCTCTGGCTGGGACGAGGGGAGAACCTTAACCCCCTGCCCAGGGTCAGGGCTGGAGAACAACACCCCATGGGTCCCCAGATTCCCTCTGACCAGGATCGGCACTCAGGGGCTGCTCCAAGCCCCTTTCCCCACAGTCACAACCCTCTCTCCATCCAGAGGCAGCTGCTGGGGCTGGATCCCTCTGCCCCAGGGGTGGCAGCAGGGCTGGACACCAACTTCTTGGGGTAAAATAAGGGTAAAAAGGGTGTGTGCCCGGGAGGGACTGACCCTGGCACCATCCTGCCCGTGCTGGGCAGCAGCTCAGTGGTTTTTGCTCTGTCGCAAGGCTCCAGAGCTTTTGTCCGAGTCCAATAAAGAGCTCCCGGCCCCACCCGGCGCCGCCTGCTCTTTGTGCCCGAGCCCCGGGGGAGGATGCCCCGACCCCCCTCCCCTCGCAGGCTGCGGTAACTCTGCCCTGGGGACACCCGGCTCTTGCTTTTTCCAGGACGGATTTCACACTCACTCCGTAAACAAGACCTAAATAAAGCTCAAACCATCCCGAGTGCCTCTTGCCCAACGCTGGGAAGTGGGAGGTCCCCTCCAGGTCCCCGCTCCTGATCCCACTGCCAGCTCCTCTCCTCCCAGCCCTGCTCCCACTGCGGGCTCAGACATGGGGGTCCCCAGCTCTTGGGGAGGGGGTTGTCCCTCCAGAGCCCAATTCCTCCCTCCCACAGCCCCAAAGAAACCTCAGTCCGGTGCAAAACTAACCAGAGTTTATTGCTTCTTGTGCTGTTCTGACCCTACAAGGGCGGGAGTTTGAAGGCACCAAGGACATGGGGGACCCTCAACAGGCACTTGGGGCAGCCAAAGCGCATAACTGCAGGTCCCCAGCAAGGGGACAAGTGACACAGCTGGGAGGGTCCCCACAGAGGCAGGCACAAGGTGAGGGGGGCTGTGGGGGTGTAGCAAAGGCTCCTAACGAGGCTTTTTGGGCAGGGAAGCATCCCAGAACCGCTACTCCGCCTCCGGCTCCACCGGGCGCTTGCCCGAGGGGGCGAAGGGTCCCACCAGCCACGTCAGGGGGGTGTTGAAGGCCACGTTTTCCACCAGCTCGTCCATCAGCAGCCGGGCTTTGGCCGCGTGTTCTCGGGCCCGGGCCAGCACGGGGCCCGTGGCGTCCTGCAGGGAGCTGACCGAGGCCAGCGCCGCCCGCAGCTCCTCCACGTTCTGCCGGACCTGCCCCGCCTTGTCCTGCACGCTGCCGGGGAGGCCCTGCAGGCTGGACAGCAGCGGCTGGCAGGAGCTCTGCAGCTGCTGGCTCAAGCCCTGCAGCATGGTCACCGTGCCCGACTCCACCGCCTGCGGGGGGACACGGCGGGTGAGGCCCGGGGGACGCCCCGGTCACCCCGGGGATCCCCTGCCCCGCTCCTACCTCCGGTGGCACCTGGTCCTTGCCACCATCCGGCTGCTTCTTGCTCCACTCCAGCCACAGCTGCTGCAGCTTCTCCTGCCCTCCCTGCAGCCTCTGGTCCACGCCCTGCTTCAGGGTCTCCACCTGGGAGAAGGGCACAGCCCGGCTGGGTGGGGAGGCCGTGGGGGCACACCCCGGGGTGGCACAGGGGGCACGGGGCTGGCTCCTACCAGGTCGAGGGTGCGCTGGAGCTGGGCCAGCAGGTCCTGGCTGCTCTGGCGGGCGCTCTGCAGTTTGCTCAGGGAGTGCTGGAGCGCTCGCTGCCGCACCTTGGTGGACAGGGAGCCCAGGCGCACGAAGTAGCTCTGCTGCTGCCTCTGCTGCTCCGGCTCGAAGCCCTCCACGGCCGTGGCCAGCTTGGCTGTGGGACAGAAGCTGCTCAGGGGGTCCCAGCACCACCATCACCACCCCACAGAGCCTCCCCTGCTCTGCCCAGGCTCTGCCCAGAGGGTTGGGATCAGCTGCTCACCCAGCTCCTCATCCGTCATGGGCAGGTAATGGTCCAGCAGCTCCTCCGACTTGCCCAGCACGGAGTTCACCCCGCTGGCCACCATCTGGCCCACGGTGCTGACACCGCTGCTGACCGCTGACCTGGTCAGCTCCACGCCACCCTGCACTGCCCCTTTGGTCATGTCCATCACACCGGACACTCGGCTGGTCACCGCATCCCTGGCCCCGGTCACGGTGCTGGACACGGCATCCTTGGCTCCGGCCACTGCATCCCTGGCCCCAGACACTGTGCTGGACACGGCATCCCTGGCCCCAGACACCGTGCTGGACACGGCATCCCTGGCCCCAGACACCGTGCTGGACACGGCATCCCTGGCCCCAGACACCGTGCTGGACACGGCATCCCTGGCCCCAGACACCGTGCTGGACACTGCATCTTTGGCTCCAGCCACCGTGCCGGACACTGCATCCTTGGCCCCGGCCATCCTGCTGGACACTGCGTCCCTGGCCCCGGCCACGGTGCTGGTCAGCACGTCCCTGGCCCCCGTCACCGTGGAGGTCACCAGCAGTTTGGTGTCTGAGATGATCTGGGCAGGCACACAAACCTCTGTTAAGCACTGGGGGGACCCTGAGTGTGCTGCCCAGCCCAGCCCAGCCCACCCTGGTACCTTCTGGGGGGGCTGCTGCAGGATGGGCAGCTTCTCCTCCAGCTTGTCCAGCCCCTTGCAGGCAAATTCATTGGCGGAAGAAACTGGAGATGGAAAAAGAGGTGGGTCTAGCACTCTGCTGCCCTGCAGGAGCTCTGCCAGGGCCCAGTTTTCCATCACCCCAAAATTCAGGGGGTGCTGCCCCCATATCTTTGCTTCCAACTTCTCCAGCCATTTACTCCTCAGCCATACAAACCAGACACACAAAACCAGGTCCTTCCTCTCCTGGCTCCTCACGAGAGGCTCGGGGAGAGGCAGTTTTGGGGTCCCCCAGCCCCGTGGGGTGCTGTCCCTCCCCTGCACTCACTCTGGGGCTCCAGCCGGGTGAGGAGGGGCTGGGCCCCGCTCACTGCTGCCGCCGTCAGCGTCTTCACGCCCTTCTCGGCCACATCGCAGACGGAGCGCACGTAGGGGTGGCTCTCCTTGGTGCAGGTGTAGGCGGAGGACACCATGTCGTAAGCAGAGCTCACCAGGGGCAGGTTGGCCACGCGAGTCCCGATGTTCTGGGGGCCAGAAGGGCTCAGCGTGAGCGTGGGACTGAGGGACCCCCAAATCTCACAGGGAATGGGGTGCGGTGCGTGTTCCCAACACCTCGGGGATGGTTTTGGGGCGCTCCCGTGGCCCTCCAAGCCCATCGGAGCGTGGGAGAATCCCGATCCCCGTCTCCAAGCAGGGGTTGCCCCCAAATTCCCCGCCCTGCCCGCACTGACCTGCTGCTCCTCTGCCTTGGGCTGCGCCGGCGTGGGCTCGCTGGTGGCCATGGTGGGGCTGGGGGCACAGACGGGACCGTCAGGGGGGTCAGGCCCCCCCAGGGCCCCCCTCCCGCCTCTCGAAGGGAGGGCCCCGAGTTCCCGCTCCCCGGAACGGGGCAGCTCCCGCGCGGCTGGGAAATCCCGGGACAGGGGGGTCCCGGGGACCGGCACCGGGATCGCGATCGGGATCACAGGCGGGACCGGGACCGGGATCGCGATCCCGGGATTGAGACCGGGAGCGGGACTGGGATTGCCATGGGGAACAGGACGGGGATCGCGATCGGCAACAGGACCGAGATTGCGACCGGAACCGGGATCGGAACCGGCACCGGCATCGCGATCGGAACCGGGATCGCGGGCCGGCCCCGGATCGTGCTCACCGCTGGCGGCTGGGGTCGGCTCTGCTCCGCTCGGTTCGGCTCCGGGCTCGCCCCGCTCCTCCCCGCCGCCCTTTATACCCCGGAGCCCGCCCCGAGCGCATGTGACCGGGGCCGCCCAGCGGGGCCGGCCCGGGGCGGACCGGGAGCAGCGACCGGCGGGGAGCGCGGGGCCGCGAACCCCGGGAACGGGAGGGCAGCGAACCCCCGGGAGCCGCCTGCACCGAGTCCCCGGCCCAGCAGCGGATCCGCCGGGGCTGGGCTGCACTGAGCCCCCCGCACCCCATTCCTCGGTCGGTGCTGCACTGACCCCCCCCCCGCTCCCCGGTACCGGATCCGCCGGGGCTGGGCTGCACCGAGCCCCCCGCACCCCATTCCTCGGTCGGTGCTGCACTGACCCCCCCCCGCTCCCCGGTACCGGATCCGCCGGGGCTGGGCTGCACTGACACTCCCTGGGGACCGGACACCCCCGGCGCCGCTCTGCAGTGACACCCCGAGCCCGGAACGAGAGAACGATCGTGGCACCGATCCCCCGGGACATGCCCGCCCCGAGCGTCCCCTCCCCTCGTGCGGCTCCCAAGCCCGGGGCTCCCGGGGCTCCCCCACACCTGGCCCGGTGCAGTTGGTCAGGCTGGCCCCGGTGGGTGCCGGCGGCGGGACGATGGACGGTCCTGGGGCTCCCGGTGTCGCCGCAGCCGGTGCTGTGACCACGCTGTGCTTGTGACGTCGGGGATACCCCGCGCAGGCCCAGCCCCTCCACGGTGACAGAGTGGGACAAAGGTCGGTGCCACACGGCTGCGGGTCACAGTCCAGATGTCCTGGCACCCTGTGGCACCCTCTGTCCCAGTAGCCCAGGGAATCCCGTCCCACTGTCCCACCCTGGCACCCCCTTATTGAGCCCCCCTCTGCCGCCCGTGCAGAGCCCCCCGGGGAGCCACAGCATTGCAAGCTCAGAGTCATTTTAAGGCCAAAAAAGTTGTTTTCTTCCTCTTTAAACTGGTTTGAAGCTGTTAAAACACGAAATTCCAGTATTCCTGGGGCTTAGGGCAGCGCTGGATCCCAGACAGGCTCACGCTGTGTCCTCCACGTGCCACCATCCCCACAGGAGTCCCCAGGTCCATCATCCCCTCCTTCCCGGTTCGTGCCCTCGGGTGGGCGGCCGCTCCCCCAGCTCAGGGGCACCTCAGTGCCGGCCGCAGAGCTGGGGGGCAGCGGGCACCCGGTGCGTCCCCCCGACGGTGACACAGCCCTCCCACTTGGCCATATCCACCGGGGCATCCTCCGGGTACTCCACCAGCGCGGGGGCGAAGGGTCCCACGAGCCAGGGCAGGGGCGTGTGCTGCCCCACGTGCTCCAGCAGCCCCTCGAGGCTGAGCTGCGCCCGCGTCACCGCCTCCCTGCTCTGCGCCAGCACCAGCCCCGACAGCTCCTGGAAGGAGCGGGCGCCGGCCAGGGAGGCCTGGACGCCCTCCACGCCGTGCCGGACGTGTCCCGCCGTCTCCTGCACGCTGCTGGGGAAGGCCCGGGCGCCCGTGGCCAGGTGGGAGCAGGCGGCGTGGAGCTGGTGCAGGAGCCCCTGGAGCATGGCCAGAGTGCGAGCCTCCACCTGCGGGGTGGGCGGTGGGCAGCGCGGGCTGGGGGGGATGGACCCCACCCCGGCCTGGATGGACCCACAGCTGGATGGACCCACAGCTGGATGGATCCACAGCTGGACTCCACAGCTGGATGGACCGACAGCTGGATGGACCCACAGCTGGATGGACCCACAGCTGGATGGACCCACAGCTGGATGGCCCCACAGCTGGACTCCACAGCTGGATGGACCCACTGTTGGATGGACCCACTGTTGGATGGATCCACAGCTGGATGGACCCACAGCTGGACTCTGTGGCTGCTGCTCCACCCCTGCCCCAGGTGTCCCCACCTCACGTGTCCCCTTGCCACGTGTCCCCACCTTAAGGGACTCAATGGCTGCTGTCCCCACCCTCTCCAGATGGAGCCACGGTCCCTCCAGCCCGTACCTCATTGTCCTCCATGGGCACCGCATTGTCCTCCATGGGCACCGCGTCCTGCTGGCTCCACTCCAGCCACAGGTGGTGCAGGTGCTCCCGGGTGCTGTGCCAGGGCCCGTCCGTGCCCTGCTGCCCCTCCTCGATCTGCGGGGAGGTTCAGCCAGGTGGGAGCACACCTGGGGGTGCCTGGGGCCGGCACGGGGCTGGCACGGTCCCCGCCCCATCCTTACCAGCCGGATGACGTGGTGGAGCTGGGCCAGGAGCCGCTGGGCACGGAGCCGTGCCCGCTGCAGGTCGCCCAGCGAGCGCCGCAGGGCCCGGTGCGGCAGCCTGGCCGACAGGGAGCCCACGCGGACAAAGTAGCTCTGCCACCGCCTCTGCCGCTCCTGCGGGGCCACCTCCGTGCCCCTGGTCACCTCCGTGCCCGTGGCCACCTCCGTGCCCCTGGTCATCTCTGTCCCTGTGGTCACCTCCATGCCCGTAGTCACCTCCATGCCCCTGGTCATCTCTGTCCCTGTAGTCACCTCCATGCCCCTGGTCACCTCTGTGCCCATGGTCACCTCCGTGCCCCTGGTCACCTCCGTGCCCGTAGCCACCTCCGCGCCTGTGGTCACCTCCGTGCCCGCGGTCACCTCTGTGCCCCTGGTCGCGTCTGTCCCTGCTGCCGCTGCCACTGTGGGACCAGAGGTGGGGGCAGCGTGGCTGGGCCATCCTGTGCTGGGCACTGGAGCCCAGCGTGAGCACCCACAGGATGCTTGGCCACCAGGTCATGTGGAGATGCCACCCCAAGCGCCAGGTGGCCTCTGCGGTCACCTCAGCCGTGACATGGGGCCAGCTGTGCTAATGTCACCCAGTGCCAAGCTATAAATACCCAGGCGGGCCCACGGGGCTATATTTGCTCTTGGGTTTCCAGGTGAGAGTTCACCCAGTGCCATCCCGTGTCCTTCAGACAGGGACTGTCCCCTGCGTGGGGTCACGGTGGCCTCAGTGCTCTGGCACCATGTGGGGCCACCACCAGGCGTAGCCAGCGCCAGGGTGAGGGTCCCAGGAGGGCTTGGCACCGGGAGATTCGGGAGATGGTGGGCACTCACCCAGCTCCTGCTCCATCCCAGGGAGGCACCGATCCAGCAGCTCCTCTGACTTGCCCAGCACGGTGCCCACGCCCGCGGCCAGCAGCCGCCCCACGCGGGTGCCCGCCACGGCCCCGAGCGCCGAGCGCGTCCTGGCCACGGCCCCGCTCACCGTGCCCGCCACCAGCGCCCTGGTCCCGGCCACCACCTGCCAGGGGACAGCGCCAGGACAGCTCATTCCCCCGGCTCAGCCAGCCCCGGAGCCCTGCCCGTGCCCCCCTTGCGCGTTACCCTCTCGGGGGGCTGCTGCAGCACGGGCAGCTTCTCCTCCAGCTTGTCCAGCCCTCTGCACGCCAACTTGTTGGCGGTGGAAACTGGGGATGGGAAAAGAGTTGGGTTTAGCACCCTGCTGCCTTGCAGGAGCTCTGCCAGGGTACCCCAAAACCTGGGGGGTGTTTCCCCTCCAACCCTCCAGCTTGTCCAGCCCTGTATTCATTGCTGATACAAACTGGAGACGTGAAACCAGGTCCTTCCTCTCCTGGTTCCTCAGCCAGTTTTGGGGTCCCCCATCCCCGTGGGGTGCTGTCCCCCACCCTGCACTCACTCTGGGGCTCCAGCCGGGTGAGGAGGGGCTGGGCCCCGCTGGCTGCCGCCGCCGTCAGCGTCCTCAGGCCCTTCTCGGCCACATCGCAGATGGAGCCCACGCTCGGGTGCCGCTCCTTGGTGCGCCCGTACGCCGAGGCCACGGCCCCGCAGGCGCAGCTCACCAAGGGCAGGCCGGCCACGCGGCTCACCACGCTCTGAGGGTGGGCGACAATGAGATGGGGTCCCCAGAGGCACTCGCAGCCCCCCCGAAGCCTCCGTGCCCCCGTACCTGCGTCTCCAGCCCGGGCTCGGCCGGCACCGTGGCGTTCTCGGCCGACATGGCAGCGGCGGCTGCGGCGGGGACAGGGAGATTTTGGGGGGCCATGGGGTGGGTGACGCTGGTGGGGACCCCCCCGGGATGACACCCCCAGCCCCTGCTCCCCGAGGGCTGAGAGCCACCAACACACGACCCGAGCGGGAGCGGCTGGCGGGTTCTGAGGGGCTCTCGGGGCTGTTTTGAGGGGTCTGAAAGGGCTTTTGGGATGGGGTTGGCCTCCTCCCCTGCCAGGAAACGGGGGGATGGCTCCCCTCACCTCCTCTTGGGCCCCCCTACCCCCTCCGGGATCCCCACACCCCCTTTAGGGAGCGGTTTTTGGGTGATTCAGCGAAGCCAGACGGGACGGCTCTGTCGCAATCCCGCGCTGGGGACTGGGGACGTGCCGCCCGTCACCGCCGCCTCGGCCGGGACAGCCCCCGCAGGGCGCCGAGCCCCGGCAGCCCCCGGACCCCGGCAGAAAACCCGGACCCCGGCAGAAAACCCGGACCCCCGGCAGAAAACCCGGACCCCCGGCAGAGAACCCGGACCCCGGCAGAAAACCCGGACCCCCGCAGCCCCTCCCGGACCCCCGGCAGAAAACCCGGACCCCTGGCAGCCCCCGGACCCCGGCAGAAAACCCGGACCCCCGGCAGAAAACCCGGACCCCCGGCAGAAAACCCGGACCCCGGCAGCCCCTCTGCCCTTTGGGGTCTCCCGTGGCACCCCCGGCCCGGCCCTGCGCCCTCCGGGGTCGAGTTCCGGGGGATTCGGGGGCTTCAGGCAGGTCACTGCGGGACACAGCTCCCCTGGGACCCCGCGCTGTTCCCCGGAGTTTCTCGGGGTGTCCCTCTGGTGTCCCTGGGGTGCTCCGGGGGCTTTGGGACCCCCGACCTCGCCCGCACCCCCCGGAGGCCCCCGGGGACCTCCGGACTCCCCCCGGGACCACCCGGAGCGCCCCCCGGAGCCTTTCCGGAGCCTCCCGGGCCGCCCCCGGCCCCGTTTCCCGCCCTCCCGCCGCCGCCGGGCCCCGGGCACGGTACTCACGGGGTGGGGGTGGGGTTCTGTCGCGACCCCCGGGCGAGATCGCGACCCCGGGCCCCGCCCAGCCCGGCCCGCGGGGGGCGGTGGGAGCCAATCAGAGAAGGGGCGGGGCCGAATCTCCGCCAATGAGGGCGAATGGGCGTGGCCGGGGGCGTGGCTTGGGGCTGGGGCGCGCTGGCCGCGGGGTCCGGGGACAGCGGCGGGGACAGCCCGGCCCGGGCGGCGGGAACGAGCCCCCGCTCACCTCTCACGTGTCCCCGCGCCCAGGGACCCCGTAGCCGGTGTCCCACCCCCGCCCCAGGGGTCTCCGCCCCCGTTATCCCCCTCCCCCGGTGTCCCCAGCGCAGGTGTCCCCTCGCCACGTGTGCCCTTGCCGCTTGTTCCCACCTCAAGGGACTCGATGGCCGCTGTCCCCAGCCTTTCCAAGTGTCCCCATCCCGGGCGAACCAACTCCAGGAGACCCGACAGCCGCCAGCCCGGCTGTCCCCACGCCAGATGTCCCCAACCCTGGTGTCCCCAGGCCAAGGGACCCAAAGCCAGATGTGCCCACCCCACGTATCGCCACTTCAAGTGTCCCTTTGCCAGATGTGCCCACCCCAGGTGCTCCCGTGCCACCTCCGGGTGCCAGGTGTCCCCAGCCTGTGCGGGTGCTCAGGCCAGGGGACAGAGGGCCGTGGGTGACCCCCGTGGGGCGAGAGACAGCCGGGTAAGGGCACAGGCAGGGGACACGGCGGGTGTGGGGACATCTTACCCCAGGGGAGTTCGTGGGGAAAGTGGGGTGAGGACCCTCGTGGGGCTGAGGGCGCGGGTGGGTGCGTGTGTGTGCGCTGGGTGCCACCCCGTGCCCCCCCCCCCAGCCCCGTGCCCCCCTCCCCGGCCGGTCCCGGCTCCCGGGAGGGTGAAGAAGGCGCCGAGGCGGCGGCGGGGGAGTCGCCTCCGGTAACCGGGTGTTTATTGGGGCCGCGGGGTACAGCCCGCGGGCGGCCGCATGCATGGCCGCTGGGGGGGGGCTCCCGCCGCCCCCTGCCCTATTTACAGCCTGCCACCCCCTGGGGACCCGCCACTCCCCCGCGACACGCCACCCCGGGTGGGTGCCGGGCAGGGCTGGCACCGAAAGGGCACCCTTTGCCAGCAGAGAGTGGGTTCGGTGGGGACCCCCCCGCGGTGCCCCCCCAGCCCGGCTGTGCTTTCCAGGAGGGGGTGCCGGGCGGGGAAAGGATGGGCAACCCCCAGGCTGGCACTGGGAAAGGGCTGACCCCAGACCGGGGGTGGGAGTGCGCCCCATCCCCAGCTAACGCCACGCTCGGGGGGCGCCCAGGCCCCCGCACCCAAAATGCTCACCGGGCTCCATCCCCACAACCAGAGCCCCCCCGGCCGGGTGTCCCCAGGGGGCTGGTGCCACTGCGGGGCCGCGGGCTGGGGTGCCCGTGTCCGTCTGTCCGTCCTGCTGCCCCCCAGGGACGCCCCTCCCAGGGCGCTGCGGGCCCCGGCCTGGGGAGGGGACACGGGGGACGGTGCACCCCGGCGCAAGGGACAACAACGCAGCCGGAGCGCAGGGCACTGCCCCACGCCAGCCGGGGACACCCCCAAACCCCATCGGGGGCACCCAGGGGGTGCCTGTCCCCCCCTCACCCACGCAGCACCTCACGCCATGCCCGCAGCTCCCTGTCCCCAGCGAGCCGGGGTCCCCATCAGTGTCCCGGCCGGGGGGCGCGCACAGGGTGCCACCCTATTTTCCCGAGGGAGTCCGCTCCACGCCGTAGCGCAGGAGGTGGTGCAGGTCCGTCAGCGGCCGCGGGGTGCCCGGTGCCCGCGCTGCCCGCGCCGCCGTCCCGTGCCGCCCGTAGCCCCCCGCCGCCGCCTCGCCGCTGTTGAACGTGTGGTTCCTCTTGAGGTGGGCGCCGGGGCGGCCCGTGCCGTTGTTGGCGTTGAAGTTCAGCTGCTCGGGGTGCCAGGGCGGCCCCTCGGTAAAGTCTCCCCCCTCCCCGCTGGGCGCCGACACCACCCGCCGGCGCTCGGGGCTGGGGTGCGGCGTCCCCCCGAAGTCGCCGTAGGAGCTGCGGGGCGGGCGGCGGGCGCCGCCGGCGGGCGGGTGCTGCCGGGTGCGCGGCCCCTCCTGAGGCTCTCGAGCCCAGTGCCCGTCACCTGAGGAGTCGCTGAGTTCGGCCTCCAGCTCCTGGTCCACCAGGATGGCGTGGCAGGAGAGGGGGATGCCCCGCGGCGGGCGGCCGGAGCCGCCGTGCCCCCGCCCGGCGCCCGCGGGGCCGGAGCCTCCTCCAGGGTCCCGCAAAGCCGCGTTGATGATGTTGTGGCTCTGCTCCCAGGTGCAGTTCTGGAGGGCGCCGGGGCAGCGTTTCTGCTGCAGCGGGGTCTGCTCCGGCGTGGGCAGCACCCCCGAGTCCAGGTCGTGCTGGGTGACCTTGCCCAGCTCCTTGGGCCACCCGTTGGGCATGAGCGGGGCCAGCAGAGCTCCCCGTGCCCGCCGCTCGCCCAGGCGGCTGACGCTCACCACCGACTCACTGTGCGCCAGGATCGTCTCCTTGTCCTTGCGCCGCGCCAGCTCCTTGCGGTCCCGGTGCCCGATGAACCAGCACACGCTGAAACCGGAGATGACGGCGCCGATGACGAAGGCGGCCACGGAGGAGATCACCAGGAGGTTCACCGACACCAGCCCGTCCGGCTCGTCCACGAAGCTCTCGGTCACCAGCCCTGGCGTTGGGGACGCGTCAGGGCACCTGCGGGCGCCGCCACCGCGTCCCCGAGCCCGCTGCCGGCCCCGCACTCACCCTCGCACTCGCCCAGGTGGGACGTGCTGCCGCCGGCGATGTCCTGCTCGAAGGCCACCCTGGGGGCGCAAATTGGGGGGGGGTCAGTGGGTCCCAAGCGGCCTGGCAGAGTCTCCCAGCTCCCGTCAGCGAACAATGATCTGGCTGGGGGCTGCAGGAGCTCTCTGGGGACACCACTGTCCCCCTGCACGTCCCAGGCCTGGCAGCGTTACCTGGGGCTGGGCTCCAGGAAGATGCAGGAGCCCTCGGGTGTCCAGCCACAGTAGGGATCCCGGCTCCCCAGGCAGTTCCTGGC
Organism: Calcarius lapponicus; assembly: GCA_039654755.1. NCBI lineage: Eukaryota > Metazoa > Chordata > Aves > Passeriformes > Fringillidae > Calcarius > Calcarius lapponicus. Next base: position 11,723,842 of record JBBFKN010000011.1, read on the forward strand.
AGGGAGCAGAGACGTCAGGGTCAGCCCCCATGGGGGGGACACAGCACCCCGGCCCCCGCAAGGGACTCTGTCCCTGCCCCGTGCTGTGCCTCAGTTTCCCCAGTCATGCTCCCAGCCCCAGGCACTCACTTCATGCAGCCCGAGTGCTGCTGGCAGCGAGCCACGGGCACCCTGGCCACGCACGGGGGGAAGGCCAGCAGCAGGGACCCCGCAGCCTTGTCCAGCTCCAGCCCCAGGAGCCGCCGCTCGTCCTCCGTGTCCCGGCCACACCTGGGGACAGCGCAGAGCTCATCATAGCCCCAGCCCTGGGGGCCCTCCACAGAGCCCGGCCCAGTGCAGAGGAGATTTTCTCATCCATTCCCCCCAGCCTTGCATCCCTCTCATCCATCCATCCATCCATCCACCATCCATCCATCCATCCACCATCCATCCATCCATCCACCATCCATCCATCCATCCATCCATCCATCCATCCATCCATCCATCCCACCATCCATCCATCCATCCATCCATCCATCCATCCATCCATCCATCCATCCATCCTTCATCCATCCATCCATCCTCCATCCATCCCTCCATCCATCCATCCACCATCCATCCATCCATCATCCATCCATCCATCCATCCACCATCCACCATCCATCCATCCATCCATCCATCCTTCCATCCATCCATCCATCCATCCATCCATCCATCCATCCATCCATCCATCATCCACCATCCATCCATCCCTCCATCATCCATCCATCCATCCATCCATCCATCCATCCATCCATCCATCCATCCATCCATCCATCATCCACCATCCATCCATCCACCATCCATCCATCCATCATCCATCTGTCCATCCATCCATCCATCCATCCATCCATCCATCCATCCATCCAAGCACCCCACCCACCCCTTTTACTGCCCCCTCTCCTTCCCCTGGCACCCTGGCACTCACCTCCCAGGCTGGTAGGTCTCAAACTCCTCCAGGAAGATGCTCTGGCTGCCGGGGGCAGCGGGCACGGGGCTGCTGGTGGCGTTGGGCAGGATGAGGAACTTGAGCACGGTGCCGGTGCTGGAGCCCAGGAACACCACGGTGTGGTTGCCCCACGGCCCCGCCGCGTTGTCCACCGCGATCTTACGGAGCTGGTACCTGCGTGGGGGAGGGAGCAGTGCTGGGCTGGGGGGGAATCCAGGGGTCCCCAGGGTGAGGCCCCCAGCCCCACATCCCCGTCTCCATGTCCCCCATCCCCAGCCCTATGTCCCCAGGATTCCATGTCCCCATCTCCATGTCCCCATCCCCAGCCCTATGTCCCCAGCTCCAGCCCCACATCCCTGTCCCCATTCCCACCCCCCCATCCTCAGCTCCCTGTCCTCATTCCATGTCCCTGTCCCCATTCCTGTCCCTGTCCCCATTCCTGTCCCTGTCCCCATTCCTGTCCCTGTCCCCACCCCTGCTCACGTCCCGGCTGCCCTGCCGGCGGGAGGCTGCGGCCCAAGAGCGCGCCTTGATTAATTCCCCATCAAGCAGCAATTAAGGCAGATTTAATTAGGACGAGACAATCTTGACTGCAAAGTGTATGAGATTTATCAGCTCTCCCAGCGCTCCCAGTGCTGGCACAAGCGTGGAAAGGCAGCACGGGAGGCTCTGGCCAGCCCCTCCCAGCCTCTCCCAGCCCCTGCCAGCCCTCCCAGTGCCCCCCAGTGTCCCCAAGCCGCCCGGGCACCCACCGGGTCATGGTGCGGAGGATCCAGGGGGCGTTGCCCAGGGCCGGCACCGCCTCATCCATCAGCGGGTGCGTCTTGACGAAGTTGAGGATCTCGTCGGGGAAGGCGCTGGAGGAGTTGTAGCGCATCCCCGGGGACGCGCAGCAGCCGGGCCTGCGGCCAGGGCAGGGCTCAGTGGCGCTGTCCCCAGCCTGTCCCCAGCCCCGCTGGTTCTGGCCGTGGTTGTCATCACCCCTGTCCCCACCCCTGTCCCCATCCCAGCAGAATGGCTGCCACTGTCCCTGTCCCCATCCCTGTTCCTTTCCCCAGTCCCACCACTGTCCCTGCCACTAGCAGTCCTTGCCAGCTCTGTCCCCAGCCCCGTCCCTCACCGTGGCTTCGGCACCATGTCCTCTGGCACGGGTGTCCAGATGGACTCGGGTGATTTCTGCTCCCGGAACCGCCCCTCGAAGACGGCGGCCACCTGGGTCATGTCGAAGGCGCAGACGGCGGAGCCGGGGATGCTGTGGGGACACGGCTGCGGGGTGAGCACAGGGAGGCCCCAGCGAGTGCCAGGAGCCCTGCACATCCCAAATGGAAACGAGCCCGTTTCCTGTCCAGGACCCAGCTGGACCCATCCCAGATCCCGCTCAGGATCCAGCTTTGATTCCACCCAGACCCCACTCAGGATCCAGCTTTGATCCCACCCAGATCCCACTCAGGATGCAGCTTTGATCCCACCCAGATCCCACTCAGGATCCAGCTTTGATTCCACCCAGATCCCGCTCAGGTTCCAGCTTTGATCTCACCCAGATCCCGCTCAGGATCCAGCTTTGATCCCACCCAGACCCCAGCTGGCACCCAGCTCAGATCTCACCGAGCCCGGGCAGTCTGGGCAGGGCACAAGAGGCTCTGACCTGTTGGTGGGTGTGGAGAACACGGCCAGGACCACGGGGCGCCCGTCCAGCTCCAGGATGTCCGTCACGGCTTGGATGACGTTGAAGTAGAAGTGGGAATCGCCCGGCACGGAGCAGTTGAGCCGGGCCTTGAGGAAGGAGGTCCACTGCTTCTCCAGCACCCGCTGCGAGCCCCCCATGTCGTTCTTGCACACCCGGGCCACCCGTGACACCACCACCTGCGGGAGGAGACCCGTCACCACCCAACCCCTGTGTCCTTGTCCCTGTGGGCATCCCAGAATGGTTTGGGTTGGAAGGGAGCTATGGGATCATCTAGCATCAAGGGAAATACAGGTTGGATATTGGGGGAAAAGTGTTTTACAGAAAGGGCGATAGAGTTCTGGAATGTTCTGCCCGGGGAGGTGGTGGAGTCCCCATCCCTGGGGGTGTTTAACAAAGCCTGGATGAGGCACTGGGTGCCAGGGCTCAGTTGAGGTGTTGGGGCTGGGTTGGACTCGATGACCTTTAGGGTCTCTTCCAACCCAGTGATTCTGTGCATTCTGTGAATTCTGTGCATTCTGTGGATTCTGCGAATTCTGTGGATTCTGTGAATTCTGTGGATTCTGTGCATTCTGTGCATTCTGTGCATTCTGTGCATTCTGTGCATTCTGTGGATTCTGTGCATTCTGTGCATTCTGTGCGTTCTGTGAATTCTGTGCATTCTGTGAATTCTGTGCATTCTGTGGATTCTGTGAATTCTGTGCATTCTGTGAATTCTGTGCATTCTGTGAATTCTGTGAATTCTGTGGATTCTGTGAATTCTGTGCATTCTGTGAATTCTGTGCATTCTGTGAATTCTGTGAATTCTGTGCATTCTGTGCATTCTGTGCATTCTGTGGATTCTATGAACTCTGTGGATTCTGTGCATTCTGTGAATTCTGTGCATTCTGTGGATTCTGTGAATTCTGTGGATTCTGTGAATTCTGTGGATTCTGTGCATTCTGTGAATTCTGTGAATTCTGTGGATTCTGTGAATTCTGTGGATTCTGTGCATTCTGTGAATTCTGTGCATTCTGTGGATTCTGTGAATTCTGTGAATTCTGTGCATTCTGTGGATTCTGTGCATTCTGTGAATTCTGCGGATTCTGTGCATTCTGTGAATTCTGTGAATTCTGTGCATTCTGTGAATTCTGTGCATTCTGTGAATTCTGTGAATCTCCTCCCCCGTGGGACGAGCCCCACCTTCTCCAGGTAGTTGAACTCCATGGCGATCTCGCGGAAGAAGAAGTAGACGTGGCTCCTCCATTCCACGGCGTGCACGAAGTAGGGCTCTGCGGGGACAGCGGGGTCAGGGATGGCCCTGCACGGGGTCCCAGGGGACACGTGCCCTGTCCTGGCACAAGGCTGGGGACACACCTTTGAACCACTTGGAGTCGTGTTTGACGGTGCGCAGGGTGGGGCTGTCCCCGAGGCTGCGGTAGATGACGGCGTCGATGGCCAGGAAATCCGTCACCGTGGCGGTGAAGAGCATCCCCCCTGCAGGGGACAAGGTGTCAGCGGGGCTGGGGGGGGACACGGGGCCTGCTGGGACACCGGCAGTGCCACCACTGACCTGTGAACAGGGCCACGTTGGCGTGCTTGGGGTCGTAGGGACACCGGGCCATGCCGCTGATGTTGTCCCCGACGGGCTCCAGCGTGTCCATCTAGGGCGGGTGACAGGGGCACGTGAGGGCACACCCGGGCACGGGGGGCACCCGGGGTCCCCATCCCCGGGAGGGCTCTGGCTGCACTTGGCACAGATGGGGTCGAAGGTGTTGATGCTGCAGACCCTTCCCATGGGTGCCCCTTCCTGCCTTCACCCCAAAACCCTTCTCATGGGTGCCCCTTTCAAAACCCTTCCCATGGGTGCCCCTTTCAAAACCCTTCCCATGGGTGCCCCTTCCTGATTTCACCCCAAAACCCTTCCCATGGGTGCTCCCTCCTGCCCTGACCCCAAAACCCTTCCCGTGGGTGCCCCTTTCTGCCTTCACCCCAAAACCCTTCCCAGGGGTGTCCTGTCCTCCCCTGACCCCCAAAACCCTTCCCATGGGTGCCTCCTCCTTCCCTGACCCCAAAACCCTTCCCAGGGGTGCCCCTTCCTCCTCTGACCCCAAAACCCTTCCCAGGGGTGCCCCCTCCTCCCCTGACCCCAAAACCCTTCCCAGGGGTGTCCTGTCCTCCCCTGACCCCAAAACCCTTCCCAGGGGTGTCCTGTCCTTCCCTGACCCCAAAACCCTTCCCAGGGGTGTCCTGTCCTCCCCTGACCCCCAGCCCTCCCTCCCAGGGCCCATCCCGGGGGCTCACGCTGTAGTTGGCGCAGACGGGGTTGAAGGCGTTGGTGCCGCAGACGAACAGGAGGCTCTCGTTCCTCACCAGCAGCACCTTGATGAAGTTTCGGCACTCTGCCTGCGCCGGGAGAGGGGACCGTCACCCTCAGCACCCCCAAAACCCCCCTCACCTCACCCCGCCCCAGCCAGGCCCTCATCACAGCCAGGGGGTGGGAGCTTCGAATGGGATTTCTGGCCCCCAATAATTAATTACAAACCAGTTTAGCCAATCAGCCAATAAATCAGTGACACGATCGCTGGGAGGTGACGCTGGGGAGGGGACAGGGTGTGACACGGCCACAGAGGGTGCTCAGCCCCCACCCGGGGGTCCCCAGGGGGTGCAGATCCTGTACCTCGTGCTTGCCCTTCATCCTGCAGATGCTGATGTCGTGCTGGTTCGAGCGCCACGTCAGCTTCTGGGTGGGGAAAAGCGGCGTGGGGGACGGGGACAAGGCAACAGCACCCCCCGTGAGACCCCCCTGAGGCCCCCCAGAACCCCCTGAGGCCTCCCAGAGCTCCCTGGGACCCCTCTGGGACCCCCCAGCACTTACCCGGTGGTAGCGCATCTCAGCGGCCCCCGCTGGGCTCCAGGCTGACCCGATAGACATTGTCCCTGGGCAGGGGGACACGGGTGTCACCACCCCCCCAGCACTGGGGGTACAGGATCCATTCCCACCCCCCCGGGAAGGTTTGGGGTGCTGGGGGGGCAATGAGGAAGGTTTGGGGTGCTGGGGGGGCAATGAGGAAGGTTTGGGGTGCTGGGGGGGGACAGTGAGGAAGGTTTGGGGTACTGGGGTGGGCAGTGAGGAAGGTTTGAGGTGCTGGGGGGGCAATGAGAAAGGTTTGGGGTGCTGGGGGGGCAATGAGAAAGGTTTGGGGTGCTGGGGTGGATAATGAGAAAGGTTTGGGGTGCTGGGGGGACACTGAGGAAGGTTTGGGGTGCTGGGGGGGCAATGAGGAAGGTTTGGGGTGCTGGGGGGACACTGAGGAAGGTTTGGGGTGCTGGGGGGGCAATGAGGAAGGTTTGGGGTGCTGGGGGGGACAGTGAGGAAGGTTTGGGGTGCTGGGGGGGGACAGTGAGAAAGGTTTGGGGTGCTGGGGGGGACAGTGAGGAAGGTTTGGGGTGCTGGGAGGGACAGTGAGGAAGGTTTGGGGTGCTGGGGGGGACAATGAGCATCACCAGGGCAGTGTCAGTGCTGGTGACCCCCCCAGCGCCCCGTGGCAGATTTGGGGTGCCCCGGGCAGGCAGTGGGGAGGGTGTGGGGTGCCCCCCCGGTGGAGGGGAGGTTTTGGGGTGCCGGGTTGCAGACCTGTCGCCGATGAAGAGGGTCCTGTTGACCTTGAGGATGCGCTGGATGTTGAGGCGCTGGGTGCCCGCCCCCTCGGTGCCCCCCGGGCGGGCGCTGCCGTGCCCCACGAACACGGGGTAGTGCTTCACATCTGGGGGGGCGCGGGGGTCACCTCCCTGCTGCCATCAGCCCGAAATCCCTCCCCACCAGTGCCCCCCGCCCGCCTTGACCCCAAAACCCTTTCCATAGGTACCCCCCAAAAACACCCCAAAGCCCAGCCCTGCCCACGGGTGGTTCTGTCCTCTCCTGTTCCAAATCCTTCCCTTGGGTGCCCCCTTCTCCCTTCACCCCAAACCGCCCCCAGCCTCCCTTCCCTTTCCATGCCAAGCAGTGCCCCCCCATGCCCCAGTGCCCCCTGTACCCCAGCTCCTCTCCCTTTCCATACCCCAGTGCCCCCCATGCCCCAGCTCGTCTCCCTTTCCATGCCAAGCAGTGCCCACCGTGCCCCAGTGCCCCCCGTGCCTCAGCCCTTCTCCCTTTCCATGCCAGACCGTGCTCCCCGTGCCCCCCATGCCCCAGCCCCCCTTCCCTTTCCATGCCAAGCCATGCCCTCCATGCCCCAGTGCCCTCTATGCCCCAGCCCCCCTTCCCTTTCCATGCCAAGGTGTGCCCACCGTGCCCCAGTGCCCCCCATACCCCAGTGCCCTCTATGCCCCAGCCCTTCTCCCTTTCCGTGCCCCAGTGCCCTCCATGCCCCTCTCCCTTTCCATGCCAGGCTGTGCCCCCCGTTCCCCAGTTCCCCCCATGCCCCAGTTCCCCCCATGTTCCAGCCCCTCTCCTTTTCCATGCCAGGCTGTGCCCCCCGCACCCCAGTGCCCCCCAATGCCCCAGTGCATCCCCCCAGCCCCGGTGGGCACTCACAGTCCGGGGGGGCCACGGCGATGGGCCCGGGCTCCTCGGGGAAGGTGCCCCTCGCTGTCCTCTCGGCCGCCAGCAGCAGCAGCAGCGCCAGGGCCAGGCGGGCTGGGGGTGCCATGGTGCCCCCCCGCCCCGGCCGGGCACCCAGCGCACCTGCGGGCACGGGCAGGGCTGGGAGGGGGCAGCACCCACCGGGAACCCCCCCGGAGCACCCCAAAGTGTCTGCGGGGATCGGGGACGCGCCGGTGTTTTGTCACCGGCAGGGCTGGGGACACGGGGACAGGAGGATGAGGACGCATGGACAGAGAAACGCGGGGACAGGGGGACAGGAGGGAAGCCAGAGAGGCTCTTCCCCCTCCCAAAACGCCACCGGGATGTCGTGGAAAAGCTCCAGGGACGCTTCAGAGTGTCACAGCACCCCAAACAGCGCCAGCGCCACCGCCACTGTCCCCTGGCCACGCTGGGCCACCATCCCCACCGCGCGTCCCCGAGGGGCTGGGTAATTAGCAGCCGGGCAGGGAATTAATTGATCATCAATTCCATGGGAGCGATCGAAGCGGCGCCCTCCTGCCCCGCGGGGAGCGGGCACGGTGACATTGTGGGGAGCGGGCACGGTGACATTGTGGGGAGCGGGCACGGTGACATTGTGGGCACCGGGCACGGTGACATTGTGGGCACCGGGGGTCACGGGCGGTGCCAGCGCGGGGACGCGTCCGCAGCCCCTCCGTGGTGTCACCGGCCCCGCGTGAGAGCCGCCCCTGTCCCCAGCCGGTCCCCTCGCGGTGCCACAGCCCCCGGCGACATCTGCCCCCAACCCCGCCGTGTCACAGCCCTGGGCAGGGGTGACCCCAGTGGTGTCACAACGGACCCCTGGGCCACCCAGCCGCGTGCCTACTGTCTCAGGGACACCCAGACCTGTCCCCAGAGCGCCACAGCTCCCCGTGACGCCCAGCTTTGTCCCCGCGGTGTCCCCAGGAAGCGGGAAACGAGCCGTTCGTGCCCGCTTTGTCACACGGCGGCACCCGAAAGCCACCGAGCGCCGGAGGGAGGAGGGGGGACCCCAAAAGCCGCCCCAGGGCAGGGCTGGGTGTCCATGGGCCACCTGAGACCCCTCCCGGGGGGGCCGCGCCGCAGCCTCGGGGCCCCGAGCGGGGCTCCGGTGTCACCGGCCCCGGGCGGGGGGCGCGGGGCGAGCGGAGCCTCCGGCGCCATAAATGCCGGCGATTGTGCGGGCAAAGAAAAGGCAGCGGGAAGAGAGAGGGGGGCACGGCGGGGAGGAGGGGGCACGGCGGGGAGGGGGACACGGCGACACGAGGGGGGTGACAAACAGGGAGCCATTCACGGCGGCGGCGGAGCGGGGGGACGCTCCCCAGCGGGGAAACTGAGGCAGCGTGGGGGGGGACAGGGGGGTGTGCCGGGGATGAGGGGGGGTCTCCACTCGGGGATCCCCGACACGGAGCGGGTGAGCGGCCTCGGGCGTGTCCCTCGTCCCCGTCCCTGCTCCGTGCCTCAGTTTCCCCACCGCAGAGCACGCTCAGCCCTCACCCCGACGCACAAAGCTTTGGGGGGCTGCTTGACCTGTCCCACCCCCCCTCCCCAGCATCTCGGCGACCCCCGGCACTGGGGAATGGGGCAGGAAAGGGGAATGGGGCAGGAAAGGGGGGGGCAGCCCCAGCGTCCCCCCTCTTGCTGCGATCCCAGCGGCTCCGAGCGCAGCGGGAGCTCTGATCCCACCGAGGGGGTGTCCCTGCCGGGGGGGGGGGCCCTTCCCGTCCCTTCCCGTCCCTTCCCGTCCCTTCCCGTGCCCTCCGCCCCCCCAGGGCCCCGCTCTGCCCACCTGAGCCGCTCCGGCCGCCTCTGCCGCCGCCCGGTGTCACCGCTGTCCCCGGGGGTCCCGTGCCCGGGGGTGCCACCCCCGCTCCAGGACGCCCCGGCGTCCCGAGAGCCGCTCAGCTGTCACACCAACCCCCCGCGACCCCCGGGGGAGGGGGCCCGCGCCCCCCGCCCGCGCCAGGTGGGAAGGTAGGGCTGATGTCACCGTAACCGGAGCCACCGACCCCCCCGGGCCGGCAGCTGTCACCCGGGGGGGCACCCCTGGGACCCCCCGAGCGGCACCGCGGGGAAGCAGCGGCGCGGAGGGAGCCGTGAGAGCCCCCCGGACACGGAGCGGGGACAGCGGGGACCCCCCCTGGGTCCCCCGTTCTCACAAACCCCTTGGGAGGGCAGCGGGAAAGAGTTGGGGACACAGCGGGAATGGGGGGGACACCGAGAAGGGAGGGACACCGGGGAAGGGGGACACACCCTGGGGGACAGTGGGAAACGGGGGGACACTGGAGAATGGGGGGGACATTGGGAAGGGGACAATCTGGGACACACTGAGGGATGGGGGTGACAAAGGTGGAGGACACCAACAATGAAATCTCTGAAAATTCAACTTTTTGGGGACTCCCCAGCCTGGTACAATCTCAATATCCACATCCCACTCCATCGCTCTCATGCCGGATTTTGGGGTCATTTCCTTCAGAAAGCGCCAATAAGAAATCGGTAATTAGTTATGCTAATGAGGCATTTACCCACACACCCCCCACATGCTCCAGCCCCCCAGAATGTGCTCGCTCAGTGGGGTCGCACAGCGCCACCCCCATTGCCACAGAGGGGTTCGGGGGTCACCAGCAGTGCCCCCCCCCCAATCCCAGCTGCCGGGGCTGGGGGGCCGAGCCCCCCCCGGGTTTCCGTTCCGGGGCCGGTTCAGATGGCAGAGCCAGGAAGCAGCTGTCCCCACGGCAGGGACGGAGCAAATGTCACCCCGGCCACCTGGCACCGCGCGCTGGCCTTGTCCCTGTCCCCGTCTCTGCCGCGGGTCCCCCCCTTTGCCAGCACCCCCAGAGCCGCGGAGCTGCCGAGGGGATGGGGGAACACCGGCCCCGGGGGGGTCCCCGAGCGGTGACAGGGACGGGGGGATCACCAGGGGGGGACACAGCACCCACCATTTACCTTGGCGCTTCCACGGCCCCGCCGGCGGCTCAAATGTCCCCCCGGGCCTCCCGCTCCGGTTACCGGCTCCGCTTACAGCTGCCGTTTATAGCCCCGCTCGCTGTCCCTTGTCCCTCGTCTCTGTCCCCTCCCCATCGCCCACCGGGTGGGGACGCAGGCTCCGAGCCCCCCGGGACACCGACACGGGGATGGCGCGGACCCCGCGGTCACCTTGGGCGGCTTTGTCACCCACCGCGGGTGCCCAGAGGCGGCCCCGGCTGCCGGGAGCCCCCTCGGTGCCCCCCGGGTGCCACCCATGGGTGCCCCGACACGTCCCCTCCAGCAGCCGCCGGCGCTGGTGGCCGGCCAGAGCCGCATGGTGATTTGCATATTAAATCCAGGCTCATCTGCATATTAAGAACGGTTTCCTAGCGAGGAGGATCACGCGTCAAGCCGAAATAAACCCCGGAGGGAGGGGGGGGGACAGAGGGGGTGGCAGACGGAGGGCTGTGTGTCCCCCCTCCCCAATTCACAGCCCTTGTTCCCTGTTGTCCCCCCAGTTCGCTGCCTTTGTCCCCCCCAGTTCTACGGGACAGGATCCTCCCGTGTCCTGCTGCTCTCCCCAAGCCACACATCCCCCCTGTCCCTCCTGTCCCCCCAAAAACTGTCACCCCCCTTGTCCCCAAAGGGCAGGCACGGGCCTGCCCCTCCAAAACACCTCATGCCCCTTGTCCCCAAGGCACTCACCCTGGTCCTGTGCCACCCCAGGGGCTCTGTGCCCTGGCGGGGCCCCCTCGGTGTCACCCTGTCACCCCTGTTTGTCACCCGCATGGCCCCAGGGCGGTGACAGGAGCAGATCCGGCTGCTCCGAGTCACCTCCTCCGGCCTCGTGCCTCAGTTCCCCTTCGGGGAGGGAAGAGGGAACCCCCGTTCCTGCCCCAGCCTGGCACCGCCCTGGGAACCCCGGGATGGCACCTCCCCTGCGCGCCATCCGTGTCCCCAGGGGCTCCTGGCACCTCCCGATGCCACCCCGTCCCCAGGGCGTCCCGGTCCCAAGGAGCCCCTTCCCCAGGGTCCCCTTCCTGCGTCCCTGTGGGATCCCGGAGGGGCAGCAGCTCCTGGCTCAGGGGACCCTGCAGTAACTCCTGGGGTGTTTACAGGCGGCTCAGGGAGCCCTGAGATTGCAGCAGGACAGGGAGCCCCGGCATTCCCGGCGTGGGAGGCTGCTGGGCACACCCACAGCGCCCACAGGCACCCAAAGCCACCCCAAACCTACCCTGAACACACCCCAAAACCACCCTGAACGCACCCTGAACTCACCCTGAACCCACCCCAAACCCACCCCTGAACCCATCTCAAACCCACCCCAAAGCCACCCCAATGCTCAGAGAGCAGCCCTACAATCACAACCCACCGATCCCAGAGCCAGCCGAGCTGGGGGAGGCTCTGGGAAGTCGGGTCAGTCCCAAATCCAGGTCAGTTTTCAAGCCCTAATCAAGTTGGGTTGTTGGTTTTAGGGGTTTTTTGGGGGGGTTTGTTGGATTCAGGCCCCCCCTTGCTGTGCCAGCTGGGGACAGCGGGGCTGCTCCACTCTGCAGGCCCAGAACCAGCAGTTCCCATTAGGATCATCTTCAAACTCCTACTTGTATTTAAATAAGGTTAAATATAAATATCTGCTGGGTTCAATGGGCAGAGAGAGGCTGGGGGTGGCAGGTCACCTCAGTGTCACTGCAGTGCTGTCCCCTGCTGTGCTGATGGGAACTCGGGGTGCCCCCCTTCCCTCCTGGAGCCCCCCAGCTCCCAGGGACACCCGGGAATGGGGACACCAGAGGGGACAGGAGACACGGCCACCCCCAGCAAATCTCCTCCTGCCACCCCTGGCGTGCCCAGAGGGTGACAAAGTGACAAGTGGCTTCCGGTGCCAAGGTGTGGGTGAGAGCACGTGAGCCTTCACCCTCCTCCTCCTCCTCCTCCTCCTCCTCCTCCTTCCCGTCCTGCTCTCTGTTTTGGAAGTGTTCTCTGGCCCGGCTGGGGACAGCTGGGGGCTCTGTGGGGTGACAGAGCCCCACGGGGCCGGGAGGGGCCCTGGCAGCGCTGGGGGAGCGTGGGAGGGGAGGAGGGAGGATGCAGGAGGTGCAGGGGATGTGCAGATGGAGCCGGGATGTGGGATGTGCAGGGGGACGTGGGCTGGGAGGCAGCGGGGAGGATGGGATGGAGGATGGAGGATGGGATGGAGGATGGGATGGAGGATGGGATGGAGGATGGGATGGAGGATGGAGGATGGGATGGAGGATGGAGGATGGGATGGAGGATGGGATGGAGGATGGAGGATGGGATGGAGGATGGGATGGAGGATGGGATGGAGGATGGGATGGAGGATGGGATGGAGGATGGGATGGAGGATGGGATGAGGATGGGATGGAGGATGGGATGGAGGATGGGATGGAGGATGGGACGAGGATGGGATGGAGGATGGGATGGAGGATGGGATGGAGGATGGGATGGAGGATGGGATGAGGATGGGATGGAGGATGGGATGGAGGATGGGATGGAGGATGGGATGGAGGATGGGACGAGGATGGGACGAGGATGGGATGGAGGATGGGATGGAGGATGGGATGGAGGATGGGATGGAGGGTGGGATGGAGGATGGGATGGAGGATGGGATGGAGGGTGGGATGGAGGATGGGATGGAGGATGGGATGGAGGATGGGATGAGGATGGGATGGAGGATGGGATGGAGGGTGCAGGCTGGGTTAGGGGACACAGGGTGGGATGTGGGATGGGATGCAGACCAAGATATGGAATGGGATGCAGGTCAGGATATAGGATGCAGGCTGGGCTGTGGGATGAAGGATGGGAGGCAGGCAGGGCTCTGGGATGCAGGATGGGCTGTGGGATGCAGGATGCAGGCTGGGATGCAGGATGCAGGCTGGGATGCAGGATTCAGGCTGGGTTATGGGATAGAGAACGGGATGCAGGATGCAGGCCGGGCTCTGGGATGCAGGATGGGATGCAGGATTCAGGCTGAGATGCAAGCAGGGCTCCGGGCTGCAGGATTCATGCTCGGGGATGCAGGATTCATGCTCGGGGATGCAGGATTCATGCTCGGGGATGCAGGATCCATGCTCGGGGATGCAGGCCGGGCTCCGGGATGCCAGCGGCGGCAGAACAAAGGGCCATTGTTCCCAGCGCCGCCTCCGCGCTGCCGCCTCGCCGGAAGGTCCGAGCGGCCTCGCCGCCCTCGGAGCCGCCGCTCGTTCTCGCGGCCCTGCCCGCGGCACCCACCGGGCACCGCTGCCACCGCCACCGTCACTGCCACTGCCACCCCCGCCGCCACCACCGGCGCCAAAAGCCTCGGGGCACGAGGGTGTCCCTGTCCCCTGCCAGGCCCTGCCAGCTGTGCCATCTGTGCGTGCGGGGGGGGTGTCACCGTGTGTCATGCGTGTGTGTGTGTGTGTGTGTGTGTGCACAGCAGGTGTCACACGTGTCACATGTCACAGCCAGCGAGCGCGTGCAGGAGGCACCGGGTGACACACATGTGCAGGAATGTGGGCACCAGCTGGCGCCAGTCTGTGACACCGCGCGGGCACCGGGTGGCACCGGTGTGTCTGTGCGTGGGGTGTCACACGTGCCCTGCAGGTGTGCAGGGGGGTGCCACATGTCACACGTGTGCAGGTGTGAATGGGGTGCCACATGTCACACGTGTGCAGGTGTGAATGGGGGTATCACACATGGGCAGGTGTGTTCATGGCTGTCACATGTCACACACGCACAGGTGTGTTCATGAGTGTCACACGTGTGCAGAGGGTGTCACACGTGTGCAGGTGTGCAGGGGGGTGTCACACACGCACAGGTGTGTTCACGGCTGTCACATGTCACACACGCACAGGTGTTCACGAGTGTCACATGTCACACACGCACAGGTGTGTTCACGGCTGTCACACATGCACAGGTGTGTTCACGGCTGTCACACGTGCACAGTTGTGTTCACGGCTGTCACATGTCACACACGCACAGGTGTGTTCATGAGTGTCACACGTGCACAGGTGTGTTCACGGCTGTCACACCTGTGACCAGGGCTGTGCACACACGGCTGGCTCGAGGGACAGAGCCCAGCAGGGACGGGTTATTTTGGGCGCATGGCAAGGATGGATCCCAGCTCCCACCTCCCAAAGCTCCACCTCGGCCCTTCCCGCTTTCCCGGCGCTGTGTCCCGGCGTTCCCGGCGGGAGGCGATGGATGGGGCGCTCAGAAATGCCCGCGGTGTTCCCGCCGTGCATCTCTCGGGGTGACCCATCCCACCCTCCTCCATCGCCCTGGGGCCGTTCCCAGCACCGCCTCCCTCCACTCCCGGTCCCTGCTCCGTGCCTCAGTTTCCCCCCCGAGCCCCCCGCAGCCCCCACGGTCCCTCCCGCAGCCGCCGCTGCCCCGGGGCCACCGTGTCCCCTCCCGTGTCCCCTCCTGTGTCCCTCCCAGAGCCCCCCGGCGCCAAACCCGGCGCTGAGCTCGGCCGCGGCGCTGCCGGGTTTGATGGGATTATCCCGGCGGGCGGGATTACACGGGAAGAGTGAGGATTAGCCACGGCGCATCGGCACGACACTGCCACTGCGAGTGCCACCAAAACTGCCACCAAAACTGCCACCAAAACTGCCACCGCCACTGTCACTGCCACAGCCATCGCCACTGCCAGACACTGCCACCGCCACTGTCACTGCCACTGCCAGACACTGTCACCAAAACTGCCACAGCCACTGCCACCAAAACTGCCACAGTCACTGCCACTGCCACTGTCACTGCCACAGACACTGCCACTGCCATTGTCACTGCCACCAAAACTGCCACTGCCACTGCCACTGTCACTGCCACTGCCACCAAAAGTGCCACAGCCACTGTCACTGTCACTGTCACTGCCACAGACACTGCCACTGCCATTGTCACTGCCACCAAAACTGCCACCACCACTGTCACTGTTACTGTCACTGCCACCGCCACCGCCACACTGTCATCACCACTGTCATCGCCACTGTCACTGCCACAGCCACTGCCACTGCCACCACCACTGCCACTGACAGCACCACAGCCACTGCCACTGCCACAGCCACCGCCGTGCCACCAGCTGCCCGAACTGGGCTCAACTGGGAGCAACTGGAGCCCAGGTGTGGTGCCAAGCCCCAGCCTGGCAGGGCTCCTCCGGGAGCGGTGGCTTCAGCAGTTGCTGTTTAATTAACCGGCTGCTGGGAGCCGCCACAAAGAGACGAGAGGGATCTCTTTATCCCCCCCTTTTTTTTTTTTTAATTTGACAAAATTGTAATTAAATAGGGAGCAAAATCCCCGTCGCACACGGCAGCTCCTCTGGGAGCTCCTCAGTGCCAGCCCACTGCTCTTCCTCTCCCCCTGCTTCACTCAGGGAATCCAACCCCTCATCATCCCCTTCTGGGGGATGCCACCACAGCCTGGGGGTGAGGCCATCGTGTCCCCTTTGCCGCTGGGGTGGGCACTGCCAGGGCTGCAGAGCCTCCTTTGGGTGCCAGGCTCCGGCTGCACCTCCAGCCCGGGCACGGGGGGCAGAGCCCGGAGCTCCCCGGGACGCGGCTCCCGAGGCTCCGGTGCCAACCCACCATGGGCACCAGGAGATTCAGCTCCTGCCCGGAGCCAGGATCGCTCCTGCTTCGCTTTGCCACTCGTTGTGTCCCCCAAATGCCACCACAGTGGCACCACGGGGAAACCATCCCGGCCCTGCCGGCCTGGCACAGCGAGGGTGACACACATCACAGAATCACCGAATTTCTAGGTTGGAAGAGACCTTTAAGATCATCGAGTCCAACCCAAACCCATCCGTCGGGGAAAAGCCACCCTGGACAGCGCGGTGTCCGTGTCACCGTGCCCGCTGTCCCTGCCCGGTGTCCGTGTCACCGTGCCCGGTGCCAACCTCCCCACCACGAGCTGGGATCCGGCCCCAGCGCGGGAGATGCTCCAAGGGCCCGGCGCAGCTCAGCCCACTGAAAAATGAAATCGCATCCAAACTGGCAGGTTTAATTAAAAATATTCCAGCTTGTCTAGGGATACAAACCGCATCCGGCACTGCAGCAGGGATCTGCATCCAGCTCCAGGGCCTGGCGGGCAGGGCCCTGCCGTGCCCCAGCCCCGCCGGGGGAGTGAGCGCTCCTGGCAGCGCAGCTGTTACTGGTTTAACTGGGAGCCAAACCCAGCCAGGGCCGAGGGGACAGGGACGACGGGGACACTGTGACACGGTCCTGTCCCGGGCCTGGGGGCTCCTGCTGGGGCAGGAAGGGACACAGAGGCAGCAGAGCGCTGGTTTGGGGGGCACGGGAGCCCCCCCCAGAGGGGACACAGGTGGGGACCCCCGGGCTGGGTCACCCCTTTGTTTATGGGAACGGCACCAGAACCACGGGGGGCTCTGGGGAGGGGGGATGAGCTGTGCCCCCCACACCGACACCTGGCACTGCCGGTGGGGCCCCTGGCACCCCCAGAGCTGAAGCCAAGCCCCGGGGCCGCCTCCCGTCCCCCCGCACAAACCGTCCCCGCGCAGCCACGTGCCCCGGTGGCCGCGGTGGCCGCGGTGGCCGCGGTGACCCAGTTCCCGTGGCACCCCGGGGACGCTGCCCGGGGGCTGCAGAGCCACCCTGGCACCCCGGGACCCGCCGGGATGGCACCCAGCACCCAGCGGGGACACCCACCCCAGGAGGGGGACACACGGCACTGCCCGCACCTGGCACCCCGGGACGGACCCTCGTTGTCATTTGGTGGGGTGCACGGCCTGGGGGGGCACACAGGGGGACCCCCAAAGCCACCCAAGGTTGTGGCTGTGGGACAGGGAGCTCAGCCCCCCCCGACCCCCCCAGCACATCCCCGGGGCGGGACTCGGCCCTGCCGGACCCAAAGAGACCAAGGGGGACACCCGGGGGGGACACGGAGGTGCCACACGTGCCACTGTCACCCCCACCCCTCGCAGGCAAGCGGTGCCCCGTGGGGGGGTCACCCACGGCAGGTGTCTGACCCCCCCTGCACCCCAGGGCTGGCGGATGGATGGGGGGTCCCCTCTGCAACCCCCCGGCGCCGGTGACCTGCTTCGGCAGAGGGAAACTGAGGCACGGCGGGAGGCAGAGCTCACCCAAGGTCACCCCGTGCCGATGGCACAGCCCCGTGGGCATCGCCCCCCCACACCCCGCTCTAACGGGGGGTGCGGAGCCCCCTCCCCAAATCCCCTGCCCGGGGAGGGGCTCCCCACTCCCCTCTGCCCCATGGAGGGGCTCGGGGTGCCCCAGACCCGGCTGCTGCGGGAGATGGGGGGCACGGAGCTCAGGCTGGGGGGGGCACGGGGGTTCGCTGGCTCTGGGGGTGCCCGGGGCGCCCCAAGCGAGGCTGGCAGGGGAGGATGGGGTCAGGCCAAGCCCCCCCAGCCGTGGTGGTTCAGGGTCCCCCCTCGCCCCAATGCAGCGGTGCTGAGCCCCAAGAGGGGGCACAGAGCCCCCCCAGCCTGGCAGGCGCTGCCTGCACGGCCCCCCCGGCCCTGGCCTGATGCTGGGGGGCTGTCAGACCCCCCCGTGCCCCCACTCCTGCCGGCTGCCCCCCCCAAGCCTTGTTCCCACCAAGTTACAGCCCCGAGACAGAGCCGGGCACCCCCTGCATCTGTGGGGAGCTCGCTCTGCCCCCCACCCGGCCCTGCAGGATTATTTGGGGGGGGGGGGGCACAAGCACCGGAGCCCCCCCAGGCCGAGCCTCGCTGCTCCCATTCGGGGGCTGCATTGGCCGGACCCCCCCATTCCCGTCCCTCTGCCCCCCCAGCCCAGCAGAGGCTGCCGGGGGTGGGGGGCACAGACCGACCCCTCCTTTTCACCCCCCCCCAAAAAAAATATAAAAACAACGAGCCCTGGCTGCTTCCCAAAGAAACAGCGGAGGAAAAACGGAGCCCGACGAAGCAGAGACAGCCCCCGATCCTCATCCTCATCCTCATCCCCATCCTCATCCTCATCCTCATCCCCATCCTCATCCCCATCCCCATCCCATCCTCCCGGCTCGGGGCGGGGGGGGTCGCGGTGCCGGCCCGGGGGGCTGCTGGGTGGGAGGGGGGCGTGGGAGGGGACGGGGTGCGGGGTGAAGGGGATGGGGGGGCTCAGGGGGTGCCGGGCTGGGGAGCGGGGTGCGGGATCGGGGCGCTGGGGGGGTGCGGTGAGGATGGGGGGGCACCGGGGTGCTGGGTGGGGGCGCGAGGCTGCGGGATCGGGGTGCGGGGAGGGTCTCGGGGGTGCCGGGGGGGGCCGGGGGTGCGGGATGAGGGTGCCGGGATGCTCGCGGGGTGCAGGGGAGGGCCGGGATGGAGCTGGGGGGGTACAGGGGTGGCGGGGGGAGGAATTGGGGTGCGGGTGGGACCCCCCCAGGAGTGCCGGGGTGGGGATGGCGATGCGGGATGGAGGCGCCGGGGGGGCTCAGGCTGCGGGGAGGGGGGACAGAGGGGTGCGGGTTGGGGGGGCGCGGGGGGGGGCCCCTCCAGCCCGTGACCCTTCAAGGTTCCGCCCGCTCCGCTAACAAAAGCGCCGCTTCCCAATGCAGCAGCGGCGGCGGCGGGAGGGGGGAGGGCTGGGGGGGGGGCACCCCCTTTTCTCCCTTCCCCCCCAGCCCGGAGGGGCAGCGGATGGAGCAGGAGGAGGATGGAGCGGGACGGGAGCGCATCGGGAGGGGGGCGGGCGGGGGGGGCACGGCCGCGTTCTTACCTCTCCGTCCCGGGGGGGTCCGGGGGGGGCTCGGGGCACCGCGCACCTGCGCCCACCGGCAGCGGCTCGGCCCGGCCCCGCTCGGCTCCGCTCGGCTCCGCTCCGCCGCGGCGGGAGCGCCGCTACCGGGGCCGGGCGGGGCGGGGCCGCGGGGGGGGGGGCGGGGGGCCGGGGCCGGGCCCGCCCGGTGGCTGCGGCGGCACCGGGGCCGCTCCGGCAGCAGCGGCGATGGAGGAGCCGCCGCCGCCGGCGCTCCCGGAGCGGCTGCGCCCCCCGCCCTGCCCCCGCCCCGGGGAGGCGGCTCGGCCCGGCCCGGCCCCGGGCCCCCCGCCCCCGGCGCGGAGGGGGGAGCGCGGGGGGAGCCGGCCCCGCCTGCCTCGGCCCCCCCCCGACCAGGGGCAGCGCTCCCCCCGCGATCCCGGGCACGGCGGGGCCGGCACCGGCCCCCCCCGCGTCCCCTCCGTCAGTTTCGCCCGTCCCGGGCGCCGGGAGGGGCTGCGCTCCATCCCCCCCATCTCCTGCCCCGGTTTCCCTCCGTCCTTGGCACCGAGAGGGGTTCGCACCGAGCCCCCCCATCCTCTGCCTCCGCTTCCCCCAGCCCTGGCGCGGAGAGGGGCTCAGGCCGATCCCCTCCGCCCCCTGCCTCAGTTTCCCACCATTCCCATCCCGGCCAGGGCTGGGACCCCCGTTCCCCCGCAGCCTGGAGGGCGATTCCCTTCCCTCGCTGTCCCTGTCCCCGGGCTGAGCCCCCTCCCTCGCTGGGAGCCCCCCTGCCTCAGTTTCCCCTCACCCCTCGGGTGCCGCCCACCCGAACCTGCCCCCCTCGGGCCGCAGGGGACACCAGGATGGGCCCCGGGGGGACACCCGGTGGTGACAGCAGGGTGGGGGCCTAGCACGGCGTTCCTTGGGTCGCTTTGTTGCTTTGTCCCGGTTGGTTTAGCCTGAAAAACCCCAAAAAAGCGCTGGCCGGGGGTCAGGGGTGCCCCGAGCTGTGCCCGGAGGCGAGCGGGAGGTTCGGAACTGATTCACCTCTTCCTGCATCCCTCCGGTCCCCGCCGGTTCCCAGGGCAGGGAGGGGACGGCCACCCCCGGGGGGACACTGACGGAAGGGGGGTCTCCAGGGCAAGGAAACACAGCCGTGACTCAGCGCCTGAATCAGCGTCCCCAGGGGGACAGCGAGGGGACACCGCCAGCCCCTTGACCCGTTCACACAGCCCCGGCCCTCCGCTCGCCCGGCTCGGGCTCATTAGGGCTAATTAATCACCCCTCCTCGGAATTCATTCCTCCACAATTCCTGCCAGCTCCGTCCTGACGCCTTTTGCTGAACATCCTGGGGCAGGCACCCCGATATCCCCCAGATATCCCATGGCACCCCAATATCCCCCAGTACCCCCCATCCCACACCCCGTGGCACCCCAATATCCCCCAGATATCCCATGGCACCCCAATATCCTCAGTACCCCCATCCCACACCCCGTGGCACCCCAATATCCTCAGTACCCCCATCCCACACCCCGTGGCACCCCAATATCCTCAGTACCCCCATCTCACAACGTTCCACGACACCCCAATGTCCCATCACACCCCAACAACTGGTGGCCCCCCAATATCTCATGTCACCCCGACACCCCCCGGGCCGTGGCGGTCCCAGGACTCCTCCCGTGCAGGAATTTTGGCCGGCGCTTTGGAAAACAGCGGCCCTGCGAGGGCTCTTCCCATCCGCAGCCTCCAGCTCGGGATTTACTCCCGGATTTGGGGATTCGGGTGACCTTTAAGGGAAGAGCGGCGCCGCGGAGGAGTCCGTGGGCTGGGGCGAGCCCCACGCGCGAGGAGCGGGGCCGGTCTCGCTGCGGGTGCGGTGGGACCGGGGGGGGGTCCGGGGTGTGTCGCCCCCCCCGGCTGTGCCCCGCCGGCCTCGCGCATCCCGAGCACGCGGGGCGGCAGCCGCGACCCCCGGCCCGGCCCGGCCCGGCACGCCTCGGCTCGGCACGAGATCCCAGCGCTGGCCCCGGCCCGGCACGCCTCGGCTCGGCACGAGATCCCGGCCCCGGCCCGGCCCGGCACGCCTCGGCTCGGCACGAGATCCCAGCGCTGGCCCCGGCCCGGCACGCCTCGGCTCGGCACGAGATCCCGGCCCCGGCCCGGCCCGGCACGCCTCGGCTCGGCTCGGCACGAGATCCCGGCCCCGCTGGGGCCCAGGCCGGGTTTCAGAGCCCCCCGAGAGCCCCGGCAGGTCCCCCCCGGCCGGGGAGGGAATGTGGGGGGCAGGAGGAGCCCCAGTCCCGGGGGAGCCTGGCACAGCAGAGCCCCCGGGTCAGGAGTGGCCGTGGGTTTGCACTCTGTACACGTGTGTGTCCGTCTGTCTGTGTGTCCATGTGTCCATCTGTGTGTCCATCTGTGTGTCCATCTGTGTGTCCATCCGTGTGACCATCCGTGTGTCCATCTGTGTGTCCATCTGTGTGTTCATCTGTGTGTCCATCCATGTGTGTCCATCTGTGTGTCCATCCATGTATGTCCATCCAGGTGTGTCCATCCGTGTGTCCCTCTGTGTGTACATCCGTGTGTCCATTTGTGTGTCCATCCAGGTGTGTCCATCCATGTGTCCATCTGTGTGTCCATCTGTGTGTCCATCCAGGTGTCCATCCGTGTGTCCATCCATGTGTCCATCTGTGTGTCCATCTGTGTGTCCATCTGTGTGTCCACCCATGTGTCCATCCATCTGTCCATTCCATGTGTGTCCGTCCATGCATGTGTGTCCATCTGTGTCCATGTGTCCGTCCATCTGTCCATCCATGTGTATTCATCTGTATGTCCATTCACGTGTCCATCCATGCGTCCACTCCATGTGTGTCCATCTGTGTGTCCATCCATGCATGTCCATCCGTGTGTCCATCTGTCCATCCCTGTGTCCATCCCTGTGTCCATCCCTGTGTCCATGCACGTCCCCCTCTCCCAGCCACATCCAGGGCCTCCCTGCCCTGCTGTGCACACGTGCGTGTGCGTTTGTGTGTGTTTGCACACGCGTGTGTGTTTGCACAGGTATATGTGTGTATTTGCACGTGTGTGTGTTTGCACACATGTTTGTGTATATTTGCACACGCATGTGTGTGTGTTTGCACATGGGTGTTTACGCAGGTGTTTGTGTTTTGCACACGTGTTTGTGTGTGTTTGCACAGGTATGTGTGTGTGTTTGCACACGTGTGTGTGTTTGCACACATGTGTGTGTTTGCACACGTGTATGTGTGTGTTTGCACGCATGTTTGTGTGCATTTGCGCATGTGTTTGTGTGTGTTTGCACAGGTATGTGTGTGTGTTTGCACACGTGTGTTTACACGGCTGTTTGTGTATTTGCACAGGTGTTTGTGTGTGTTTGCGCAGGTATGTGTGTGTTTGCACACGTGTGTTTACACGGGTGTTTGTGTGCATTTGCACAGGTGTTTGTGTGCATTTGCACGCGTGTTTGTGTGCATTTGCACGCGTGTTTGTGTGCATTTGCACACGCGTGTGCCCCCCCCGGCCCCGCCGTTCCCGCAGCTGCCGCGGCCGTGCCGGGGCCGGCCCTTCCCGGCGCGCGGGCGCTGGGGAGGAAGAGTGGTAATTAAGTTAATTTGCACATGCAAATCATCCGCTGTTGGAATCTGTTAATTTTATAATTTGATGTTTAATGTACATATCTGCTGTGTTTTCCCAGGCAGAAACCCAACATTTTCTGGGTGCTAATGACAGGGGCCGTGCCCCGGGCAGGGGGACAGGGACCCCCCGGGGGTGTCGGTGCTGCTGAGGCACCGCGGCTCAGCCACCACCGGCACTGGCTGTGTCCTGCCCGGCGAGGCCGCTCTGTGCTTGGGCCGGCCCCAAAACTGATGGAATTTGCCCCATTCTGGAGGCGGGGAGGGTTCGTTCCACCCCTCCTGCCCAGGAAGTGTTTTGGGGTGCTGGCGGTGAGCTGACACCTGGAGATTGCATCGGTGGCAGCACCCAGCACCCCAAAATGCAGGAGACACGGACACAGCATCCTCCCCCCTTCCCCTGTACCCCTCTGCTGCCTCAGCCCCATCCCCACGGCCCTGCCTGAGCATGGATGGGGGAGCTGCAAAAGCTGCGGCTGTGCCCAGGCTGGGCATGGCCCCAGATTTTGCCCTGAGGCTGAGAATTGCCCCAAACACTGCCCTGAGGATGAGAATTGCCCCAAATACTGCCCTGAGGCTGAGAATTGCCTCAAATGCTGCCCTGAGGGTGAGCATGGCTCTAAATACTGCCCTGAGGACAAGAGAATTGCCCCAAATACTGCCCTGAGGGTGAGCATGGCACCAAATACTGCCCTGAGGCTGAGAATTGCCTCAAATACTGCCCTGAGGGTGAGCATGGCTCTAAATACTGCCCTGAGGATGAGCATGGCACAAAATACTGCCCTGAGGATGAGAATTGCCCCAAATACTGCCCTGAGGCTGAGCATGGCCCTAAATACTGCCCTGAGGATGAGCATGGCACAAATACTGCCCTGAGGCTGAGCATGGCACGAAAATGCTGCCCTGAGGACAAGCATGGCCCCAGATACTGCCCCGAGGATGAGAATGGCCCCAAACCCTGCCCTGAGGATGAGCATGACACCAAATACTGCCCTGAGGCTGAGCATCACCCCAAAGCCTGCCCTGAGGCTGAGCATGGCCCCAAATATTGCCCTGAGGATGAGACTTGCCCCAAACCCTGCCCTGAGGCTGAGGAACACCCCAAACACTGCCCTGAGGATGAGCATCACCCCAAACCCTGCCCTGAGGATGAGAATTGTCCCAAACCCTGCCCTGAGGCTGAGCATCCCCAGCCCTGCGCATCCCTCCCGGGCTCAGCATCACCTCCAAGCCGAGCATCCCCCCAAGGCCGAGCAGCTCCCCAGGGCCTCACCCCAAAGCCACCCTCCAAAGCCGCCATCCCCCAGGAGGAGGCCGGTCCCGGTTATCGGCCGGAGCAGCTGGGGCTTTGCATGTGCCGGATTTGCGGGTTCCCTTTGAAGCTGCCGAGATAAGGCGGCTCCCGCAGCCCCGGGGCTCGGCAGGACGCGGTCACCGTCCCTCCCCGGGCCGGATCCGGCCGGGAGCTCCCAGCAAGGCAGGCGGCGGCCCCTGGGGAGCAGGGGAGGGTGATGCCACCTTTCTAATGAAAACTAATTGCCATTAATCCCGTCTCATTGTTTACTCGGGGCTGATTTAAGCACATTTCAGGCAAGACTGAGCAGTTGAACGTTTCTAATGTATTTTTCTTTCTGCTTTGATGACCTTGCTCCTGCCACCTCCCCGCTCCGAGAGGCGACTGGTGGCTCCATCCGGAGGGAGAAGGACCCTCCGTGGCTGCTCGGGGGGGCTGGGGAGGAGCTGAGCTCCCCGAGCTTGGCCCGGGGCCGGCTGGGACAGCCCCTTGTCCCCATCGGTGTCACCCAGCCAGGGCTGTCACCTTCACCGGCCTCTCCCGCCCAGCTGTGCCCCGAGGCCGAATCCAGATGTGCCCGCCATGCCCCCTGCCCAGCTGTTCCCGCTGTCACCCCAGGGCCGTCCATCCGCGCTCCCAAAACAGCTGTTCCCGCTGCTTCCCCATCCAGATGTGCTCCCAGCCCAGCTGTTCCCCACGGTCCGTGCCCCCCGAACCCCACACAGAGCCGGGGTTATTTTTATCCTCCTTTCAGCTCTCTCCTGCTCCGGTTCCATCCGGAGTCAGTGACTTTCACAACCTCCTCTATTCCCAGCCCAGACTTTCAGTTCTCCCTCCCTCTGGCGATGAACCAGAGCCAGGAGGGGGGCTCCCACAGAGGTGCCCCCAAATCCCTGATGAGGGACTTGGCGACACTCGGAGGAGTTGCCCCCATCCCTGCTCGCTCCTCAGCTTTCCTCCTTTCTCCTCACGAGGATAAAACCCTCAAGATTTCCGTGTCCTACCGAGGAGGAGGAGGAGCAAAGCCGAGGCTTTTGGGTGCGCGGGGCTTTTCCCCTCCCCGCGGTCTCGCTGCGGCGATGGGGGGGATGCCTCACATCACCCCCAACCCGCTGCCCCCTCCGACCCTTTCCCTGAGCCCGTCCCTCTCAGCTCGTGCCTCAGTTTCCCCGGTGACCCCACAGAGCCCCCCAAACCCACCCGCGGCCCCCCCAGAGTGACCCTGCCTGCTCCCCCCATGCGGATCCCCCCGGGGAAGGTGCGGGGCCGGCTCCTGGCGTGGGGCCCCGGCCGCGATTGTGATTTTCCCCCTCAAGCGTGGCGAACGCCGGCCCCGCAGCCCAAGGCAAAGCGTTTTCCACCCCCGGGGGGGCTCCGGCAACGCCCCCTGCAGGGACAAACCTGGGGATGGGGGGTCGCCCCCCCACAGCCAGCAAAGCCATCGCAAGGATTTCACCCCAAATAATGGAGCAGACTGGGCTGCTGAGCCCATCCTAACGTTTACTGGGGGTTTTTTGCCCTTTCCATCAGCTATTTTCCAGCTTTCAGCCCAGTGCTGTAGCCCTGATGTCGTTTCTGCACGAAGATAAACCCCTAGGAGCTGGGGTTCTGTTTCTCAAAAAGATTCATTAAGTCAAGGACAATCAGAGTCAAAAAAGCTGCTTTTAAAAACCCCAACTCTTTATTTATGCCATTATTACAGCCACCGGCTAAAAATGATGCGGTCCTGGCTTTGAAGTAGAGCAAACAAACCGCCCGAAATGGTTAAAAAACCCCCAATTAAATGGTGAAAATCCTGCCCTTCCTCCCTGCCTAAGGACTGGAGTTAAGGTCAGCTCTTTCCTTTCTTAATCTGTGATTTTTTTTATCTGGATAGCGATTTCCCCTGGGCTGCCAGCCGCTTGGTAAACGGCCTCTTTTGTCTTTAGCCCTTCCTTTCTCCTCAGGAAAATGGAATCCGATATTTTTATTTTTTCCCCCCGTCGGCGTTGTTCGTTCACCACCGCGCCCGGGGATGCTCCCGCCGCATCCCGGGCTGGGCTCGCTCCCGTTGCCGGTGCTGCGGGCACCCGCCCGTGCCTTGTTGAACGTGCCCGTCTGTCACGGCGAGCGCCCGGGCCGCGGTCCAGGCGCGGTTTGTGGCTGAGCCGTGCCAAGCCGGCACGCTGCGGGCGCCTGGCAGGCGCGCCCGGGCTTCACCGGCGTTTCCCATGGCCCAGCACGTCCCCACCGCGCCGTCCTTTGTCCCTCTGGTGTGCGGGACCCTGCACCCCTCGCTGGGGAAGCCTCGGGCCTCGCTGAGCCTGGGCTCTGCTCCAATCGATGCTCCGGCCTCGCTTAACACCTCGCAGGGATCGATGGACGAGGCTGGGAATTGGCGGCGCCGAGGGACGAGGAGAATCCCCCTGGCAGGGCTCTCGCCTCGGCCCGGTGTCAGCCTGGCAGTGCCACCCGGCTGTGCCCATCACCGCCGTCCCCAAGGCTCTGCCTGTGCCCGCAAGGAGCTCCCGCAGCCGCCGAGGAAACACCGAAATCCACCAAAATCTCCCCAAAACCGGACCGGCTGGCGGCACTGGGGTCATTTCCCTGAGTGGGGGGACGCCACCGCCTATTGCTGAGCTTCCCCTTCCCGGATCCCTTCCCAAATCCTTTTCCAGACCCTTTTCCAGATCCCTGCCCAGACGCCCTGCCAGATCCCCGCGCTCCACTTCCACAGGGCCGTTTAATCACTAAAAGGCGATTTGACACCTTCAAACCACGCTCTGCGGGGCTGCCCACGCTGCTCCGTGTCCTGAGCGGGCTCCAGGCCGGGCAGTGCCCTCATCCCTCCCTGCAGCGCAGGAGGAACCGTGGCAGAGCCCTGGCCCAGCTCAGCACAGGGGCACCCGGGCGGGCGACACGGCCAGGGGCGCCGGGGACAGCGACATCCCGGCCGGGAGCTGCATCCCATCCTGGGCAATCGGCTTTCGAGGAAAAGCGATGTGGGGAGAGGGAAGAGGAAGCTGGAAAAGCTCCAAGATCAGCGGCACTGATACGAAACCATAAATTATCCTCCGGCTGCGCCGGCTGCGGGGACGAGCGGGGGAAGCGGCACCGGCGGCATCGACCCCGGCCCCGCCGCTGCCATCGTTAGCGGGAGCTGCAATTTCTCATCAATCCGGAGCGACTAATTAACAGGCGCCGCGGCCGGGGCTGCTGCCCGCATCCATCACGGCCCCGCCGGCGGCGCCGGGGTCGGTGCCCGCCGTGAATCACCGGCACGGCCCCGGGGCGCTGCGCCAGAGCTCAGCCCCGGTTCCGGCAGCGCCGGGATGCGCCGGCTGGGTCGGGAGGGACTCCGGTTCCCTTCATCCCCCTCCGGCGAGCCTGAAGCAGCTCGGCTTCCCGGCATCCCCACCATCTAATTACAGCGAAGATGAAGCAGGGAACGATACCTCGCCGTTAATTAATAACTCGTCACGGCTCAGAGCAGGCGGAAAGCGTGAACGCCGGGTGCTGGCGGATCAGGGCGCCCGGGTTTTGGGGTGCAGCGGGGGGCACAGGCACCCCCGGAGCCGGAAAGGGAGCGAGGAGCTGAGAAACGACATTTAAATAATAAATTCCAGCTATTAAGAGAGGCTGTACCTGGGAGCGCCGGGCAGCGCCGGCGGCCAGCGGGGTAATTAGACCGCGGCTGAAATGATGAAAAGATATCTGCAGGCTTTGAGGCCGAGGCTTTGAAGCTGTAAATCCTGTGAAGGCAGCATCCCCGCGCGCACCCGCCGGGAGATATTTACCCGGGACCTGCTTCCCACCATCCACGTGGTGTGCAGAGCCGAGGAAAAAATCCCCCAGGCACGGGGAGATGATGAGCCCGGAGGGATGTTCCTGGGCACCCCAAATTCTGCGCCCTGGGGATGGGTGATCCCGGTGTCGGGGTGCAGCGGGTACCGGGGTGGTGCCGTGGCTCGGCTGGAGGCTCCCCCAGCGCTGGAATCGGCTGTGCCAGCAGCGCCAGAGCCTCGTCCTGTGCGTGTTGGAGCTTCTGGGACGAAGGGAAAGGTTTCAGTCAGAGCAGGGGGTGGGTGAGCTGGGCAAGGGGAGCCGACACCGCTGGGTTGGTGTTGCTGGGGGGTTCCACCGGCCACGGAAAGGTTTGGATTCCAAACACCCCTGTCCCAAGCTGGCCTCGCACACCCCCACGGGCACACAGACACCCCTGCGTGTGCCCGGGTATCCACCCACGGCCGCCCTCGGTCCTTGGCACCGGTGTGGCTGTGCCAAGGGACGTGACCGGGGTGCGGGGCCATCCAAACGGGAAGATCGCTGGATTTGGCCTCTCACCGGCCCAAAACCCCCCTGGCACGGGGGTCTGGGCCCGGCGGTGCCAGGGATGCCATCGGGACGCGGTGGGAGCGTGGCCGGACGGTCCTCATTAGGGGCTGGCACCCCCCGCTGTTGCGCTCCGTGCAATTAGTCGCTAAGTAACACACGGATATTTATACCCCGGCACGGAACCGGGGCCGGCGCGATGCCGGCATCGCCACGGCCGGGATGCTCCGGCTGGGACCGGCCGCGGCCGTCACGGGGACGTTTTGGGACAAGCAGCCCGGCCTTGCAGGCCAAGGAGCTGGGATGAGGGTCCCAGAGCCACCCCGGGGTGCTCAGTGGCCGGGCAGCACCCAAGGGTGGGCACCCACAGGGGCACGCGTGGCACGGTCACCCTGGGGAAGCCACAGCCCTGGCACCACCGCCAGCTCCAAGAGGCTTTTCTATGGGGAAGATGTTTTATCTTCCCTCTCACCCCACCCTAATTAATTGTTTTAATTAAGGAAATGCCACCTCCACTCCCGACTGCCATTTGCCTGCAGAAACGTTGCTAATTACGGCGAGGGAATCGCGCCGGGGCTCGTTCGCAGGCAGCTGGGAGGGGGGTTGTGAGTGGCGGTGGCGGGAGGGGGGGGCTAAAAATATATGGGAAAAAGGAAAATAAATGAGCTCCGAGATGCAAATCTTCCTCCAGGCAGCGGAGGGAGTTTGGGGTCCCCTGGGAGGGAAGGGGTACCGCGATGGGGGATGCGGTTTGGTGCCTCCATCCACCCCCTCGGCCCGGCAGCGGTGGCCGTGCTGGTGTCCCCCAGCCGCAAATCGCTTTGGGAAAGGGGGGGGGGGGGACCGAACCCCGAATTTGCCGCTGCACGGAGCTGGCACCGCCGCCTCCCTCGCCGGCTTTGTCAGCAGCAGCCGCTTGCGCTCTGCTTTTTAACAGCTTTCATGAATTTTAATGGGCAGTTGCTGCTGGATTTCTCCTCTTCCCGCTGCTTTTCCCGCCCCCCGCAGCCTTTCGGGTCGCCCTTTTCCTCCCCGGGGCTGCTCCGGCTCTCGGCATCCTCCGAGCCTCCCAAATCCTCCCCTGGTCCCCCCCCTTGTCACCCCCGCAGAGCGGATTTGTCCCCACCGGTGCCGGCTGTTCCAGGGTGCCGCGGGTCTGCCCGGTGCCTCCGAGCACCCCGGTGGCTTTTCCCGAAATTCCGCGGCTACAAAAGGCTCCGGAGACGCCACTTCAGAACCATCCGTCTTTATTAGCAGCTGGTTAACACCTCCCCGAGGGACCATAACGAGGGGAAGCAACTTAATCACCGTCATGCAGCAAAGTGCGGGCGGGCACGTCTCCCCCGGCCACCGCCATCCCTCTGCGGCGTCCTCGGGTGCTCCCACCCGGTGACAGGGTCCGTCCTGGTGTCCTCTGCTGTCCCTGCTGTGACAGCATGGCCCCCGGCCCTGAAGGTTTGTCCCTAATGGTCCCTCCAGGTTCTGCTGGTCCTTTGGCTCCTCCAGGCCTCCTCCTGGTTCTCCTGCCAGGTCCCTGCTCGCCCCAAGCAATGATGATGCTCTGATGTCCCCTCTCCTCCCTCCTGGTCCCACAGTGACATCCCTGCTGGTCCATGACGGGGTCCCCCATGGCAGGGAGGCTGCATTCTCTGGATTCTGCCCATTTCCCGGGGGATTTGCAGTGTGGGGCCGGGATGTCGCAAAGCTAAGGGGTTTGGGTGTGCGAGGGAAAGGCCGCAGCTCCCCAGAGCGCCTCGGGCACAGGGACACAGGGCACTGCCGGTCACCGGGGTGGGTGGCAGCCCCTGAGCACCCCCTGAGGTGCCACAGCGCAGGGACACGGTGGTGGGTGTTGGATCCCAGCTGCCAAACCCCACCAGCCCTCGCTGTGGCTCCATCCCAGCTCCAGCAGCTTTCCCAGAGCTCCATTCCCAGCTCCTTTAGATTTGGGGTCCCATTCCCAACACAAAAGCGTCGCTTCCAAACGACTCGCGCTTGCCAAAGGGATGGAAATAACATTTTCTGGCGAAGATTTCGCTTTGTTTTTTTTAAAAACGCTGCTTAGAAATGGCTCGGCGCTGTCGGTCCCTCCCCTGCCACCGCCAGATTCCAGAGATTTTGGAGCTGATCCCACCTGGCTCCAAAATTCCTCTTATTCTGGGAGAAATGTCTCAGCTCCATCCCCCGCCCTCAGAGGCCAGTGTTGGACCTGGGTGAGCTTTGGGAAAGATAGAAACGAGCTTGGACTGCTGTGGGTCTGCTTGGCTCCCTGGGCTGGGAAAATCTTGTTCCAGGGAGAGCGTGCAGGAGCAGGGGGATGGAGTGGGAGCAGCTGGGTCAGTCCTGCCCAGGGCTTCTGCTGAGCCAGGTCCTGCTGTCCCACCAAAGGCTCTCTGTTCTCCCATCCCTGGTCAGTGAAGCGCCCTGAATGAGGGGACATAGTGGTGGCCATGGGGGGATGATGGTGGTGGCCATGGGGGAGGAGATGGTTTTGGCCATAGGGGGATGGTGGCTGTGGCCATGGGGAGGAGATGGGTGGTAGCCATGGGGGCAGGAGATGATGGTGGCCATGGGGAGGAGATGATGGTGGTGGCCATGGGGGAATGGTGGTGGCCATGGGGAGGAGATGGTTTTGGCCATAGGGGGATGGTGGTGGTGGCCATGGGGATGTGGTGGTGGTGGCCATGGGGAGGAGATGGTTTGGGCCATAGGGGGGGTGGTGGCTGTGGCCATGGGGAGGAGATGGTGGTAAGCCATGGGGGAATGGTGGTAGCCATGGGGGAATGGTGGTGGCCATGGGGAGGAGATGGTGTTGGCCATAGGGGGATGGTGGCTGTGGCCATGGGGAGGAGATGGTGGTAGCCATGGGGGGCAGGAGATGCTGGTGGCCATGGGGAGGAGATGATGGTGGTGGCCATGGGGGAATGGTGGTGGCCATGGGGGAATGGTGGTGGCCATGGGGGGCAGGAGATGCTGGTGGCCATGGGGAGGAGATGGTTTTGGCCATGGGGGGATGGTGGCTGTGGCCATGGGGATGTGGTGGTGGTGGCCATGGGGGAATGGAGGTGGTGGCCATGGGGAGGAGATGGTTTTGGCCATAGGGGGACGTGGTGGTGGTGACCATGGGGTGGAGGGGAGATGGTGGTGGACTAATGGGAAGGAGATGGTGGTGGCCATGGGGACGTGGTGGTGGTGGCCATGGGGGACATGGTGGTGGTTGGCCATGGGGAGGAGATGGTGGTGGCCATGGGGACATGGTGGTGGTGGCCATGGGGAGGAGATGCTGGTGGCCATGGGGACATGGTAGTGGTGGCCATAGGGGAATGGTGGTGGCCATGGGGACGAGATGGTGGTGGCCATGGGGACGTGGTGGCTGTGGCCACGGGAAGGGAGATGCTGATCGGCCATGGGGGGGATGGTGCCTGTGGCCATGGGGAGGAGATGGTTTTGGCCATAGGGGGATGGTGGCTGTGGCCATGTGGTTGTGGTGGCATGAGGGGATGGTGGTGGTGGCCCATGGAGGGATGGTGATTGCAGATTCAAGCTGATACCAATGCCAAGGCCGCATCCATTTCCCCAAGGTCGCACCCATCTCCCCTGTGATAACATCTCCCTTGCCTCCACCTCCACCCCCCCAGCTGTGCCTCCACCCTCCGCTCTTCGTCTCCATCACTCCTCAGTCCTGTTTTCCTCTCCCCCGCCCCTCTCCCCCATCTCCCCCAGCTCCTCCACGGCCCACTCCCGGGCCCCGCGGGTGCCACCGGCTCCCGCATCCTCCCCACGAGGCGAGGGCGCCGGGGAGGAGCGCCGGGAACCGGCGGCGGAAGATCAAGAGGGAAATGATCAAAAGGAGGGATGTGGGTGAGCGCTGGCAACCCTGTCACACCTGGAGACGGGAAGCAAATATTTGGGGCTAATGGCACTCCCGGCGAGCAGGACTGGGCGCTTCCCATTGTCGGGTGACAATGGGGGACGGGCAGCTGCCACCGAGCCGCTCTCGGGGGGAATTGGGGCTGTGGGCGGCTCCGGATGGGGATCGGCCACGGGGCAGCGCTGGGTACCCGGCCCCGAGGGAGGCTCTGGCTCAGGGATGCTCGTTTGAGGGATGCCCTGGCTGAGGGATGCCTGTCCAGGGGGATGTTCATCACGGGAATGCTCTGGCTCAGGGATGCTCGTTTGAGGGATGCTCTGCTCAAGGACGCTGTCCAGGGTGATTTTTATCCCGGGAATGCTCTGGTTCAGGGATGCTCTGGCTCAAGGACGCCTGTCCAGGGGGAGTGTTCATCCCGGGAATGCTCTGGTTCAGGGATGCTCTGGCTCAGGGATGCCTGTCCAGGGGATGTTTCATCCCGGGAATGCTCGGCTGCATTCAGGGGCCGTCGGGAGGGAAACTGAGGCACGGAGAGCTCAGACAGGCAGCGAGTGCTGGGAAGGGGCTGCAGGAGCTGCCGCCGTGTGTGTGTACACAAATAAATACACATTGCTTTTTTAATGTATCTTTTTAACAAGCTCGAGCACGGAGAACACTTAAAATTAAATATAGCCTCAAATCTGTGCAGTTTTAATCCAATGGTGTGGTTGTAAACACATCTTTAGGACACTGGGAGAGCGCCCCAGGCTGCCACCGCCCACCCGTCCTGCTTGGGGACACCTGCAGAGGGTGACCAACATGGCCCTTGGTGGGCCCTGGGCAGATGTGGGTCTGTCTGCATGGGCAAGGCAGGGTGGGCACAACCCCGAAGCACAGGAGGCTGGTAACAGCTATAATAATACCAATATTATCGATAATAATAATAATTATAATAATTATAATAACAACAACAACAACAACAACAACAACAACAACTATTATTATTATTATTATTATTATTATATTATTATTATTATTATTATTATTATTATTATATAACCTTAATTTTAATAATAACAATGCTGGCAAGGGAAGGACTAACCCCATTAATAATATTATTATTAACGCTAATGATTCCCGGGCTGTCAAAGGGCTCTCGCCTGGTGCCCGGTCCGTCCCCCCACAGGCGCAGCACCTGACGGGCCCCCGCCGCTTCCAGGGAGCGCGATGGAATTGGAGTGACAGGGAGGAAAATCAATCTGAATGAATGAGGTCACCTGCCTCATAAATAATTCATCAAAGGCGCGTGGTAACACACCTCGGCCCGGGAGCCGCGGGGGCCGGGGCGGCTGCGGGGACTCGGTGGGGGTGTCTGGGGACAGGGGAGGTGCTGGGGACAGGGATGGGTGCTGGGAGTGGGTGCTGGGGGCTGGGGATGGGGTGATGGGGGCTGAAATGGGTGTTGGGGTCAGGACTGGGTGCTGGGGGCTGGGGTGGGTGCTGAGGTGGGTATTAGAGGCCAGGATGGGTGCTTGGGACAGGGGTGGGTGCTGCGGGCTGGGGTTGGTGCTGGGGATGGGTGTTAGGGGCTGGGATGGGTGCTGGGGATAGGGGTGACTGTTGGGGACAGGGATGGGTGCTGGGGACAGATCCTGGGGATGGGAATGGGAGTTTTGGGGACAGGGATGGGTGCTGGGGATGGGTGCTGGGAGCTGGGGTGGGTGCTGGGGATGAGTGTTAGGGGCCAGGATGGGTGCTGGGGACAGGGATGGGTGCTGGTAACAGGGTGTTTTGGGCAGGGATGGTGTTGGGGCCAGGATGGGTGTTTTGGGACGGGGATGGGTGCTGGGGGCTGGGGTTGGTGCTGGGGAACAGGGATGGGTACTGGGGACAGGGTGTTTTGGGCAGGGATGGGTGTTTTGGGCAGGGATGGCTGTTGGGGCCAGGGCTGGGCGCTGGGCCCTGCTCCAGCTCAGCCACGCCGGGTGCCAGCCGTGCCCAGGTCCCAGGACGGTGGCCCAGCCCCAGCGAGGCTCAGGGCGGGGGTGGCACAGTGTCCTGGGCTGGCACAGTGTCCTGGGCTGGGGTGCTGGGCCCGTGCCACTCTCAGTGCCCTGAGGGACGGCCCAGCACGGCCGGGGCTGGGCCCGCAGCGTGGCAGGACCCCCATCTCTGGGAAGAAGCCAAGAGGTCCCTTTGCAGCCCCCAGGGGTGACCCCCCAGCCCCCAGCTGCTGCCACCCAGCTGCCCCCAGCCGTGCCAAAGGGGCTTTTGTGCCCCGGGAGCAGCGGGCAGGTGCTGGAGGTGTGGGCAGGAAGGGGCAGCAGGCGCAGGGATTACGGAGGGAAGAAAGAGGCGCAGTGTGAGCCCGGCAAATGTTTTAATTCCCGTTAATTCCCCGCCTGCACCGTGGCCCTGGACTCATCCCCGGGCCTCATCAACCCTCCCCACGAGCACAGGGCTCTTCCCAGCCTCCCTCCATGGAGCCGTTTTGGAGGAAGGCGAGCAAAGGAGCCCAAAAATGTTGGAAAAGAACATCTTGAAGCCCTTCTGCCATCTGTTGTGCTTTCAGCGCAATTAAGCAGGCAGCAGCCGTGCCAGGCAGCAGGAGCATCCCCGCCTGCAGCAGCCGTCCCCCTGCCAGGCTGGGGGATGCACCCGCCGGGGGCTGCGGGTGCGATTTTGGGTGCCCAGCGCAGCTGGCAGCGGGCACAGATGTCCCGGTCTGGAAGGAGCAGCTCTGCTCTCCCTTGCTCTGCTTGCCAGGGGGGGTCCCAGCCCAGCTGTCCCTCCCCGAGGCTCCATGGGGTGCTCTGGGGGACAGCGACACGCTGGCATGGGGCCGTGGCACCCAAAAACCTCCCCTCCTGCCGGACCCGGGGGTGTTTGGCCGGGGGATGTGCCCGGTTGGTGTCAGCACCCAGCGAGCGGCCGCGGATGAGGCTCAGAGCGGGGCTGGGACCGGCGGGCTCATCCCAGCAGGCCCCGAGGCCTCCGCTGCCGCCACCCCGGGCTCGTCGCCGCCTCCCCGGAGCTGCGCCGGCCTCAGCTTCGCGGCAGCATCGGTTTGTCCGCTCGATCTCGATGGGAGCTGGGGAGCATCCCCAGGGAGC
Source organism: Calcarius lapponicus (assembly GCA_039654755.1). Classification (NCBI taxonomy): domain Eukaryota; kingdom Metazoa; phylum Chordata; class Aves; order Passeriformes; family Fringillidae; genus Calcarius; species Calcarius lapponicus. Next base: position 11,758,911 of record JBBFKN010000011.1, read on the forward strand.
CGCAGCCAGACGCTCCCGAGCGTCAATTCGGGCCGGGAAATCGCCGGGGGGAAGCGGAACCCGGGCGCGGATCGGGGCCGAATTCAACGCCTCTGCACCGAAACCCGGGAGCAGAAGGCTCCGAGAGCAGCTCCCGGTGCCGAGGGGTGCGGGAGGAGCGGCCGTTGCCCGCCGGGATCTCGGCAGATGGCCGGGAAACGCGGGATGGAGCCGGCCCCGCAGCAGCTGCGGCGAGAGAACGGGCGCTGGGCCGGCCTCAGACGGGGATGGAGGAGCCGCTGCCACCCACCCTGCCGCTGTCCCCAGGGCCCCGCAGGGACCCCCGCGCTGCTGGGGACAGCGGGGACAAGGTCGCACCGCGTCGGCCGGAGCTGCTCCGCCACGGGGGATGGCGCCGCGCAGGGCTGGTCCCGCACACCCCCCATGGCCACGGCAGCGGCTCGGGGACACGTGTGGCACTAGCGACACGCGTGTCACCTCTCCCCCCCCTGCGCGGCCCAGATGGCACGGAGGCGCGCCACAGACGGGTGCCCCACCCACCAGCGCTGTGACCAGGGGCCGTTCCCTGGGGGTGCCACCCAGCAGTTCTGGGGTGAAAACCTGGCAGGATTCGGATCACGGGTGTGCACAGGGGGAAGGCACCAGCCGAGCCCCTGTGTTGGGTGGCATCCATCCTTCCCTGGGGGACCCAGCGCGGTGGCACTGTCACCACACCCGGCTGTGTCAGCACAAAGCAGCAGCTCCCAGCCCGGCCGAGGTATTAACCAGCCAGCTCTGCTGCTAATTAATAACCGCCACTTGATTAAGAAATTGTCAGTCGATATGTCACCAGCACAAGGACAGGCTCAGCGACCATGAGCTGGGACGTCTTTCCATGGGGCCACTGTCCTGCTCCTGCTCCTGTTCCCTGCTCCTGGCCTCCTGTCCCTGCTCCTGCTCCTGCTCCTGTCCCTGCTCCTGCTCCTGTCCCTGCCCCTGATCCTGTTCCTGCTCCTGTCCCTGCTCCTGCTCCTGCTCCTGTCCCTGCTCCTGCTCCTGTCCCTGCTCCTGCTCCTGTCCCTGCCCCTGCTCCTTGTCCTGCCCCTGCTCCTGTTCCTGCTCCTGTCCCTGCTCCTGCTCCTGCTCCTGTCCCTGCTCCTGCTCCTGCCCCTGCTCCTGCTCCTGCTCCTGCTCCTGCTCCTGCTCCTGTTCCTGCTCCTGCTCCTGTTCCTGCTCCTGCTCCTGCTCCTGTTCCTGCTCCTGTTCCTGTTCCTGCTCCTGTTCCTGCTCCTGCTCCTGCTCCTGCTCCTGCTCCTGCTCCTGTTCCTGCTCCTGTTCCTGCCCCTGCTCCTGTTCCTGCTCCTGCCCCTGCTCCTGTTCCTGCTCCTGTTCCTGCTCCTGTTCCTGTTCCTGCTCCTGTTCCTGCTCCTGCCCCTGCTCCTGTTCCTGCTCCTGTTCCTGCTCCTGCTCCTGCTCCTGCTCCTGCCCCTGCTCCTCTTCCTCCACATCCAGCACTCCCAGCCCAGCCTGCTCGGGCCTCTCTCTCTGCCTCCTGTTCATTGCCACCTGATGATGTCACAGATCATCCTGATGACGTCATCAGCACCCTGTCTGTCCCCTCGCCCACCCGCGCTGCCATCACCCAGCACGATGGGTGTTTGTCCCACAAGGTGACACAAGGACCCTCTCTGATGGTGCCATTTGTCACTCAGGCTCCTGGTGGTGTCACAACCTCCCACACCCACCCCAGGTTCCCCCTCAACAGCTTGGATGGAATTCGGCCACGGGGGATCCTGAAGCCTTGGGGTGCAGCAGGACACCCCCAAAAAGCGGGGGGGAAGCCAGATCCATCCCTGCTGTTAAGGACACCGTCCCCACTGTCCCCAGCAGGTGACACCAGGGATGTCACATCCAGCGGGGCTTGGGAACAGCAGCTTGGGGGAGGCTCCCCTTCCCTCCATCCCGAACCCCCCAGTGCTGAGCAGAGCGCGGGGGGCAGGTGGTGCCCCCCAGGGCAGTTTTATCCGATGGAGAGTGAAGCCGGGAGCAGCGACAGCAGCAATTAGCTAATTGCACGGTGGGCCCTGCCCCGGCTCCCCCCGTGCGGCCGAGCAGCAGCACTTTGTGCTTAACCTACATTCGCTTTTGTCCCGGAGCCGCCCGGGGCTCTGCGCCGCGCTCGGCTCGGATGCGCGGGTCCCTCTCAGCAGCCCCCAGCCCCAAATGCAGCAGCCGGGCCGGGGTAAGTGGGTCACACTCGGGCGGGACAGGGATGGAGCTCCGTGTCCTCGCAGGGACGGGAATCGCAGAAAACCTCTTCCCCAGGGCGCGTCTCTCCCCTGGAGCATCCTCCTCCATCCCTTCCCGGGAGCGCTGCAGCCTCTGGAGGAGCGGCACTGCCTGACAGCTTCGATCGAGCTTTAATTTTAATTAACTAACGAGGCGCTCCCCGCTCTGGGAGCGAACACGCGGAGAGAGAAGGGCCCGATGCAGCTGCGGCAGCAGGCCAGATGTGCAGCGGGGAGGGGCAGGGGGCTGCTCTGCTCAGGAATGTGGCACTGGGGACCCAGGAGCCCCCTTTGCCCAGCAGCAAGGTTTGGACACAATCCTGGCGCTCAGGAGCCGCAGCCTGTCCCCACGGCTCCAGGTGTCACCAACTGCCTTTGGGTACCGCCAACACCCCGAAGTGACACCCCCATTGTCCCTTTCCTTCCATTCGACACCAGCTAACAACCCTGGAGCATCACTGGGATGAACTGGTCAGGAGAGCGTGCTCCCCCCCGAGCCGGTGCCTGCCAGGATGGATTTTTTTCTCTTTTTTTTTTTTGTTTAACTGGGATGAATTTTTCCGCCTCGGCTGCCAGCGGGGTGGCTCGGCCCGGGGGAAGGGGCCGAGGGAGCGCAGCCGGCGCCGGTGACGCGGCAAGAAGGGGCCATTGTGGCCAGGCACAGCTGCGCGGCGCGGGCAGCGAGCAGCGGGAATGCCAAATGTGCGGAGGGAAGGGCCCGGGGATCCAGCGCCCCGCCAGGGGGATCCCCCACCCCGCGCGTGCCCCGGTGACAACGGCGGCTTTATGGGCAGTGACACCATCCCCGTGTCCCAGGAGCTGCCGGGGCCGAGCGGGTGCCACCACGGGCACGGGTGGGTATTGGGGACACGCTGTCCCCGTGTGCCATCATGGCACGGGTGGGTGTTGGGGACACGCTGTCCCTGTGTGCCACCACGGGCACGGGTGGGAATTGGGGACACGCTGTCCCTGTGTGCCACCACGGCACGGGTGGGTGTTGGGGACACGCTGTCCCTGTGCTGTCCCCATGTGCCACCACGGCACGGGTGGGTGTTGGGGACACGCTGTCCCTGTGTGCCACCACGGGCACGGGTGGGTATTGGGGACACGCTGTCCCCGTGTGCCAACACGGGTGGGTGTTGGGGACACGATGTCCCCGTGTGCCACCACGGCACGGGTGGGTATTGAGGACACGCTGTCCCCATGTGCCACCATGGCACGGGTGGGTGTTGGGGACACACTGTCCCTGTGTGCCACCATGGCACGGGTGGGTGTTGGGGACACGCTGTCCCTGTGTGCCACCACGGGCACAGGTGGGTACTGGGGACACGCTGTCCCCATGCTGTCCCCATGTGCCATCACGGCACGGGTGGGTGTTGGGGACACGCTGTCCCCATGCTGTCCCCATGCTGTCCCCATGTGCCACCACGGGCACAGGTGGGTATTGGGGACACGCTGTCCCCATGTGCCACCACGGGCACGGGTGGGTGTTGGGGACACGCTGTCCCTGTGTGCCACCATGGGCACGGGTGGGTGTTAGGGACACGCTGTCCCCGTGTGCCATCACGGCACGGGTGGGGTGTTGGGGACACGCTGTCCCCGAGTGCCACCACGGACACGGGTGGGTATTGAGGACACGCTGTCCCCATGCTGTCCCCATGTGCCACCATGGGCATGGGTGGGTGTTGGGGACACGCTGTCCCCCTGCTCAGCCAAACTAGATGCCGAGTCCTCCTAGCCCGGGCCATGCCAGCAGCCTGCTCTGGAGGGTGGTGGGCCCTGAGGTGTCCTGGCACAGCGGCACCGGGCTAAGGGCAGCACAGAGAGCGGGCCATGCCCTCCCCAGCGCCCTCGGCGGCCGGAGGGCAGCGGATCCCCCTTGGCTCGCTGAGCTCTCCTGAATTATTCAGGCGCTGCTTCCCTGGGGATGCTCCCGGCCCGAGGGGAGCAGCCGGGCCCGGAGCTCCGGGGGGGTCCGGGGAAGGAGCAGCCGGGCCCGGAGCTCCGGGGGTGTCCGGGGGAGGAGCAGCCGGGACCGGAGCTCCGGGGGTGTCCGGGGGAGGAGCAGCCGGGATCGGAGCTCCGGGGGTGTCCGGGGGAGGAGCAGCCGGGCCCGGAGCTCCGGGAGCTCTGGGGGTGTCCGGGGGAGGAGCAGCCGGGCCCGGAGCTCCGGGGGTGTCCGGGTGGGCCCAGCCCCAGCGCAGGGAGGGGGATGAGCCGCGCCGCCTCCCCGAGGACGGGCGATGCTCTCGGGCCGGAGAGCGGCGGCTGCAAAGCCCCATTTCATCTCCCTGAAAGGAGAGGAGGGACGGAGGGAGCTGGCCCAGATCCTGCTGCCTCTCTTTTTTATTCCCTGTTTTCATGCGGCGCCAGCTCCCATCCCCGCTGATCCGCAGCGGCTGCTGCATCCACTCCGGGCAGGGACATGGATTTGTGGGGGCTCCCCACACACCCACCCCATCCCGTCACCCTCCAAAACACCTTCAGCAACAGCCCGAGCCAGGTGGAAACCTGCGGGGTGTCCCAGCGGTGGGAATGTGGGATGGGAGAGCCGTGGGGTGCAGGACAGGGCAGGAATGGGGACACGGGATGGGGCAGGAATGGGCACATGGGTTGGGGAAATGGCCCAACACAGGACAGCAATAGGGACAGCGGTGGGGAGAGCAGGACAGCGGTGGCACTGCAGAACAGGGCAGTGATGGGGACACAGGACCAGGCCACCGGAGGAGCCCGGAGGGTGATTTATGCCGGGCAGGCTGGGGCCACAGCTGTTCGGAAGTGCGGCAACAGCTGCTCCGGCTGTTTCGGCACGACCTGGCACCAGAGCAAATCCTCGGTGACACTGGGAGGGGGGCGATGCCCCGGGGGTGTCGGGCACTGCCGTGGGGCGGGGGGCAGCACGGCCGGGGGGCTGGCGAGGATCTGGGGTTCTCTTCCCAGCCGCTGCGTGAGACCGAGACTCAAGTCAAGGCTCCCGTTAATCCGGACTTTAATCCGCTCTAAATCCCACCTTTAATCTGGTTAATGCCACCTTTGGGAATTAGGATCCCGTGCCGCGGCTCGTACCCCCTGAGCCGGGAGGAGGAAGAGGAAGGATGCTCCGGCAGCTCCGAATCTCTGGCATGTCGGGGGTGTCCCCGGCACCGGGATGAACCGACAGCCGCGACCCCCGGGCCCAAACCCTCCCGCACCCGCTGCTCTCGGCCGGCAGCACGGCAGCCCCCGCGTGTCCCATCCCCTGGTGGGGCCGCGGTGCGTGGAGGAGCGGGGGGAGCTTTGCCGGACCCCGCGGCGCTGCCCCCGCTCCGCCCGGTCCAGCAGCGCCCTCCTCAGCCGCGGTTCATCAGCGCCGCCGTCCCGCGCCGCTCCCACGCGTGATGCTCTCACCCCGCGCGTCCCCGTCCCCCCGCGCGTCCCCATCACCCCCGCGCGTCCCCGTCCCCCCGCGCGTCCCCGCCGCCCCCGCGCGTCCCCATCACCCCCGCGCGTCCCCGTCCCCCCCGTGCAGCCGGGGGAGCCCCGAGCCCGCCCCGCGCGCGTTACCGGGACCGGCCCACGCGCGCGGGACCCACGGGGACGCGCCCGCCCCGGCCCCGCCCACGCACCGTCCGCGCCCTCCCATTGGCTGCTTCGTAGCAAGCCCCGCGCCGCTATTGGCTGGCGCCCCCCGCGGGACACGCCCCCTCGGCCCCGCCCCCGCCTCTCCCGGCCCCGCGCGGGACTTGGCGGCGACCGCGGGCGGGAGGCCCCGACCCGCCGGGAACCGGCACCGGGAACCGGGAACCGGGAACCGGGAACCGGACACTGAGAGCCGGAACCGGCACCGGGAACCGGGAACCGGACACTGAGAGCCGGAACCGGCACCGGGAACCGGACACTGAGAGCCGGAACAGGCACCAGGAACCCGGCACCGAGAGCCGGCACCGGGAACCGGACACTGGGCGACGGACACTGGGAACAGGACACCGAGAATCGGACACCGGGAACCGGCACCGGACACTGGGAACCAGCATCGGGAATAGGGAAACAGACGCGAGGAACCGGCACTGGGCACCGGACGCTGGGAACCGGTGAACTGAACGGGAACCGAACATCGGACACTGGGACTGGCACCGAGCATCGAAGACCGAATACCGGACACCGCCACCGGGCACCGGCATCGGGGACCGGGCACTGGTAGCGCCTGCGGGGCCCTCCGGGCAGGGAGAGGCTCCGGGGGAAGCGGGACCCTCGCCTGGCCCCGCCCCGTCCAGCCCCGTCCCGCCCCGTCCCGTCCCGCCGGGGGGCACCGGAGAAGCCCCGGTCCCGGTCCCGGCGCCGCTCTCCCCGAGGCAGGCTGCAGGTAAGGGCCGGCTCCCCCGGTACCTCCTGGTACCTCCCGGTTCCTCCCGGTTCCCCCGGTTCCTCCCATCTTCCCCGGTGCGTGGGGGCGGGGGCGCTCGGTACCGGCCCGTTCCGTGCTCGCACTGGGGGCGAAGCCTCTCGTCCCCACATCCGTGTGTGTCCGCCCTGCCCGGTGTCGGGGGCCCGGGGCTGAGGCGGTTCGGGGAGCGGCGAGGCCCGGGAGCCGCGGGCGGACAGAGCCCGGAGCTGCCCCGGCCGCCCCCGGGTGGATCAAACGCGGGGCAAGGGCGATTTCCCCCCGGATTCAAGGGAAATGAGAAAGGGCGCCGCGTCCGGTGGGTGCGGGATAACGGGAGCCGGGAGGAGGCACCGGAGCCACCCCCGTGGGGCTGGCACGGCCCCACGTGCCAGGGCAGGGCCGGGTGCCCCATGGCAGCACTTGGCTTCGAGCATCGCCCGTCCCTGCGCTCCAGAGGATGAAATCCCTCGATTCCTGGAAAGAGGAATCCCTTGGGAGCGGCCGGATGGCCCCGGGGGCAGAGCTGGGTGGAAATGGGGTAAAACTCCCAACTCTGCCCCATCTTCCCTGGGGCGGGGAAGGGTTTGGGCCGCTCCTTCCTGACCCCAGGCCCAGCATTGGATCCGAATCGTCCCGTGGAGTTTTCCTCCCTCCCAGAGCGACTTTGTCCTCCTGATCCCGGGGCAGGAAGCATGTGATGTGCCCTGGCCCCCTCCGCAGCCGGACAGACGGACGGATGGTGGTTTGGCCTCAGTTTCCCCTCTCCCAGCCTCTGTTTTCTACTTCCCCATGAGTCTCCGTCTGCTCCGAGTGAAGGAGAAAGGAAGTTGCTGCCAGAGAGAGCAGCTTGATGGCAGCTGGAGAAAGAAAAGGAGGAAATGGAAGGCGAGACAGATGCTCCAAAATAACCCCCCCTCTTCCTCCTCTCTGTAAAATACCCCCCTTCCTCCTCCTCTTCCTCTGCCTTTCTCCATAAAATCCCCCTTTCTTCCTCCTCTTCCTCCTCCCCTCCATAAAACAACCCCCTTCCTCCTCCTCTTCCTCCTCCTTCTCTCCTTAAAATAACCTCCATTCCTCCTCCTCCTGCTCCTTCTCCTCCTCCTCCTCCTCTCCCGTTTGGCAGCTGCCTCCCCCGCGGGGCACAGCAATCCCGGGGGGAATTCCTTGGTGCCACAGCAGAGCCTCAGACCGGCCCCAGGTTCCCCCCCTGCCCTGGGTGGGGGTGAGCACCCCTGAGCCCCCTCCCTGCGCATCCAGGGTCCCACTCCCCAGCCGTGCCCGGCCTTGGCACCGCCGGAGCCCCCTCGGACGGGCGGCTCGGCTCCTTGCACAGACACGCCGGAGCTGCCGGGGCGGATCAGCCCTCCCAGGCAAAACCAAAACCCGTCTCCTTCCCATGGCTGCATCTACCCCAGCGAGGAAGGAGATTTTGGGATGGAGGAGCTCAGCTCGGTGCCAGAGGCGGAGGGGACGGTGATGGGGACACGCCAAGCGCTTGGCACCGGCGCTGGCACCGGGAGGAGCAGGGCGAGGGGGAAGCACCGGGTGCGGCGGTGCCCCGCAGCATTCCCGGTGCCCTGGAATATTCCCGGTGCCCTGGAGCATTCCCGGTGCCCCGGAGCATTCCCGGTGCCCCGCAGCATTCCCGGTGCCCCGCAGCATTCCCGGTCCCCCTGCAGCATTCCCGGTGCCCCGCAGCACTCCCGGTGCCCTGGAGCATTCCCGGTGCCCTGGAGCATTCCCGGTGCCCCCGCAGCATTCCCGGTGCCCTGGAGCATTCCCGGTGCCCTGGAGCATTCCCGGTGCCCCGCAGCATTCCCGGTGCCCCTGCAGCATTCCCGGTCCCCCTGCAGCACTCCCGGTGCCCTGGAGCATTCCCGGTGCCCCCGGAGCATTCCCGGTGCCCCTGGAGCATTCCCGGTGCCCTGGAGCATTCCCGGTGCCCCTGGAGCATTCCCGGTGCCCTGGAGCATTCCCGGTGCCCCTGGAGCATTCCCGGTGCCCCGCAGCATTCCCGGTGCCCCGCAGCATTCCCGGTGCCCCGCAGCATTCCCGGTGCCCCGCAGCATTCCTGGTGCCCCGCAGCATTCCCGGTGCCCCCGCAGCATTCCCGGTGCCCCCGGAGCATTCCCGGTGCCCCTTCAGCATTCCCGGTGCCCCGCAGCATTCCCGGTGCCCTGGAGCATTCCCGGTGCCCTGGAGCATTCCCGGTGCCCCGCAGCATTCCCGGTGCCCCCGCAGCATTCCCGGTGCCCTGCAGCATTCCCGGTGCCCCGCAGCATTCCCGGTGCCCTGGAGCATTCCCGGTGCCCTGGAGCACTCCCGGTGCCCCGGAGCATTCCCGGTGCCCCGGAGCATTCCCGGTGCCCTGGAGCATTCCCGGTGCCCCGCAGCATTCCCGGTGCCCCGTTCCGGCCGCGGATTCACCCGGCCGTGCCAAGAGCGGAGCTTTTCCCGGGGCGAGGTGTTTACTCAGTGCCTTCCTCCCGGCCTCACCCCGCTGGGCACACACGCGCCCGGGCAGCGTCTCCGGCTGCTCTTTGCACCCATGGCAACCTGCGAGGGCCGGCACGCGTCCTCCCTCCTTCCTCCCGCTCCTCTTCCTCGCCTCTCCCGGCGCTGGTAACGGGGGCTGGGAGCTGCGAGGGGCACAGAGGGTGGGGGACAGACTGGAGGCACTGCTGGGGCTGGATGTGGGGTCAGGGATGGTGGGGGACAGGATGGAGATGATGCTGGGGCTGGATGTGGGGTCAGGGATGGTGGGGACAGGATGGAGATGATGCTGGGGCTGGATGTGGGGTCAGGGATGGTGAGGGTGAGGATGGAGACACTGCTGGGGCTGGATGTGGGGTCAGGGATGGTGGGACAGGCTGGAGACACTGCTGGGGCTGGATGTGGGGTCAGGGGTGGTGGGGACAGGATGGAGGCACTGCTGGGGTTGGATGTGGGGTCAGGGATGGTGGGGACAGGATGGAGACGCTGCTGGCCCTGGATGTGGGGTCAGGGATGATGGGGACAGACTGGAGGCACTGCTGGGGCTGGATGTGGGGTCAGGGGTGGTGAGGGTGAGGATGGAGACGCTGCTGGGGCTGGATGTGGGGTCAGGGATGGTGAGGGTGAGGATGGAGACGCTGCTGGGGCTGGATGTGGGGTCAGGGATGGTGAGGGTGAGGATGGAGACGCTGCTGGGGCTGGATGTGGGGTCAGGGATGGTGAGGGTGAGGATGGAGGCACTGCTGGGGCTGGATGTGGGGTCAGGGATGGTGGGGACAGGATGGAGGCACTGCTGGGGCTGGATGTGGGGTCAGGGATGGTGGGGACAGGATGGAGGCGCTGCTGGGGCTGGATGTGGGGTCAGGGGTGGTGGGGACAGACTGGAGACGCTGCTGGGGCTGGATGTGGGGTCAGGGATGGTGATGGAGACACTGCTGGGGCTGGATGTGGGGTCAGGGATGGTGGAGACAGACTGGAGATGCTGCTGGGGCTCTCAGGTTACTGCCCAGCGCTCCGACCTGGCTCCTGTAATCCAGGAGGGTTTAATTAATTAATAGGGGTTGGAGCACTGGGGAAAGCGATGCCGGGGGATGGAGAGCAGAGCAGAGGGATGCCATCCACCCACTTGGCATTTAGCCACGGGTTCAGGCGGCTGGGAATGCTGGGGGGCAGAGCAGGGGTGTTTCCCAAAGCGGTGGGAAGGAAATCCAGGGAAATCGCCGCAATTCAATGTTTATCCTGTTGGGAAACGATGTTTCCATGTCGGAGCAAACTTGTAGCGAGGCAATCCAAGTTACTACGGCCGCGGTGGGAAGGTGGAGGAGGGAGAGGAGGAGGAAGAGGAGGCAGAGGCGCTGCTCTGAGCTGGAGCTTTGTGGAGCCTCCCCCTCTGCGCTGCTCCATGAATTAATGAAGCGCTTTTTCCTTTCCTGCATGAAATATTCACCTGCTGCCGACGGAACTGGGGGGGCTCGGGGGAACCAAGTCCATGGAGCCGCTGGTGGGAGCCAGGTGGAAGGGACAGGCAGGGAGAGGCATCTTTGGAGCAGGTAAAAATGCCAACTGGGATGGCATCACCGCTGGCTTGTCACTTGGCAGCTCTGCCGGGGTGCCACCGGCGCCAGGTGAGCACAGGGTGACAGGGTCTTGTCTGGCCCCGTCAGACAGGAGCTTTCTGATGGTGATGGTTGATGCTGGTGCCCTCAGGGGTGTGGGAGAGGTTTTTTTGGGGTGTTGGGTGAGGTGCAAGCGCAGCGGGGTGAGCGCCAAAGCGGAGATGGGCACGGCACGCGTCTGTCCCCAAGGGGACCCCGTCTGTCCCGTGACAGGGCCGCCCTCTGTGTGCTCACCCCACCGCTCAGGGCTGCAAGGCTCCCCCAAAAACCTCCAAAATGGGTGGAAACCCTCCAAGAAAGGGCTGTACCTGTCCCCAAAGCCGCCGCTGGGACCGCAGCCCTGCCGCACTCTTCCGGAGCAGGGAGGAACTGGGGTGACAGCAGCGCTGGGCTGCTCCACTTAGGAAGAAGAAGAAGAAACTTGTTTTTTTAGGGCGTTTTCATTAAAAAAAAGAAGAAGGGGGTGGGGGGGAGCCCGAGCCCTGAGCTGGGCTGGAAACTGCAGCGACAGGAAGGAAGTGCAGTGGGTTATTTCAGGCTCCCGTTGGCTGCTCGGGGCAAGGCTCGGCTCTGATCGCAGCCCCCGGTGAACAATGGGGTCCCGGGGCTCGTTCCGGTGAAATCTCCCGCTGCTGCTGAGTCAGCAGCTCCTGCAGGGCCGGGTGTGCTGAGGAGGGCACCGGGGGGCAGCAGGAGCCAGCAGGAGGTGAGCCTGCCTTTCCTTGGGCTTTGCAGGGAGCAGCCTAGAAAACCATCCCTGGTTGCATTTTTTGGGATGCCCATTCCTGCCTGCACCGCTTTTGGGGTCCCTAGACCCCCCCAATAATGCTTTGTGCCTCAGTTTCCCTCCTTGGAGCGATGCTCCTGCTCGTGGAGCAGGGGAGGGCTGTGAGCAGCCGGGTGGTGTTTGCTGCAGGGAGCAAAGGGGTTGATCCATTATTGCAGCTGGCATTTGGGAGCCGTGGGCAGCTCGCAGGACTTGGCACTTCCTATTTTTCATGGGCTCTGGAGGTGGAGTTTGCACTTGGCGTTGTGTCTGTGGTCAGCCAGGGCAGAGCTCGGGTGTGGGGATTCCTATGGGTGTGGGAATTCCTATGGGTGTGGGAATTCCTATTTCTCCAGGCACCGTTCCCAGGGCACCCCAGGAGGCCGGGGAGGGAAATTCCAGGCTGTCAACAGCCCAGCACAGCCCTGCTCCTTCCGTACAGAATGCCTGGCACGGGTGAAGCGAGTCCCCTCGCAGCCAGGGCAGAGGAAATGGAGCTGCCCCTGCCCATCCTGCCCGTCCCTCCCCCCTGCACGCAGCCATTGGAATTCCATCCATTGGAGCTGCTGTCACCAGGCTCTGCCTTGTCATTTTTGTCTTATTAAGCGCGAGAGCCTCAGCTTGAGGCTCAGGCTGACAAAAATCAATGTTTTCCCACCGTAGGAAATGCTTCCAAACCTCCGTGTTTGTTCCTGAGGGCTGTAAATAACCCTGCAGGCGACGTCTCTGCCGCTGCCCCCGGAATTCTCATCCCCGTGGAGCCTTGGCTGCCCTCAGGTGCCTGGGGGATGCTCAGGGAGCCAGGGCTCGGCTCCATCGTCCTGGCAGGAGTGGCTGGGGAGCCTTGGCCACAGCAGGGGATGGGCTTTGCTCCTGAGGGGCTCCTGCATGCTCCAGAGTGGTGGGAGCAGCACTGGGGATCCCCAGAGGGGTCTGGGATTTTCAGCTTGGCCAGGGGGCAATGACAGAGCTGCCTGTGATGGGGACACGCTTGGTTCTGTGACGGAATGCCAGAGTCGTGGGATGGTTTGGGTTGGAAAAAGACCAAAATCTCATCTCATCCCACCCCTGCCATGGGCAGGGACACCTTCCACTACCCCAGGCTGCTCCAGCCTGGCCTTGGACACCTCCAGGGATCCAGGGACAGCCACAGCTGCTCTGGGCACCCTGTGCCAGGGCCTCAGCTCCCTCTCAGGGAGCAATTCCTGCTTAACATCAAATCTAAACCTGCTCCCTATCCATGAGCAATTTATCCCCATCCATCCTCACACCAGCAGCATCCTTCAGCTGAAATATCTCCTCTCCCCTCCCCGGGGATGTATTTATAGGCTGATCCCCTCCCCTCCTGCTCTGCCAGGCTGTCCCTGCCATGTGCAGGCTCTTGCAGAGGCAGCTCCCAGCTCTGCCCATCCATCCTGGTTGTTTTCCTGCTGTTCTCCCCTCCCTGTGATTTGTAGCTCTGCGGTTTCCCAGGCCAAGATGCATCTCCAGGGTTGGTTTTAATCGTTCTCAGCAGAGTTTAAAGCCGTGCTCTGCCCCAGGTGATGGATTTGGTCCCGCCGGGATGTGGGAGCGGGGCTGTAGGTGAGGCTCCCGTCTGGGTGAATTATTCACCTCTGGAGGAGGCTGGGGCAGCAGCACAACAAGTCCCAGCTTGTGTGGGTGTTCCAGGGTGAGCAGTGCCAGGGAAGAGGGCTCCCAGCCATTGTTGGGTGCTGCAAACCGGCTGTGCCACCGCGGCCAGAGCGGGGTGGATGTGGCACATGGCAAAGGGGGTGACTCAGCTGCCACCTGGGCTGTCCCCAGCTCACCCTGCAGGAAATGAGTCAGGTTTTAAGGAAGGAAAAATGCTCAAACGATGGGGCAAGAGTCCTTCCTGCAGCGGGAGGAGGGAGGCCTCGGTCGCAGGAGGGACAGAAGGATGGAGGGTCACAGGCAGTGCTCAGGTAGGGACACCTCACTCGCTGCAGCCTCTCCACAGAGTTTGGGAAGAGGGAGGTGGGAACAGCCTGGAACTGATCCCACCCACCAGACCTGGGGGGCGAGCTCAGCTCTCACCTGCCCTGGCACCCAGGAGCTCCCTCAGTGTTGCCATTGGCTGGAGATGCTCTTTCTCCTGCCAGAAATGCGCGAGGGGAGGTGAGGAATCACAGAATCATGGACTGGGACACTCCACCAGCCCAGGCGAGACGGGAATGGGTGCAGAGCAGGGACTGACCCACGTGTGCCTCTTCCCCCACAGAGATGGACACCTTCAGCACCAAGAACTTGGCCCTGCAGGCCCAGAAGAAGCTCCTGAGCAAAATGGCCACCAAGACCATCGCCAACGCCTTCATCGACGACACCAGCAGCGAGATCCTGGACGAGCTGTACCGCGCCACCAAGGAGTACACCCACAACCGCAAGGAGGCCCAGAAGATCATCAAGAACCTCATCAAGATCGTGATGAAGCTGGGCGTCCTCTACCGCAACGGGCAGTTCAGCCCCGAGGAGCTGCTGCTCATGGAGCGCTTCCGCAAGAAGGTTCACACTTTGGCCATGACGGCCGTCAGCTTCCACCAGATAGACTTCACCTTCGACCGCAGGGTCATGGCCGGCGTGCTGACCGAGTGCCGGGACCTGCTGCACCAGGCGGTCAACGGGCACCTGACGGCCAAGTCGCACTCGCGCATCAACCACGTCTTCAACCACTTTGCGGACTACGAGTTCCTGTCGGCGCTCTACGGCCCGGCCGAGCCCTACCGCACCCACCTGCAGAGGATCTGCGAGGGGGTCAACAAGATGCTGGAGGAGGAGAGCATCTGAGCTGGGCTGCTGCTGGCAGCCGGACTCTGCCTGCTGAAGGTGTGGTGTCTGCTTTGGCCTTCGCCGGGCTCGCCGTCCCCTCCTCCTCCTCCTCCTCCTCCTTCTCTGCAGTGCTGGCTCGTGTTCTCCTCGTTTCTCCAAGAGATTGAACCTCTTGACTTTGTGTCCCACTTGCCCAGGGTCTGCAAACCCCTCCCTGCGCTGGGCTGAGCCTCTCCAGGCCATCCTGGGATTCTGGGCCCCTGCTGTACAGTTGGATTTCCTTTGCCCACCAAGTGCCTTTAGCTCAGAGTCCAAGGGTTTGGACTCTTTGCCTTGAACTCTGTTCCCTCTGAGGGGAAACTGAACCAAAGACTCGCGGTGTGAAGCGCCTCTGAGGTGTCTCTGAGCAGGTGGGATGTTGTGGGGTCAGCAGTTCTGAGACCCCAGACCTGGAGGGCTGTGAATGCCGTGGTTTTCTTCCAGCAGCTCCACAACGTGCTGGGAGCAAATCATGGTCCAGACTTGTGCTGGCTGCCTCAGGCAGGAAGGTGCTTCTGCCTGGGCTTAGGCGTCCTCAAAGACAAACTCCTGAGACCAGAGGGATCCCTCCTCACCTGGGAGAGGGCTGGAGGGGAGCTGGGGGGAGCTGCTCCATCTCCCTGGAACCACCCAGCACCCAGCTGCCCACCAGCCTCCAGTGGTGGTGCCACCTGGCAGCTCCAACGCTGTCCTTGGTGGTCAATCCAAAGCTCCCCTGGGATTTCATCCCTTTTCCACACCCGTGACTGAGTGATGTTCGTTTTTAGCAAACTCTGTAGCCCTGATGAGTTACTGAAATAAACTCACTGTGTGGCCTGGGAGCTCTGTGAGGGTGTTGTAGCACCGGTGACAGTGACAGGATGAGCCCTGGGGACAGCTGGCTTTGCCCCCAGCTGCTGGTGGCTCTCTGTGACCTGGGCTTTGTGCTCTCTGTCCCCTGGCACTGCTGCTGGTGGTGCTGTCCCTGCTCAGCGGCCCAGCAGCTCAAAGGGGAATGGCTTCCCGTGCCAGAGGGCAGGGTTGGGTGGGATATTGGGAAGGATTCCTCCCTGGGAGGTGGGCAGGCCCTGGCACAGGGTGCCCCTTGCCTGCAAGTGTCCAAGACAAGGCTTGGAGCAATCTGGGACAGTGGAAGGTGACCCTGCCCACGGCAAGGATGAGCTTTAAGGCCTCTCCAAACCCCAACCATTCCAGGATTGGGTGAGATCTCACCCCCAGCAGACACCCCCACAGGGCTCCTCTGCACCCCACATCCCCTCAGGGCCAGGAGGGGCCCAGAAGCAGAGCCCTGGCAGCAGGGGTGGCTCTGCAGGGAGCAGAGGGGATGCTCAGGTCACTCCCAGCACACTGAGCTCAGCTCTGAGCACTGGAAATTGCCCTTTTAGCACCCAAGACACCACGGGATCTCCACTGGCCTTATCTCTGTGACCTTCTGGGGCCTCCTGTTCCCTGGATGTCTCCAGGCACGAGCTCCTGCTCCCTTCCCACCCCTGGCACTGATAACTCTCAGCCTTAGAAGATGAAAGAAAAGACACAAAGGCCCTGTCTCTGTCATCTCACAGGCCTGGCTGCAGCTGTCACCGATAATTGTGTGACACAGCTTGGGTGGGGGCACAGCCCATTCACAAGGGGGTGTGGAGAACAGCAGGAGCCCAGGAGGTGCTGCTCCCTCAGGAGGGCAGGAACCAGAGCTGGGAATCCCAGGCAGGTGTGGTGGGATGGGGCTGAGGAATGCCCAGCCAGAAATGCTTTGCTGTTCCCAAGGTGCGTGTCTGTGTCAGCTGGAAAATCCCCCCCTAAACCCTCTGCAGCCCCCAAATTCCTGTGAGACTCCTCCTGGCCAAGCAGCACCAAAGGTCCACACAGCTGGAGAGGGGAGGAGGGACAGAAGAGAGCAGCTTCAGGCCAGAGCATGATGCTTTATTTCTTTATTTACACGGGAAAGGAATTGCACATTCCCTGCTATTACTCTGGATAAGAAAAAGATCACTTTTCTGTAGGTATAAAACAGTCCCGTGGTTGTGCTGACACGTGGAAGTGTTGCCTGGATTGATTCCTGATTGTGTCAGAATGAGCTGCTCTGCCTCCCCCCAGCCCAGCCCCACACTCAGCATGGAGTCAGAGCTTTGGTCAATCCCCTCCCTGCCCCTGAATTAATTATTTCCTCCTGTCACGCTGGTGGAGAGAGCAATCCCATCTCCCCTCCAGAGACTACAGAGTTAAAACCTCCCTTTAGCAAGCCCTGCTTAAGTCCAGCCCCTTATCTCCCTGCAGTGCTCTTCCATGCAGGCAGATAAGGAGCCCCTTTGCAGAGCTCTGCCCTGCTCAGCAGCTCAGCCAGGCAGGAAGGGGCACAGGAGGATCAGGAGCCTCCTGGGGTGTTACTCTGACACAAGGCAGAACAAATCTGTCCCCAGCCCTCCAAGCCCCCAACTCGTGTTGGTCCCCAGCACGTTGCAGTGTGGAAAAACATAAAAGGTTTGGCCAACCAAAAGAAAACCCCTGGAGGTGAGCAGGAAATGCCTTCCCTGCCGTGCTGGTGTGGCCATGGCCCCTGCCCAGGGCTGGCCTGGGCTCACAGCTCGTCCCGGGGGGTTTTTGCCACGATCATCAGCTTGGACAGCTCGAAACGGAACTTGCCTTCCCTGTGGGACACTGCAGAGAGAGACAGAGGAAAGCCCAGGGTCAGCAGATGGAAAAGCAGGAACAGAACAGCCCTGCTGGGCCCTCCCAGGGCGCTGGGCACTGCTCCTCTCACTCCTGCACATGCCAGGCTGGGGGAGAAAGGGAGAGAAACCCCTCCTTACCCAGGGATTTAACTGGGATGGACCCACAAAATCCAGCTGCCAGTGGTGGATTGAGAGCATGGAATTGAGATAAACTGGTGCCTGGCGTGTCCCCCAGCCCAGCCCCTCTGTCACAGCCCCTCAGGCACACACCTGTGGTTTCAGTGACCCCAAACTCCTCCTGTTTTAAGGGGATGTCGTTCAGGGCACCCGCAGCAGCCTGAGACTGGAACAGGAAGGAAGGAAGGGTGAGAGGCTGAGGCAATGCAGCAGGTCACACCATTCAAACCGACTGAAAACGAAGGGTTGGAGATTTACGTGCAGTGAAAGAATTAAGCTCACAAAGGGAGTCTGAAGGAAAGTCTCTGTCTGTTTTTCTATGTCCTATTAAAGCACGGACTCGTGTCCTTGGGGTGAGTGAAAGCCTCACCCCTGGAAACTGGGAAATGGAAGAATGAGCCAGACAAAAACACCGGCAGAGGTTTCATTTGCTTTGTCACATGCAATTTGTTGAGGCAATCCAAGAGTCCCTTTGTGCCCCGGTGCCTTTGGAGCCCCCTCCCAGCAAATGCTGTGACTGAGGGCAGGAACACAATGGAGCAGGCTGCCCACCTGCAGCCCCTCTCTGCCTGCCACCAGCCTCTAATTAGGGACGTGATGGAGCACATTTTATGGCACAGATGCCTAATAAATGTTTTCCATGTCTAATTCATGTTTTATAGCAGCCTCCCACACTCCTGCTTCCCCGGGATCAGCTGGGACTTACATAAGCCATGGCATGCTCTATCTTGGCTCCTTTCACTTCAGCTTTAAACTGGGTAAAGAAGAGATAAGACTTCCCTTGGGGCCTGAAAGAAGAAAGCAGAGCCTTTGTCACGGGCACAGAGGTGCAGAGGAGGAGGAGCAGAGGAGAGAAGGATTCCTGGCTCCCTCCCTGCCCCCACGGCCACCTCTGGATCTCTTCTGGTGCCACAATCTCTCTCTGAGCCACAGAGCAGGGGAGAGGGTAACAGAGAATTTATAATGAAAAGGCCCCAGAGCATCCCTGGCAGAGGGAAACCCTCCCTGGCCAGGTGTAAATCCCTGCGGGGTCCTTGTCCCGGCCCCGCTGTGCTCAGGACACACCTCCAGATGGAGCAGGAGAAGAGCCCGCTGTCCTCGCTCACTCCGACCGTCATCTGCCACTGCTGCAGGGGGAGAGAGAGCCGGGCTCAGCGTGGGGAGAGCCTGCGGGGCCAACCCTGCCCTCCAGAGGCAGCAGGAGCTCCAGAACCACCCAATCCCCCCCTCCAGAGGGAGCAGGAGCTCCGGAATCACCCAACCCTCCCCTCCAGAGGCAGCAGGAGCTCCAGAACCACCCAACCCTCCCCTCCAGCTGCAGCAGCAGCTCCAGGATCATCCAATCCTCCCGAGGGAGTAGCAGCTCCAGGATCACCCAACCCTCTCCTCCAGAGGCAGCAACAGCATCACCCACCATGGCCCCCAGCTGCAGGAGCAGCTCCAGAATCACCCAGTCCTCCCCTCTAGAGGCAGCAGCAGCTCCAGAATCGCCCTCCACCACCCCCAGGCCTCCCTGCTGGCCCCTCCTGCTCCCCGCAGTTAGGACTGGGCTCTCACACAAACAGTTCCCAGCCTCTTTTCCTTTCAGGGTGAGGAAAAGGAGCTGATTGCAGCAGGAGGAGCCCAGCTCACCTCGTTGGTGCCGCCCTGGGCCGAGTAGGTGAAGGAGCAGCTGTAATCCCCCTGCCAGAGAGAGGAACAGCAGCAGCCTCACTTTGAGCTTTTCTGCCACAGCACCCAGGAACTGCTGAGCTTAGAAAAGCCCTGCCAGGCCACCCAGCACTGCCAAGGCCACGCTGAGCCTGTCCCCAAGTGCCACACGGCCTTAAATCCCTCCAGGGATGGGGACTCTGCCAGTGCCACTGTGCCAGTGCCCACCTCCCTTGCCATGAAGGATGTTTCCCAATATCCAGCCTAAACCTCCCCTGGCACGGCCATTTCCTCCTGCCTGGAGTGCTGGGGTGAGGAACCGTGTTCTGGGGTGCCCAGGGACCCCCAGCCCCTTCTGCACTGGGGCCTTTCCCTTGCTGAGCCCCCTCCCATGAGGACCCTTCTTTCTTTGAGACCCCCCTTCCCCTCTCCCTGCCCTGGGGTATCCCCCCCCTTGGCCTGGAGGGTCCTCCTTTGGGACCCCCTTTCCTTTCCAGACCCCTGGGGTCCCCCTGCCCTTGCAGCCCCATTTGGAACCCCCCCCTTTCCCTTGCAGACCCCTGGGGTCCCCCTACCTTTGTCCCCCCTTTGGGGACCCCTCTCTCCCTGGGGACCCCTCACCACCCGCTCGCCCCGCCCTCCCTCGCTCCCAGCCAATCACCACAGCAGAAGATATGAGTGACGTGACGCGCAGCCAATCAGCGAGGGGCGCGTACCCTCTCCGCTCCCGCTCCCTCCCTCCGGGCCGCTCACCAGGCTCCGGGAGAAGGAGTGAACCTCCCCGCCGGGCCGCACGTCGAACTCGGCCGTGCTCGGGGCCTCACCCGGGGCCGTGCCCGGTCCTGCGGCCGCCCGGGCCGCCAGGCACAGCAGGGCCGCGGGTATCAGCGCGGCCCACGCGCGGCCGCCGCTCCTCCCGCTGGGCGCCGCCATCTTGGAGAGGAAGCGCGGCTACGGCGGCCGGCAGGGGTCAGCGCGGCGGCGGCGGCACGGCGGCCATGTTGGGTGTGGGCAGGAGCCCGGGCAGGCCAGAGCGGATGGACAGCGGGACATGGGGACAGAGGGACACGGGCACGGTGGTCACGGAGCAAGAGGCCCTGTGGTCAGGGGACAAAGGGACCAGACATTCCTTGGCATAGAGAAACTTTCACCCTTGCCAGGCCTCCTCCAGGGCAGGGTCCGGGGCTGTGGCACAGCCCAGCAGGGCTAGGGTCAGGGACCCTGAGCTGAGCCCCCCAGCACAGCCAGGGCTGGGAGCAGGAAAATCCTGAATTAGAGCACAGGGGGAGGCACAGAAATCTGTGCCAGCTCCGAGAGGGGCTGGAGGGGGAGCAGGGACAGGAGGGTTCTCTGCAGAGGCCGTGCCTGGAGCATTCCCTGTGTGCCAGCACGGAGCTGGGATGCCTGTGATTTCACCAAAATCCCTCCCAGAGGATTCTCCAAGATCAATTTACATACAGCCTTTGGGTTGGGCAGCACAGACACACCCAGAGCCCAGCCCAGCCCTGTCCTTGGACACCCCACTCCTCCTTTGGGGGACCCTGGGATTTCTGAGCTGCTCCAGCTGTTCTGGGGTGCAGCCTGCACGGCCCGGGACAGAGATCAAGTGCCTGAGACCCCCAGAGTTTCCACTGACGTGGCTTTCCCAGAGCCAGAGCTCTGGTGGCACCTTTATCACACCCACTTTGGGAATGGAGATGCCAGGAAGTTTTCCATTCGAGCATCTTTCAGGGCAAGGAGTGACTTTTCGGAGCTAATTCCGTAGCTTGAGGAGTGATTTTGTTTTAAAAATAAGTCCTCCAGAACATCTGTTCTCCCTCCACACCATCCACCTAAAAATAAAGCCCCACAGGGTGGGTTTTGGGAGAGAAATGCCTCCCAAGCCACTCTCAAGTCCCAAATTCTTGAGGAAAAGTGGTTTTTGCCCGGTTTCCCCAGCACCTGCTGGTTCCTCTGTCATTACCACTCACTCAGGAAATTAACTCAGCTTCATTTCATCCTCCAGCTGCAAATCCTCCACCCGGAGCCACCCTGCTCCCATCCCTTCCCGGGGTGGGGCCTCCCACATCATTTGTGTTCCAATCCCCCACAGAGCCTGTTCCATATGCAACAGCTCCGGGAGGAGATTTCCCAGCTAATTCCTCTCGGGATTCTCAATCCCCAAAAGAAGACGACCAACCCCTTTCTAGGGTGCCAAAAAATCCTGCAGCAAACTGGGGGATCAGAGGAGCCAACAGATCTGCAAACTCTTCTAGACAAGAGCGTCTTAAGACATTTTAAGAAACTCTCAGCTTTTCGGGGACAGGAAAAAGCAGTTTAAATTAGGCCTAAAAATTAAACTAGGGAAGCACAGAAACAAACTCTGCAAAAGTAAAGCTGCTTACCATCCAGCTGTGAGCAACAGAGGGTGCAGGGTCTTCTTATAGACACAGCTCAGAGGAGCAACTGTCTCCAGCCCAGTCCCTCCTTTCACCTCTCTGGCCTCAAAACTCACACCTGAGGTGCTTTGTAGCAGCTAAACCACAGCAATATTGGGACAATTATTTGGGCACAGGGACAAGAAGAGGGGGGGAAAATCTGCTCTCAGCCATCCCCAGGAACCCAAACGCTCCATCTGGAAGAAGCTGTGCATTTAGAACAAGCCTCCAGCAGCAGCCTCAGGGCATTAACAGCAGGTTAATTAACAGCAGCTCCCACGGAGGAAGGCAAAGCAAGGCCAGGTTTGGGAGCTTTGGGCTGGGAGGGCGAGCAGAGGCAGGCCCAGCTCTGCACAAACAGCTCAGTGTGTCCCAGAGTGGGAGCAGAGCAGCTGCACCCCCAATCCCATTGCAGGGAGGGAGGGAGGTGCCCACCCCAGGCTGCTCCTGACTGCTCAAGGTCACTCTGAGCCAGCACACAGCCCAGGATTCCCAACCCTCAGTTGCTTGGATCGTGCTTCCCCCGAGGAACATCAGGGATTTAATATTCTCTCCACTGCTCGGCACAGAAAGAACAGAGCACTTGGCTTGCAGCAGAGCTGCTCTGGCTGTGGCAGCAGCTGCTGCTTCCTCCTGCCCCCCAAAGCAGCCACCACGTCTCTTTCCAATATTTTAATGAGTCGCTACATCTTACACTCATAATTATAAAAGAATAAGAATCCATAAAAATATTTTCTTTTCATAATACGCACTTAAAATACTCCAGGGCAAGTCAACGTGGTTCATTTGGGTGGGTTTTGTTTTGTGTTTTCGTTTTGCCCCTGGCAGAACCCTTGGCTTGAGGGGGGGATGTGCTCCCCTGAGGTGTGATTGCTCAATCCCCCTCCCCAGAACTGCAGTTCCTGTTGCCCAGGTAAATAAAAACCAGGAGAGAGCATTGCTGAGTAGACGGGCAGGGGGACCAGTCACTGACCCGCAGAGAACTGAAGCACAGCCAATTTCAGTGCACATCGGAAAGCTCAGGGAAGGACAAGGGGACAAGGAGGCGGCACAGAGAACGGAGGGAGGGAGGATTTGCATAAATATCATCCATCTTGTGTTGCAAAAACCCAAATGCTGCTGTGAGCTCTGGAGAGAGGCTCTGGCTGTAGCCAGCTGCCTGTGCTACCTGTTGGCACAACTCTGAGTGAGAGCGGCCATGAGAGGAAGGCTCAGAGGGCGCCCGTACCGGCCCCGGCCACTTCCTCCATCTGCTCTGCAAATTTAAACGTGAAAATAGATAGATATAAAAAAAAAAAGACTAGTGTTGCATGCTTCTGTAGACCTCTCTTCAGCTCCCAGGGCTCCAGTGTGGCAGCAGGGCCAGGACACAGAGCAGATCCCCAGGTGAGCAGTAGGTAGTTCTCTTCCCTCGCACTCCTGGCTTAAGGCAGCTTCTGATTCGGCTCTTCCGTTTCCAACACAGGCACTGAGTTCTTGCAGGTAAGAGTTTGGGAACTGCACAGGGGCAGTGGAAGAGGAAAAGGATTGGGGAGAGAGAGATGGACACAAACCTCAGCCTCGGGACACAGACCACTGTCCATTGATTCCCAGGAGAGAGGGAGTAGCAGCAAAAAAAGCATTGAACAGCCAGGCTGGAGGAGAGGAGGAGGACGAGCAGCCGAGCAGGAGCAGACCTCCAGCTTGGAAAGTGAGAGAAGGTGGCACTGTCCCAAGGGAAGGTGCCCTCCAGCTTTTCCCCCTGGTCTGGGGGTATCCCCAGCCCGATGTGGGCACTCAGCCCCTTGTGCTCTGGGTTGGACGCTGCTGGGGAACAGGAGGGCACAGGGCAGGTGAGCTGTCAGTGTCCAGTTTGCAGAGGCTCGTGCTCGTGCTCTCAGAGGTATTCTTGTAGAAAGTGCAGCAGCGTGATTTCGTAGTGCTCTCCTGACTCAGGGCACCGAATACTGTGTCTCTCGTTGGGGTAGATCTGTGCCAGGGCAGACAGGGGGCATTGGTCACTCAGCAGGCACAGAACTCCCTCCCCTCAGCCCTGCTCCCTCCATCCAGTCTCTATCAGGACAAAGAAGTGCCAGGGAAGGTCTGGAGCACCCCCTCCCTCCCTGCAGCCACCCCTGCCAAGTGGGACAGAACAGCTCCTGGAGGAGGAAAGTTCCAGGCCCCGGGGCAGCAGCTCTGCCTGCACATGGCACATCTGGCAGCCATGGAACAGTCACAGTGCCACCTCCCGGCCTCCTCGGAGTCCAGCGAGGTGTTCACGGGCACCAGCATCACAACAGCAGGAGGGGATCTGCCTCCGTCCCCTCCCATCCCCAGAACACACAGCAGGGAACTTCCTCCAGATTGATGGGACCTTCCCTCCCCACTCCTGTCCCTCCTACCTGCAGCTGGTAAGGTTTTCCAGCCCGGATTAGCTGCGATACCAGGAAGTTGGTGTGAAAAAAGTGCACATTTTCATCCAAAAAGCCATGGAGGATCAGCAAACGGTTTGGCCTGGACATGGAGTGAGAGATAAGGAGAGACACAGGATGAGAAACCAGATGGAAAACACAATGAGGCACCAGATAAAAGCTCTGCAGAGGGTTTGAGCAAAGAGCTTCCAAGAGCAGTGCCAGGCCATGGCTGTGGCCTCAAGCCCTCCCTGGCAGGGGGGCTGGCGGTGCTGTGGCCCAGCTGCTCCCGAGTGAAAGCAGATCAGAACCCCTCCATTTCCATTGCTGTGGGATTGAGCAGAGCTCCAGGAGCAGGTCAGGGGCAGGTACTCACTCATTGGGAAGCTTTTCCACGTGCAGTGCCACCGAGCCAGCCTCGTAGCCCTGCTGGTTGTTCTCGGGGACGTCCATGTAGCGCTCGGTGTAGCCGGTGTCGTAGGCCATCCACACGGTGACAGGGGCACCTGCTATGGCAATCTGTCAAACACAGAGGTGCCACCACGGCCTCCATTAGCGCCTGCTCAACAGCTCAAGTGTTCCCTGCTTTCCTGGAGAGGCAGCAGAAAGGCTCTGGGCTGTTCTGTTCACTGAGACCGGGATTCTCCTTCAGCAATCCCACACACAACCCAGATTCCTCCTCCTGCTGCTCCTTTTGTGGTCACAGTGGGAAAAATTCCTGCACATCAGCACTAAAGGCCTCCCCTCTGCAAGGAGGAGTTGTGAATGATCCAGAAACTGTGCTGGGGACTTGGGATAGGGAATAGCACATCAGTACCTCCCTGTATGGCAGACCAAGCCCATCTCAGAGCCATCCTCCTCCAGCCCCCACCAAGGATGAGCTGCAGGACACAGGACTGGAGTCAGGAGCTCCAGGCAGGTAGGACAGGGGGACATTTCCACCACAAACAAACCAAAATGCCAATTCCAGCTGCCAAGAGGGCCAGAAGCTGTGAGAACCAAGTGTCCCAAAGGTGCCAGCCCCACGTGCAGGCTCACCTTGAAGACGTTGGGTTTACAGATGAGCCCCATGAGGGACAGAAAGCCCCCATAGGACCAGCCATGGATGGCGACCCGGCTCAAGTCGATGAACCCGTATTTTTCTGCTACATAATGTAAACCTTCCACCTGGTCCTCTATCTCCACCTGACCCTAAAAGGCAAAAATGAGGCTCATATTAGTGGACTTGATAAATGTAGAAACTTGAGGCAGAAACACCCACACAGGAAATGAGCAGCTACCACCCTTAGGGAGGACAAACGATCAGAGATTCTCCAGCACAAGGAAGACGTTACCATTTGGTTTTTCAGGGCTCCTTCAAATTTGAGGCCTCGCTGGCACGATCCCCTTCCATCAATCACCACCACAGCATAGCCCAGGGATGCCAACGTGTTCAGCCGCAGGTACTTGATGCCTTTGAAGGAGTTGTTCACCAGCTGCACCTGCACGAGGAGAGAGGAAGAGTTTCAGAGCTCAGCAGCTGCGTTCCAGTGCCTTCCTGTGTCAGTGGAGGATCCTGAGCTGGACAGCAGCCACTCATCGAGCTATCAGAGCCATAGAAATCAAACCATATGCTGGAAAAGTCATCTGAGGTTTGAAGCAGAGGTCAAACACAGGGACAGAAAGAGTAGGTTTAGATTAGATATTAGGAGGAAGTTTTTTGCTGTAATGGTGGTGAAGCCCTGGCACGGGGTGCACACAGAAACTGTGGCTGCCCCATCCCAGATGTGTTTGAGGCCAGGATAGATCTCTGAAAGATCTAGGATAGTGGATGGTGTCCCTGCCCATGGCAGAGGTGGGACTGGATGGGCTTTAAGGTCACTCCAAGCCAAACCATTCCATGATTCCATGACAGTGTTCATTGCTACCCAAAGTAGCAGCAAGTCTTGCTGCATGACTGACAGAGCTCTGCCCTGGGCAGCAGCCCCAGCCCTGACCCCAGCATTCCCCTGGGTTTTTACCTGAGGGCCTCCATACACAAAGAGCACCGTGGGATGTTTCTTGCCAGGCTGGACATCGTGGGGTTTGTAGACCATTCCGTAGAGCTCCACGTCCGACTGCGTGCGGAAGTGGAAGATCTCCGGGGGGACGTAGTCTGGGGGACAGCCTGCAGCAGGAGGGTCACACACAGTGCTGAGGGGCTGAGCAGGCTCTGCTCCCACCCCCTGAACCAGCCCTGTCCAAAGCTGACCCTGAGCAGGGCTCCTTCAACACTAAACCATGCCAGCCCCTCCCTGGGAAGCACAGCCTCCACCTGCCTGCACAGGGAAGGGATTCCACAGGAAAAGCTCACCAGGTGGGAGCTCTCCAATGGGCACTGTGTCACAACAGCAGGGATGGGACAATGTGTTTGCAGCAGGGGTTCAGGTGCTGCTGTGAGCTGCACCTAAACCTTTAAAACCTGCAGTGCAGAATGGAGCAGCCACTGTATCCCAGGTGCTTGTCCCTTCCCTCTTCAGACAAATCACAAATAAAAAAGCATCTTGAAGTGTTCAAGGCCAGGTTGAACAGGGCTTGCAGCAACCTGGACTAGTGGAAGATGTCCCTGTCCATGGCAGGGCATGAGAACAGGATGGACTTTAATGTCCACTGTCACCTAAACCATTCAGTGATTCCACAGTAAAACCACATCCTTGTGTGTGTGTCAACTCTGTACACCCTGGAGCAGGACTTTTGCTCCAGGTGTGAAACACATCAAAAGCCCACAGAACGTTTCCTGGGCAAGCGAGAAGTATCTCCCCAACAAGATAACACGATTCACCTTCCCTCAGAGTGAAGGTACCCAGACCCTTCCCTCCCCATCACTCCTGGCCACTGCTGGGAGTTCTCACTGAAAGGCCCCAGGACTTACTGGCTGCCTCCATCATGCTGGCCCAAAACTTGGGCTGCTTGTGGAGAGGGTCATCGTCAGAGCCGCTGAGCTTGTAGATGTGCACACAGGGAGGAGTGCTCACACTGCTGTAGTGGCTGATGAACATGTCAAAGTTCTGGCAGGGAACACAGCACAGTCAGGGCATGAGGTGCTGCACTGTGACTCGTTACGAGTCATTGCCATTCCCAGTTAGGATCCCTGGCAGTCAGGAATGCAAGGAACAACAAACCTGGCTCATGGAGCAGCTGTGGGAGAAGCCTGGAGTGGTGAGGCGCATGATCTCCCCGGGAGACTCGTAGCTGACCACGTAGAGGTGGTGCTCCAGCGGGGTGTCCTTCGTGCCTTGGAAATACACCAGCTTGGTGGCCTCATTGACCCAGATCTGTGCCAGGAGAGAGGCCTCAGGGACAGGCAGGGACAAGCTCTGCTCCTCTGCCAGCCCAGAACACACACAGACCATGACAGGGCTGCTCAGGGCAGGGGGTTGAGGGGCCAGAGAAGACACGCAGCACTAGGGAGAACTGCAGACAACACAATGCAGTGACAGACAGCAGTCCCTCAGCCCTTTTGTTAAGGACTCAAAACATTTGCTTATTAATGGGCATAAAGAGCTGGGCTTTGCTCCCTGCAGGTTAACAGGAAGCCATCCTCTTAACAAGGAACATTCTGTGCTTACATGACATCTTACAGAACCATGGAATCATTTAGAAAATAGAAAAACCCCTCCAAGATCAACCATGAACCCAGCAGCACCGTGTTCACCACTAACCCACATCCCCAGGTGCCACATCCACACCCTGCTGAACACTTCCAGGGGTGCTGACTCCCCACTGCCCTGGACAGCCTGTCCCAGTGCCTGATCACCTTTCCAGTGCAGCCATTTCCCCCATCTCCAACCTAAATCCCCCTGGAGCAGCGTGAGGCTGTTTCCTCTGCTCCTGTCCCTCGTTACCTGGCAGAAGAGCCCGAGCCTCACCTGGCCACAGCCAGCATGGTTGGATTATAAAGGTACAGGTCCCTTTTTTCCAGCCATCATGGTAATGAATTCCCATTTGTGGGAAGACCAGTCTAACAGCTCTCAGCACCAAACTTTGAGACACATTAAAATAGGTTTTACTGTCCAGATAAAGCTGTTTCTAAAAACCACCCAGTCAGGCAGGAACAGAGGCGACAGCTTTTAAATCCTGCATTGATCCAGCAACAGTAACTGAACTGTTTTTCCACCTTACAGTTTCCAAATGCTATTTCTGGCTAACCCACAGTTTGAAGACCCCTGTGAACAGCAAAGGGAAAAACATCCAACTCAATTGGCCAGGAAAACCAGGCAGAGCCCTGTGGAGCAACAAATGCATCAAAATAATTGCTGCTAACACAATTTTAGCCGTAACACATGCAGGGAAGAGCTGTGGCCAAAATCAACAGCATGTACAGTGAGAATCCACATGGGGAGGGACAGCAGGTTAATTGCAGATTGAGGAAAAGCAGCAGAAACCAAAAGCTTGGAGCTGTTGGTCTTTTAAAAAGCGAGAAGTGAAAATCCAGATTAATTGGAAATGAACAGCCAAGGTCTTTATTTTGACAGAATCACCTGGGAGTGTTAAAGATCAGACTCGGAGTTAATTCCTGAAGCAAAAATGAAACTAGGTTTCTACAAGATTAATAAAAATTCATTTCTGGCTGTTCTGCAAGCAACAACAGATACAGCTTCTCCATATTCTAAATTGCTTTATATTCCCCAGCTGCCTTGTTCCTAAAGGCTCTGTTGAGGGATCAGCTGGAGACCAAGAGTTCACTCTGAGTGCCAAGACACATTTCCACATTGCAAGAACTCATTGGAGTTAAAATCCCTCAGCAAAGGCAGCAATCCCCAGCTTCTCCACAAAATGGTTCTTTGTTGCTCTTAAACCTCAGACTTGTGTCCTTTTTTATGGCCTGCTCCACTCCTGGGATTTACCTAAGGAGCAATCTGAAGTCTGATTAAGAAGGCAATCAGATCCATGTGCACTGGCCTACAGCACTTCTGGGGAAAGCAGAGGCAGCAATAAAAACAGCAACAAAATGAAGCTTAAGCAGTTCTACCAGGTCCCAAGCGTAAGGGAGGACTCAGGCCAGGACTGGGGGCAGACAATGCAGAGCTGAGCACTGCAAGAGAATAAAAATAACCCCTACCTTGGATCCATGCCTTGCCAGCACCTCCCATTCCCCACCAGTCAGGGCAACCTCCTCCTTGATGGGACATTTGAAATCATCTACAAGAGAGACCACGAGCATCAAGCACTGCCCTCCCCAAAGGCCAACAGGAGGGGGAGCTCCCAGGGCTGCAGCCCTTACCCTCACTGTGGACACAGGGCTGCACCCAGTCGTGGCTGCCTGGCTTCAGGATTGCTGTCACCCTGTACAGGTGGCAGAAGCCCGTTTTGCACTCGTTGGCTCGGATAAAGCAGAGCTCTTCCTCCTCCCCCTCCGGCTGGATGAAAGGATAGAAGATGTCATGAACCTGCCACACAAGATGAGAAAGCTGTGAGTGATTTATCAAACCCCTGATTCAACACCAAATTTGGGACTGAGTAGCAAAGCTGCCATAGCAAGGACTTAACTGGACACCAATCAACATGAGAATGGTTAACTGAGGGGAGGGAGGGAGGGGCAGCCCATGTTCTCCTCCCAGCCCTGAGCCTCTTACATTTATCCACACATCAGTGGTTTCTTCATAGATCACAAATGGCTGGACATTTTCTGGCACAGTTTTGGCAAATTCAGCACGCTGCTCCTCATTTTCTGGGACTGGAATAAAGAGTGCTGGAGGCAGAAGGACTAGCTGGAGCCTCTGCTGAGGTCTGTCTAGGAACATAGCCCAGGCACTGAGGAAAGAAGTCGGAGGTGAATGTCAGCACCACAGAATAGAGGTCCCTTTCCAACACTCAGAACATGCATCCCTTTCTTCCCCCCGCTGCCAGAAAGGATTTGGGCATCTGAATGCAAA
Organism: Calcarius lapponicus; assembly: GCA_039654755.1. Classification (NCBI taxonomy): domain Eukaryota; kingdom Metazoa; phylum Chordata; class Aves; order Passeriformes; family Fringillidae; genus Calcarius; species Calcarius lapponicus. Next base: position 11,788,439 of record JBBFKN010000011.1, read on the forward strand.
GCTTTTCTCATCACTGCTGCTTTCTAATCCCCTGGAAGCTGTGCCAACACACACGTACTGCCAGACAGCTCTGGTATTTCACAGGGGTATCACTCAGGCGAGATGTCTGACAGATTTGCCAGTGCCTGTTCCAAGGGAGCACTGCTAACACAGCCCCGTCTCCAGAATGGAACTCCTCCTTGGACACCCCTCCACCAGGAAACACTGTTTGTGCTCCAGCTCTCTTCCAGCTCAAGTGAGCACCTTCCCAGAGCTCTGTCTGCAGCCTCCTCCTCGTGCTCTGCCAGGGAGAGGCACAGACCCAACACGGGTGCCAGGGGAAGGAGCTGCTTCAGTCCCAGCCCTACTCCCCTCCAAGGAGAGTCCCTGCAAGTGGTGCTGCACTGCAGGCTCTCAGCATGACAGATGGCAAAGCACAGCCACCCCAAGGCCTGTGAGTGCATCCAGGGGAGTTTCATCATGAAAGACAGATTTGAAAAGAGCCAGTTCTCCCCCAGCACCGCAGGATTTCAGGAACTGAGATATTCAGCACATTTAGATAAGCTCTGGTGCAGAACATCACAATCACCTCTGGGATTACCTGCTGGAAAGCTCTCTAAATTTCCTTTCCAGAGCAGAAAATTAATGATGAGTTACAGAATGGCACCTTCAAAGACAGCCAAGTCACCTTAACTTAATCTGCACACATACCACTTAACAGCCAAGCTTGGGAGGGGGAAAATTAAAACTTTAAAATTTCAATCAGATTGGGGTGAATTCTGTAACTCTTCAGGCAAGACTGTGGACTGTGTAACCCATTTGGAGCAATAGCCAGCCCCAGAGCAATCCTTCTCTTTGGACACGCTGCATGAGGGATGTGGCACCACAGACCCTGCCCCTGTCCTGTGACTCACGACAAACTGTGATAAAACTGCCCACAGAACACCCCCATTTTCAGCAGGAAACACCCTGTACCTGTGTTAAACACCTTCAGCTCCAAAGAATTCCCCAGCACTGCCCACTTACTGTATAAATGTCATTTAACTCTGGTTGTGACAAACCCCACAGCCTGTCACCCTGCTCTGCTTCGTTCCTACTTTTAGGATGTTACAGCACTGAAGAAGCCAAATATTCATGTGCCATTTCTGGCACTCAGGGCTTTAAAACCAGGTCATGAACACAGCAGAAGCATGTCTAGGGTCTGCAACCCGAGGAGCCCTTAGGAAAGTTATTTTGGGAGGAAAATGGACTTACTATTTGCCATCCCGGGTCCATCCAGCACGGGCAATGTACTCCACAGTGGGAAACAAGGCAGCAAAGGGTTGCACCAGCTCTTTGTCCTGAGCACACACAATCTGCAGCAAAACCAAAGCCCAACATCAAATCAGAGCACCAGAGCTCATCACCTTCTCCCAGGGAAGCTCAGGGAGATGGCAGAACAAGGAAGGTTAGCTACTGGCATCAGCAAGGGTCAGGCCAGGAGAAGCAAGCCTTGCTACAAAGAGCAGGAAGAGAAGGGAAAAACAGCTTCAAAGCAAAATGATTTTGGCATTCAGCCACAGGAAAAGGACACAGGCAGGGACTGAAGCCCCAGATTAGACCCGGCTCCAGCCCTCCTGTCTCTGCCATGGTGCACCAGGCAAGCCCCAATTCCCCCTTCCCTCCACATTCCCAGCTGAATCTCCCCCAGAATGATTCTTGTCAGCATTTTCAAGTCTTTCTGTTTCTTGGATAAACACATTAGAGATCCACCTATCACAAGAGAATAAAAAACGCAGACAAACCCTATTTAGGATTTCTTTGTGACCTTGTTTTAATTCTAGGGAGCTTCAAAAACCCTCCTGTGCAATGTCCCTTTTTGAGTTATCACTTACCTTACCCTTGCTGTCTGTTTTAAACTCTGCCAGTTTCAATGTAATCTTGGGGTTTTTGCTGCCTGCAGAGAAGAAGTGAAAAAACACCAAGATGATCCAGTTGAACATTCTGTGGTTACACAAAACACAGCTTCTAAAGGAGAACTGCCCCTGCTCCTATTGAAATGGCTCTGTGTGAATTTACAAATATCAAATATGTATGTGAGCAAACACCAGAGTCATTCTGGGAATGGGAACAGTTTGCTTTGCCTTCCCTTGCTGGCTGTGCATATTCCCAGGAGGGAGAGGAAAGATGGGATTCAGAATGGTATTCCACAATATGCCACCAGATATATTCCACTTCCTCAGCAATCCTTTCATTTAGGGCTGGGATTTAAACTTCAGACTTTCTTGCAGCAGATTTTGGGATCAGAGAGTCAGTTAGGTCTCAACTTTTAAAACCTGTTCCTACATCCCAGTAAGTGCTCAGATTAACGATGCAAAGTTTATAGCCCCAATTCCAGTGCTGATTCCAGCAGGAGTCCAGAGCTGCCTCAGCAGCCCCACGTGTTTCACCCACCTGTCCTGGGGTACCTATAGGAATCTGTTTTTCTCTCCTCCAAGGCAGGTGAAGGAACGTGAATTATCTCCACTTCTGACTCATCTACTTCCTCATACAGGATCCGCAGTGTTTTCAAATCCTCTGAACCTGGGACAGAGAGCAGGAATGTTTACCACAGCATTTCCTGCTGTTTCTGGCTCGCCTGGAGCACTGGTGCAGAGGGAACACCTGTACAGCCCCAGGTCTCAGTGACCACCTGCAAACACTCCACAATTATAATCCCCTCAGTGCTTTGTTCCTTCAGGTGATCTCCCCAGGAACAGCCCAAAGGAAAGCCATGCTCAGAACCTCATTCCTAGCCAGAGGCAGCAGTCACGTGCCAGGATTTGATGAGCAGAACAGTGACTGACCTTCTGTGGAAGCTGTGGGACACCACCAATAGCCCGTGAACCGATCAAACTCCTCCTGAATGACAAAAGTGGCTACACCAGCAGACTTGGGGTCATCCAGAACATTGGATAAGCCTGGAGAGGAACAAAGACAAGAGAATATTGCATTTTGCATTTACATCTCCTTGGAAAACGCTGACCCAAAAGACAAATGCACTTGTAAGAAACAAGCCAGGAATGTGGGTATTGCAGGCAAGATTCCTCAGAGGAATTCCCTTCAGGGGTGGAGGGAGCCCCACACCTTTATGGCAGTAGGTCATCCTCCTCTCCTCGCCCGTCTCGATGTTTGCCACCCACAGGTCGTTGTTGTTAATGAAGGAGAAGAAGGCTGGGTCAGCAGGGCAGATTTTGGGATCCATCCGAGGCCCTGTGCACTGAGTCTTGATCTCCAGAGGCTTCATTGGAGACACCTACGGCAAGAGACACACACAGAGCTGGGTGCCACATCAGCTCCCAGCCCTGCAGAGAAAAAGCCTAAAAGAGACACAGCACAGCCCAGGGGATTATGGCAAATGTGGCCCTGACAGGACACAAGAGGAGCCACCATAACCAAAGGGATGAAGACGTGGAAGAGGTGGACCTTCAGGTCCAGAGGAGCCACAGAGATGCTCCAAGGCTGAAACGCCTCTGGAGGCAGGCTGGGAGAGCTGGGAATGTTCACTGGAGAAGACCCCAGAGCCCCTTGCAGGGCATGAGGGGGCTCCAGGAGAACCTGCTGGGAGGGTGGGAGGCCCTGGCACAGGGCGCCCAGAACAGCTGTGGCTGGCTCATCCCTGGCAGTGTTCAAGGCCAGTGGAAGATGTCTCTGCCCATGGCAGGGAGTGACACTGGGATGGGCTTTAAGGTCCTTTCCATCCCATTCCAGCCTGGGATTCCACATGCAGCCACCTCCAATCCAAACCATCAAGCCCCTTTGCAGTGAGTCCATGAAATCAATCCCTGGCAGACTCACCATGAAGCCATTCTTGCCCCCATCTCGACAATGGAAGAGGCTGTTGCTGGCCTGGAAGAGGAACAGGCCACTCTCACTGTGGAAATCATAGGATGTTATCCCAAAGACACCCAGTCTCTTGCGCTCCCTCAAGAGCTCCTCCTCTCTGGAATACATCCCGTGGTGAGGGGTTGCCTAGAATTGAAGGAAAGGAAGATCTGAAAGGATTTGCAAGGAGAGGAATGTTCACAGGAGCGCTCTGAGCCTGTCACAACACCCCAGCTCAAACAGGCAGCAGTGTCAGGGTACAGGTCCCCAATTCCTGTACTGCAGGCTGCAGCTGTAGGGTCCTAAACCCCCCAAATTCCCCTCTACAGGAGGGCTGAGCTGTGAATCTCTCAGTTCTACAGTTGGCACTTCAGCATGAAGTGAGAACGGCGGCGCTTGCTCTGCTTATGCAAATCAGATGTAACCAATTAACTTAATGACGTTATCTGCAGCCTTCACAAACAGTTTCCATGTCAGACACTGCAAACAAAAGTTCTTCCGGGATCTTGAATTACCCTGGAGAGAACTCGCAGCCCAAATGGGGTCAAGGCAGATAAATTCTGTTCCACCAGGAACTGCTTAAGTAGGGCTGAAAAGACCAACACCCTCCAATGCTGCCAGTGACAAAGGACATGAAGATCCTGAAACCAGGGAGGGGAAAGTTCCCTCCCTTCCTGGTGCATTCACAACAGTGTAAGGCAGAAGCAGCAATTTAAACTCAACTTTCCCAACGTTTTAAAAGCAGGAAGGATGACAGACACCACACAGATGTCCCCACCACAGCATCACCCAGTTTCCCCAGGCTCTTCCCACTCTGGCTTACCTGAAAGTGATCCAGCATCTGTTTCCAGGACAAGAGCAGCAAGGCCTCCTTCCGTACCTTTTTGGGAATCTCTGAGTAAAGAAGGGAATTCTCTCTGCTACCATATGGCATTCCTAATAGGAGGACAAAAGCATCATCCCACTCAAGATGAATTAGCCAGGACAAAGAGCAAATTCAAACAGAAGTCTGGAAACAGGGGCTGGGGCTGCCCAGAGACCTGAACCCACATTCCTTCCCAAGCAGCTCCCAGATCAATCCCAGAATAACATCTAAACCACTTAGATACTGATTTGTTTGGATTTTTCCAAACCAAGATGTAACACTACCCCACCTCTCCAGAATGTTTTAGGTCCAACTTTCCCCTCTGTGCCTGTCCTCCCATGCTCCAGATGCACTCTAAGAGCACCACTCCCTGAATGGGTGACTCAACGTTACTCTCCACACTTCTCATACAGAAATTTGCTACAGGGATCTGATTCAGGACAAGGCAGCAGCTTGCAAGGGGGGAAGGAAAAGCCTGGAAGCTCCAGAGAGCCCATTCAAATGTGAAACAGTATCCTACAGAGTCAAAAGACCTTGTCATTTTACATAAACCTTTGACTGTGGTTATCAAATGAGCTCCTGGCCTTAATCCAACTTCCAAAACAACCATCAAATATCCTGACTTGTGATTTTGACAGTTTCCACCAAAACAAAGACCATGAACTTGCCCTCTACTTATGCTGCAGAGACTCCCTGGATCAGAAATTCACAGAGGGATCTGTGCCCTGATACTGCCTACTCTGCACATGTTCTGGGCAGAACAGAGAGATTTCTGAGCTGGCTGACCCAGCAGTAGTTACTTCAAATTAAAACTGAAATATTAATAAGTGCTCAGGAAGCAGAGCAATATGTGAAGATCTAATCCTCAGAGATCCAGGAACACCAAAGTGCTGAGCATGTGGTGTTTAACATAAGCAGCATCTGCCACGATACAACACAAAACTCTGTGGGGATGGCCCAGGAATGATTGAGGATGGCCTTACAGGAAAAACTGCAGAGAGGAACAAATGACTCTGGACACACAGATCTGACACTGAGGCAAATGTGACCTGGACTTCCCTTCTCCTTATGTTAAAACTTTCTCCAATGACCTCAGGCTGACTACAATCAATTGGCATTTACAAGGAAAATACTGCCTTCCTCCCCAAAAGACAGTTTACTTTGTTTCCAAATGAAATATTCAACCCTACAGCAAAGTTCATCAGGACTCTCCATCCACTGCTCAGTTTTATTTAAACACTTTAAAATGTTATTTCATGCTGGGGCAGTAACAGCACACTGAGTTAAACACTTGTGAACTTACAGGCTGCCCAGAGAAGCTGTGGCTGCCCCATCCCTGGGAGTGTCCATTTATTATGGAAAAGAATCAGCATTTAAATCAGCATGTCCCCTTTATTAGGGACATCTGAGCAGAGGTACCCTGGGATTACCTGGCTGATGCTGATCTTAACTGAGGGATTAATCTGCTCTAAGCCCTGTACAATTCCTTAAGGAAGGAAACACTGAAAAGGCACTCGTGTATCCTCATTCCTGGTCCTGGCTCCTGGAGCAGTCACACCCTGGCAGAACACCAACCACTCAGTAGCTGGTTGGGTTGCCATTTCATACAACAGAACATTAAAAAAAAATTTAAATTAACCACTTAGTTCTTTAATCATCTAGATCAAAACCAGTGTCAAAGTGAACTGGAAATACATTCAAGCTTTAAATCAAGCCTCACTGCTCAGACTTGACAAGAAAAATATGCCAGTTCTAGATCCTGCCCTTCAGAGCAGCACTTGTGGCCCAAGAATTTATGAGAACTACACAAATCAAGTCACTGGCACACAGGAGCTGCTTAGACAACAAAAATCAGTCCCTCAAATCCAGCATCCTACAGTGACCTACACTCAAAACCTGGAAAAAGAAGCAAGAACAGCAGGGTCACTTCAGGGCAGCAGTAACTGCAAAGAGTTGCACATCTGGCAATTTTTGTACTGGCCCAGTAATGATCAGCTCATGCCCCAAAGGACAACAAACTCTTTATAGTCCATAAAGTTTCCCATGTTACCAGCCACAAAATGATCCAGCAGTTACTAAAATCCAACAACTCTGTCACTAATTACATCGTGGCTCCATCTGTAACAAGGGACCTGCACAACATGGAATTCTGCTTTCAGTCCCACTGAAGGAAAGGAGTATTTCCCTGCAAATTCCAGGAACAGCTCATTCCCACCTCAATTTTCTTCCCTGCTCTGGAAAGCATCCTACCTCCATGATACCCAATACAGCAGGAGACACCACCAGCCTGCCATTAATATGTTGCAACATATAATTAGTCATTACTGCCAGTGAATTTCTTGGAAAGTCAGTCTGGTTAACGAAGCAAGTAAATCCCACTTCTCCCAAGCTACAGAGGCACGAGATAGTCCCATCTCTTGGCCCATCCCCTGCGTGACAAAGGACACAGAAGTGCTGGCTGGCCAACACTTCCCCTTGTCACAGCTGATCCCTCTGTTTGAGGCTTGTCTGGCACTGGGGAGTCCCTGCTCAGTCCCAGGCTCTGCGGAAGATCCTGCAGGCCTTGAGCCACGTTACCCAATCTCAGTTCCCAAATCTCAGAGAAAGAGATCTTTCCCATCCCTCCCCTTCCTTTCCCTTGCCTGCTGAGTTTGGAAGAGCCCCACGTTCCCCTGCTGCTGGCACAAGGCTTACCCAGGTAATAGAGGCGGTGAGAGTGCGGGCTGGACTCCTCTGTTTTCCGGACAAACTGGAAATCATGGGGAGCTTTGTTCACTATCATGCCCGAGTACTTCCTGCTGCTGTGAATAATGTCACGCAGCCCATCCCAAGAATGCTTTTGCACCTGGAACTGGGAAGGCACATCCTCCATCTCAACCACTTCGGAGCTGTCCGAGAGCGTGTCCACTGCAGTCATCCTCGCTTCTCCTTCAGAACTGGGCAAAAAACTGAGGGAGGAGTAGAGGGAGAGAATTGAGCCTTAAAATCAAGCAGGTGCTCCTTAAACTACAGATCTCTGGGATTCTCTGCACTCAAGGATTACATTTTAAACACACTGAAAGGACAAGTCCATCTCCCATCCCATAGGGAATCCTGTAAATGAAGATATTGACCTCAGAGAACTCCCTCTCCCAGGGCTGGCTCTGGAATAAGCTGTTAAAGGAAGCTCAAGCAGCAGATTCTGGTGCAGACAACAAGCAGCTTGACTCAAAGGAAAACCTCTCCAGGAATTCGGATGGATATGTCATCAAAGCTATGAGCTATCATAAAGGCACAAAAACTCCTGACCTGTGAGACCACGGGAGTGGAATCCCCTTCCTATCCCAAAGGAAAACCTGCCCATGGCTTGGGGAGAGAGGTTCAGACCCATTCGCTTACCTGAGGAGATACTGAGGCCAGGAATGATGTAAGAGAGATGGGAAATCAGGAAAAAAAAAGTGCAAGTGCTTTGCTAAGAGAGAGAAGGCAGCAGGAGCAGACCCTGGCTGTCTCCTGAGAAACGTGGCACACATTCCCACATTCCTCAGAGATTTCCAAGTGAGCAGGTGTGGAAGGAGAGGATAAGAACCACCTCCACATTAACACAAATGTTAATTTGGGGTGAGGTGGACCCATAGACTTGCCCAAGGTCAGTGATGTCATCCACTGCAAAGCAGGAATGAGCTGAGGACTAGGGAAACCTGTTTCTGACACCCCACTTGAGAAGCAGGATGTCCCTCCAAGAGGACACTTGAGGGGTTTTGGAGGCACCTGAAAGAATGTTACAGAGAATTTCAGAAGAACTTCCGTTTACTGGATAATTTTGCTCCAAGGAAACAGAATCAGCCTTGTGCAAGGGCTGAAAATGTAACATCTCCTCAGATTCCTAAGTCCCAAAATTGTACAAAATGTGCCAAAAGTAATACAAGAACAAGATCCCAAAATAATTCTTTAGGTACTCCTGGTGCCTACTGCCCAGCAGTAAATCCACAGCTTGAAAATGGATAAAGAGGAGTATTTTCCAATCAAAGGCAGGCAGGAAGCCCAAGTGAAACCACAAAAGAGATGTGGGATGTTTTAAGACTGTGTGTCTGTGGCCTCTGCCTGTATCCAGGCTCTCCACTGCAGCAGCTAAAATCACATCTGAAGGCAGAAGTGCTGCCTGTCAGAAACACATGGCAGAAAGACCCTGAAAATCCATAAACTGAGAGCAATTCTCCCAACCCCATCCCACTGCAGGTCAACTCAGCCAGTTAAATACTCTGGCTTTAGCTCACAAAGCCTGGCCCTTGGGTAACTCTCACCCAGCTGATGAATCCATCTCACTCAGCCAGGCTGGCTCCTCACAAGTGAAAGTTTAACCTTTCAAACCAATCCACAGATGTGATACTGGTACCTGTCCCCAGCTGAACTGGAGCCTGGAGCCCCTTCCAAAATCTACTGCCATGATTTTATCATGTGAACAGCACAGCTCTAAGCTTGGCACTGTTCTCATCCTGGTGATTTCGACACCAGAATGGAGTGGGCAAGTGTTGGATAAGCACAGCAGCCACCCCACAAACTGAGGTGAGAATGTTGGGAATTACCACTGGCACTGCTGGAGCTTGGCAGACTCTCACAAAATCACAGAATGCTTTGAACTGGAAGCAACCTTAATGATCATCTAATTGCAGAGCCCTGCCATGGGCAGGGATACCTCCCACTAGAAGGGAAAAAAAACCTCCTAAAACTTAGGTCCTGGCATGATAGAGAGTAAAAGGAAACTCAGATTTCTGCCTCTGTCACTACAGCCACCTCTGGAAAAAGTCGTAGTCAGTGTTTGGCAACACCGTGTCCGTAAGTAAATAAGTGCATGGAGTAACTTATCTCAGAGTAGATTTGGGGATTACATTACTCAAACGTGAGCTGGATCAAGACACCAGTTATTAACCATCTTAAGACAGGCAGCAATAGCACATAGAAGATTTCCACCTTGCTGGAGAGGCCCTGTCCCTTCTGCCCCACGCTGAGGCAGGGACTGAGATGACTCAGAGCTGTTGCAGGAACACTGCTCTCTCCACTCCCAAAAACATGGAGCTACCCCTTGGGGGTCTTTTAATGCCATTTGTGCCCTGTCAGGTGAGGTGGGTGAGCCACCAAGCCCTCCTCTGGGGCGAGGGGACAACACAGGTGGGAAATCAGAACCCAGGAAAAACTGTAAAGATATTGGAAGTGAGTGAAACAAGTTATTGTCCTGAGTCACTTCCTGACTCACAGATCCTGACCCAGAGCTCCCTGGGCAGGACTGTACAGATGGGGCTCCTCTCAGTGCAGAGGTGATTGCTGCTCTGTCCCACAGCACACAGAGGCCACACGGGGGCCTGGACGTACCTTCTCCAACTTCCTGCAGTCTCGTTTTCCAGACGAACCCTCTTTATCTTCTGCATTAACTACTCAGAGAGCTGGGCAGGACAGGAAACTGGGGAGGAAGAGGGGAGAAAGGAGATTTCATACAGCTGCTGGGTAAAGCAATCTTCCATAGGTCACATTGCTGTGAGCTGAGCGGGGAGGCACAAAAAAATCCTTGGGTTTCATTCCTTGGTCCAAATCTGATCTGTGAGCACAGCCTGGGTGTGAACAGCCCTGATAAATCTGAGAGGCTTCATATGAACAACGAGGCCCTGTGAACTCTGTGGTGTTCCTTGTTCCTTCCCAGAAAATTCTTCCTAAAATCCGAGAATCTTGAGTACTGAACCGTTCTGTCATCCCCATCCCAAAACCCTGGAATTCTTGCAAGTATCAAGTACTAAAAACTGCTACAACAGAGGCTGTATCAACAACAGAGGTCCATAGAGGAAAGAGTCTAACAAAGGACACACCATAAGGAGCCAGCCAGAGGGTCACAGGCCCACCTGGGACACAAAAACCACATTTATCTTCCAAGCCTGAATGCTGCTCCTCTGTGCCTCAGCCTGCTGCCACGAGGAACCCTGGCTCCCCACACCCATCTGCTCTCCAGGAGCACAGGAAGGTGCTTCACTGCTGTCCTGTCTCCCCAGGTACAAAGGTCTTCAGCTCTGAATCACAGACACACTCAAGACCCGCCACCGCCTTCTGTCGAGGCTCCTGCTCGCCCCAAACAGCCATTTCTCCACCAAAAGCGCACTCACAGGGGACCAGGAGAGACAAAGCCTCACAAAGAAACTCCTCTGCTGCAGAGGAGAGCAGGGAGGGAGGAAGCAGCAGCGTTCAGCAGTTTGAGGGCAGTTTTTGATGCAGGCACGAAGGGCAGATGCTCAGGAATGCTGAGTAACCTGGTCTGATCTCCCAGCTGACCCTGCCTTGAGCAGGGGTTGGACCAGAGGCTTCCCCAGGTCCTGCCAGGCTCGGCTGCTCTGTGATTTTAATGACTCTGAGGAACATCTTAACCCTCACTGCACCCAGCCCAGATCACGCATTTCACACAGGGAAGGAACGGTAAAATCTCGAACCAGGAAAAAAAAAAAAAAAAAAAAAAAAAAAGAAAGAAAATTAGCAAAACACACAAAAGAGATCATGAACCAGCATGAATCATTCGGGAAGAGCCAACGGAACACAGGAACAGAGTCACCTACAGGAGCCCTTACAACGTGGCCGGGAGCTTTAAGATCTCCAAAAATTAAAGCACCGAGGGTGGATAAAGCGGTGGAGATTTCTCCAGAGAGGGATGAGCTCTGGCAGAGGCTGCCAGCAGCCCGTGTCCCTCTGCAGCTCTCGCCGGGAGCTCTGCCCTTGGTGCAGAGGAAAGGCCGGGATTCGGGACGGCAGGAGAGGGGGAATGGCCGGGGATGGAGCATCCTGTGCCCCTCGTGGCTCCCTCCCGTGCGAGGAGGGTGAGCAGCCCCTCGCCCGCCTGCGCCCAGCGGGGGCTGCTGAGGGACACACGGGACCCCCTCCAAGGGCAGGGACCCCCCATCACCCCATCCACGGGCAGCCTGCGAGGGGAGCGAACCGCAAACCACCCCGAGGGCCAACCCAGGCGAGCAAACGCCCCCCGGGGCAAGGAGAGGCCGCCGCCATCCCTAGGGGGGGGAAAAAGAGCCCACGGAAGGGGCAAACACCGCACCCGCCGGGCACCCCCCGCCCCGCGCAGCGGGGATGCGGCCCACGGAGCGGGCAAGCGCTCCCCGCCCGCCTCGGCCGCCCCTCACGGCCATGGGCCCCACCCAGCCATGCCCGTGCCGGGGCGGGACCCTCGGTGCCCGCCATCCCCCCCTCCCCTCCTCACTCACCGCGGGGCGCGGCGAGCTCCCCGTGCCGGGCGGGGGTGGGGGCGGCTCCTGCGCGGGAGGGAGGGCGGGGGAGGGAGGGGGCGGCGGCGGCTCCGTCAGTGCCGCTCCATGTCCCGGGCGCGGGGCAGCCCCGGAAACGGGGGCGCGGGGGCGGCGGCGGCCACGGCGCGACCTCTCACCCGGCGGCGGAAGTGGCGGGAGCGCGCGCGCGCGCGCGCGGCGGGAGCGCGCCCGGGCGGCGCGGGAGGAACCAGTGCCTCTAGCGGGGGGGAGATGCCGCTATTAGAAAAGGAACACATTTAGGTGTCGGAAAAGCTCTCTGAGGTCATCCAGTCCAAGCTGTGGCCGATACTCACTTTGTCATCCAGACCATGGAGCTAAGTCTGTCCTTAAACGCCTCCAGGGACGGTGAGTCTGCCGCCTCCCTGGGCAGTCCGTGCAATACCTTCTTGGAGAGAGTGGGCACGGAGAGAATTGAGGCTGATACAGGGTAAAAAAAAAGCACGGAGAAAAGATCCTTCTCTCCCTCAGAGATGGGCTCCAAATTCAGCATTTATTGCCGTCGTAGGGCGGCTGTGGAACCATTCTCATCTTTCGTTGTGCTTTGTCCTGTGCTCCAGGAGAGTGTTTGGGTCCCACTGGGTGATGCTCCTGAGGGAAGCCGGGAAAGCAGTTGTCAGCAGGCGTTGGTGGTATAGTGGTTAGCATAGCTGCCTTCCAAGCAGTTGACCCGGGTTCGATTCCCGGCCAACGCAACTTCATTTTCTTCTCGTGTTTCTTTTTTTTTTTTCCCCCCGTTTCTCATCGATCCGAACCGAATTGAGATGCACCGGCGCGCAGAGCGCCCGCCCGGCTGCGCTTTGCCCACTTGATCCCCGGCGGGAGGCGGGTGCTGGTCAGCGATGGGGCGAGTGCTGCCGGTTACTTTTCCCGACTGGCGGTGGAGACCCTCAGTCGTGAGGAGACGGCGGGGAAATAAATACATAACTCAGAATTAAAAAAAAAAACCCAAAAAACCAAAGAAAAAACAAAAAAAAAACCCCCAAACCAAAAACTTCAGCCCCCCCCCAACCAAAACAACAAGGATAGGAACAGCTATTAAAAAAACCACCCCCAGATGAAGAAAAAACTTGGTGTTTCCGCCCGGGATCGAACCGGGGACCTTTCGCGTGTGAGGCGAACGTGATAACCGCTACACTACGGAAACCCGCTATGTGAGGGCTGGCCTAGGGATGGCTCATGTTCCTACCGTGGCGGCTGAGGGGACGTGAACTTCCCTGACCGTGACTTCAAAATAAACCTCCCTCAAACCCCGAGAAACGCCACGCGGGACACCCAGTGATTATCATCAATGACTAATTGGAGCTGCCAGACACCCTCTGGTTTCATGAGAGGACTGAGCTGCGTGTCCCGGGCAGTGTTTCGGGGGTCCCCTCAGAGACGACCCAGCCCCACGCGGAGGTTCCCGCTGAGGGGGCGCAGGGCGCTGCTGAATTAATGTCGCTTGTCCCTAAGGCAGCTGCCACCAGATGTCGGTAGAATAGTGGCGACAGGGAGTGGAGCTCCCTGGAGAGCCGCCTGGGAGGGACAGGACCCGCCTGGCCCAGGGGACAGGGGCTGGAAGAGGAACGGCCCCAAGGACAGACCTGTTGACAATCAGAGACTGACAAGATGCCAGACTGGTTTGAATTGGAAGGACTTTAAATCTCATCATTCCACGCCTTCCAGGGACACCTTCCACTGTCCCAGGATGCTCCATATCCCATCCATCCTGGCCTTGGACACTTGCAGGGATCCAGGGGCAGCCACAGCTGCTCTGGGAATTCCATTCCAGGGCCTCACCACCCTCAGTCAAGGGCTAACAATCACAGATAGTTCTAAGTTTGTTTCTCTTTCCCTACTGCAATGTTAACAACTTACTTAATGGCAATCCTTCTCTTTTTGGTAAAACCTCAGCCCTTGGAATCAGGTGGTAACATGAGAATTATATTTTCCTGTTTTGTTTTCTTTGTTGAAGTGTATTTTATGCTCTGCTGGCTGCAGAGAAAAGCTTAGAAGGGAGAAATGAATCATAAACTCAGATGAAAGCTAAGAGAACCTCACTTTTAATAACACTTGCTCCTAACAAAATCTCCTTTAATTTTACAATTCCATTTTACAATTTTGTAGCTGATCTTTTGATTCGGGGCCAAAAGGGGTAGAGAAGAGGTTGTCACTTGTCCTTTAACTTCAGGGCTTGCCAGTGCTTTATTCTGATCTGATTTACGATAAGGATTATAATGTTACATCCAAGTCTGTGACAAACCCCGTGTCTCGGGACTTGTTTGCTTCGTGTCGTTGTTAAACATCCTGCAATGAAACCCTTTTTGCCTGCAGCTGGCAGAGCTGCAGAGAGGACTGGTCGCAACCTTTGCACTGAGCATCAGCTGAGCGTGCTGGGGCAGAGCTGATCGATAGCTGGGGGCAAGGTCCCCTCCCTCGAGCAGGGGGAAGCGGATCTGCGAGTGACCCAAGACCATCCACGGCAAGATTCAAACGCTTTGGGTTTTGTTTTCTTCTGCAGCCCTCTTTCAGCCAGGCGATGGTGGAGAGAGGAAGCTCTCAGAAGGTACCTGTGGGAGGCAGAGGCAGGAATCCCATGGAAGATGTCGTGCTGTTGGTGTGAACTCCCGAACCCACCCGGATCCCTGGGTGGTGCCTGGTTCTGGCGGCGCCACACCGAGCTGTGGGCTCTGGATGCTCCTCGTGTGGGCTTTGGGGCCCTCTTGCCGCTGGAATGGCTCCTGGGGATGGTCTGGCTTTTCTGACAAAGATCCATTGTCAGGGACGGCTCAAACTTTGCCCGCAGGACAAAGATCCTGCAGCATCCTCCCTTCCAGTCCGTGACCTTTCCCACTTCCCTGCTGCCAGCGCTTCCCACTCGTGTGGCACTGCACCCCGCTCCCCACGGACGGTGCCCAGAGCACGAGGAAGGACTGTGGCACGGAAAAAAGAACCCGGGGGCTCTCTTGGAGGGGAAGGCTGGATATTCTCTTCTATTATCACCAGCATCTGCCCTTTCTGAGCGAGGAGCCCTCCCCCAGCCCTCACCGCGGCCGTGCTCGGCTTTGTTTCCCTGCCACAGTCCTTCCCTTCTCCTCCCTCCCCTCCCAAAGCCTGCGTGGCTGCTCCAGGAGGGGAGCTGGAAGCACCGCGGAGCAGGAGAGCTGACAATCAGGGCCGGGAGGCGCCGCCGCTGCCGCGCACAATGCCCCCCTCAATTAGCCATTCATTTCTTCTGCCTCCGAAACGGGGAGCACAGCCCTTGTGCTGGGAGATAAAACAAGAACGGCTTCAATAGCGCTGATTTAAATTAGGTCAGGCTGGCTTTTGTGCGGCAGGGACCACACAATAGCTGTCACACGACAGTGGAGGGGAGCAGCATAAAGGAAAAGAGGCCAAGCAAGTGGCACAGATGCTGGGAGTTGGTGGGTGCTGGGACCCCGAGGTGTGTGGAGGGGCAGACACTCACCCAGCACGTGATGCTGAGGCATAAAAGGGGTGGCATGGTCAGCAGGGGACACAGGGGTCACACACTGCCTGGGCACAAACAAGCTCTGCCACACCACAGCCGTGTGCCCCTGGGACATTGACCATCGCTGGTTATGAGACAAAGGGGTGACAAGTTTTGGATCTCTCAGGACAAGAAGGACATTGAGGGGCTGGAGCGTGTCCAGGGAAGGGAACAGAGCTGGGGAAGGGTCTGGAGAGGGCTCAGCCTGGAGAAAAGGAGGCTCAGGGACACCTTCCTCATTGTTGGGGTGTCCTGTGCAGGGCCTGCAGTTGGACTGATGATCCAACTCAGGGTATTCCATGATTCCATGACCTGAGTTGCAATCCCCAGCGTTGCCCAATTTCTTTCCCCTCGTAAGTTCCCCAAAAGTCCATTCCTGGCCTGAGCACCTGGTGTGCTGTGAAATCATCCACTGGCTTCTTTATGGATGGGTGTGTTTGGGGAAATGCCAGCAACTCCCTCAAAATGATCTCAGCTCAGGTTCTCAAAGCCATCCAAGTGTCTGCCTTCAGAGAGAGGTCCTGGGGAGAGTTTTCCAGGAGGATGTGGGCACTGGGGCCTCGTCCCAGTTCGCCCCCCGGTTTCATTAATATCCTCATTGCTGTTTTTACAGTGGCAATGCAGATGTTCATGTTTATCTGGCCATGGGAGGACACAAGAGCAGCGTGCTCAGAGCTATCAGCAAGAGCCTGATCTTTTCAGCAAGCTGTTGTCATGGTCTAAATGAATTTATCCAGGTAAATCCATATGTAAAGGAAGGGCAGGTAAGTTTAAAAATAAGAGTCCACCCCTTCAATTCTTCCAGGAATAAATGAATGGTCTTTTGTGCCCCAGACTGGACTTTTACAGGTCCCACTTTGCTACATTGGGCCAAAAAACAGTGGGAGAAATTGTGGGTATGGAAAAGTGGAAAGACATAATCAGCCATTTAATTCAATCTTTTTGGAAAGACAGCTTGATATTCTTTTGCAGTTGCAAGAAAAAGCTGTAAACAAAAAACAATACTTAAGAAAAAATGTTCATTGTATTACAAAGTCATAATTTGCATGCTAAAATTGCAAGTGTTATCATTTCTACTACTGGTAGTAAAAAAGTAGGTGGGCCAAAGCACTGAGTGTGCCAGCCAGTGCCAAAAGGAGGAAACTAGGTTAAGCTGAAGTATCAGTTGTTCCTATTCCCCTTCATTTGTTTGTTCACACATGAATAATTTTTATTTTTTTTTTTAAATACAAGACAGCTTAGAGCTACCCTGGGCCATCAGCTCCAATGGCCTACATAATTCCCAGGCTGATTGGAACACACTGCTTCCCATGGGCACACGCAGGCAGCGGAATATTCCGCGGCCACCAGCTGATATTGGAAAGACAGGCACTAAAAGTAAGTTGTCCCTTTTAACAGTAAATGTAATTAAGCACTGAAATAGTGCCTGTTGTAGGGAGGTGGCCCTGAAGGCACGGAGCCAAAATGAGACATGTTGTTAAAAGGTATGTTCCCTTCAGCAGATGGTCAGAGCTCTGGTGCATGAAGCACCCAGTGAAATTATCCACCCAGTTCCTGTAGGAAGCCCGTCTGGAGCGACCATAATAGCCCTAATTTCTCTCAAAATACAAATATATGGTTGCTAGTTTTCACTGCTTTACAGCTATACTATTTGGTGTATTTTTAGCTGTTTAGTTGTGAGAACACAGCAAAAACAGCAACAGCCCACTTTGGTTTGCATTATGGTTTACATTCTAAAGCCCACACTGCAGTGGAGACACCAAAAGCAGTTTAGCTGTCTGTCAGGGGAGAGTTAGCTGGAATATTAGGAAAAGGTTCTTCCCCCAGAGGGTGGTGGGCACTGCCCAGGCTCCCCAGGGAATGGGCACAGCCCCAAGGCTGCCAGAGCTCAGGGAGCATTTGGACAAGACTCTCTGTCCCTGCACGTGGGGCGACCCAGAAGCAGCAGAGGCAGGAGTGCAGCTCTTGTTGACAGCTTAGGAGTGTGATCGTTGTGGGTTCCAAACAAGAAGACATAAAAGTTATATCTGATCACGTTATTAGTGCAGACATCCTTATATAAAAATAAATCAGAATGATACAATTATGTGGATATAGGTAGAGATTGTTATTCTCCAGCAAATGGCATCATCTGGGATGCTCCTGAGTTGTGAGTATGTAAATCCCAGTATTCCTGAGATGGCCTCTATAACCTGAAATACTCATTGGAGTCCTCTCCAACAACCCAAAATCCACTGCAGAAAATAATATGTTCTGCAGACGATTGGTTCATTCTCTGAATATTTATTTGCTGGTTTGGGCTGGGGTATTTTTCTATTCTTATAACTACTATTATTTGTTTTGTTTATTTCTTCTCCTTTTATCAGCTCCAGCTGAGACAAGGGAGGGTGGGAGGAGGGTTTTGTTCCTCTGGAGATAACAGGAGGCTGTGCCTGTGCAGCCATGGTGACAAGATCCAGGGCGCTTTCTGGCTTCCAAGCAATTTGCTCCCCACCCCTGGCTCCCAAGTAAAAGTGGGGCAGAGATAGAAAGGAGCTTTTGTTTCTCAAGTGCTTCAGCTGTTACTTCTAATTAAGCGAAGAGCTCCAGTGCCTTCCCACTCCCCAGCCGAAGGAGGATGGAGTTGGGGCAGAAGGAGAGCCAAGAGGCTGTGGCAGCTCTCCTCTTTCCAGCTGCAGCCTGCCTGGGTGACCTGTGCCATCCCAGTGCCTCAGATTCCCTGGCTGCAGGGGGGAAGGAATGAGAGAGCCCGAGCCCAGCACGAGGCCAGATGGAAACGACCACCCTGCTGTTCAAGGTGTTATTATCGGTTTAGTGCAATATGTTCCCAGCTTCCCAGACATGCTGACTAGCAGCAAATTGCTCTTTCCTTCTCCAGCTTTCCCTGGATGCCATCCCCTTCTCTCTGAGATGCCAGCCCCTGCCCTTAGGTCTAACAGCATTTCTCCAATCTCCCCAGTGTGCCTCTTTTTAACCCCTGCTGGCATCACCGGGATGTGCTGCAGGAGCCAGGTGAAGTGTCAGCAGCCAGGGGTTGGGCAGGTGGCCTTGGCACAGCCAGGTGGGGTCTGTGGCACAAGGAGAGTGGCAGAGGGCAGAGCTGTGGCAGCTGTGAAGCACACAGCCCCTGCCCAGCTCTGCAGCAGGGAACACAGACTGTTCCACAGCACTACATGAACATGGGAAGGACTGCCAAGAGGAAAAGAGGGTAGAGATGTGGAGAGAGAGAGAAAAAAAAAATGAATGTAGGGAATAGGAATGCTCAGGAATCCAACAGCTCACAGACTCAAGGTCCAAGCCCCAGCCCAGCTCTGGAAGTTGCCCACCAAGGACTGAAGGAGGTCATGGCTGCTCCCCTGTGCCTCTGCACCCACTGAACTCTGCTGGATCTCTTCAGCCTGGGATCTCACAGGGAGAAGTTCAGGGCTTCACTCGCAAACAGATGGTCTCCCTCTTGGGCCCCATCTGCCAGGCAACGCTGGAGCAGTTGGTCTCTGCAGTGCTGAGCAGAATCTTGTTTACTTTCCCCTCCCATCCCTAAGGTGATCGCAGGGCAACCCAAGCCTTCTGTTTCAGCCCAGATTTCCAGGAACTGCCAGGGACTCCGAGGTGCGGGAGCGTAACCCAAGAGCAAGAGAGGGCGTGTGGCATCGGCCAGCCCTGATCTCTGTCACCGTTCAGCGATGGAGAGGTGGAGCAGCACCTGGCGCCTGCCCCTTTTGCCCCCTCAGGACACAAAGAGTCTCCATCCACCAGGGATGCAGGGAACTGTCTCCTGACAGCATTAAGCACGCACAAAAATAGGTGAGACCAGCTCTCCTTGAGCAGCACCAGCCAAGATTGTTGCAGCGCGCCTGATAAAAAGTACTTTACTTCTTCCTCTCTGTGTTCTGCTGCTGCAACTCTGTGTCAAGGACTGGAGGATATCATCCCTCCATGCACCAGCCCATGTTTTCCAGAGACCTCGGCCCCAGCAGCCAGAGCAGCGAGGTCCTGCTCTCTCAGTCGCCAGGTTAGGCAGTCAGTGCTCTAATGGTGCTCGCTGAGCAGAGGGCACGGAGCGCGGTTCCATCCCTCCCCCGAGGCTTCCCGTCCAGCCGGGACGCCGCCGGTGGCAGCTCCGCACTAATCAGCCCCGAGGCAGGAAGTGGAAACTTTCTGCTCGCAGCCACTTAGTTTCATTAGAAGCATCACGAGAGAAAGCAGGGCCTCAGGTGGGGCAGGGAGAGGTTTGCAGCTTGTTTGTCGCGGCACTTGGCATGGCAGCTTCAGCTGGAAAGGGGCAGACAGCGTGGAGCTGGGGCCTGTCACCCACACTGCTCAGAGCTCTGGAGGTCGTGTAGCTGGGTAGTGATTGTTGCAGGTTATATTTTTCCTATCACTGCAAAGAATTTTTCCCCATGTCTAGCCTAAATCTTCCTTGTTCGACACAAACACGGTGCTGTGCACAGGTGGAATATTAAGGGCTGGAGTCGCTGCCTAATCATGTATTGATTTCAGTGGAGTCTGCCCGGCCTTGCTCCATCCCCCTCGTGCCCCAGGAGAATGTTTTGTGTGAGACTAAATGCCTCTGTAAGTGCCTCTCAGCTCCCTGCTCATTGAGAGCTGTTCTGCACAGACACATTGGAGCAGGGAGGGTGCAGGATCCTGGAATCACATTTCCTTTTGGCAAGAGGGATTTTATCTACCTTAGTCTTCCTGGGCAGTGTGCATGGTGGGGCTGTCAGTTCTTCTGAGCAGGACTAAGAGCCCAGCCAGGCAGGAATTTTGGCACCACCAGCAGCCCTCTACCCCTTGCCTCCCATTTCACTCATGTCCTCACCCAAGAGCAGAAATAAACTCAACTGCTCACTTCTAAGTCTGATTTCCCTGCTTACATTTTTCACTAAGCCAGCTCAAATAAAGCAACACTTTCAGGAATTGGACTTGATGATCTATGTGGGGCCCTTCCAACTCAGGATATTCCACATTCTGTGCACCCTGATGGCTCTGGGAGAGATCTGTGAGAGGAACAGAGCTGGCAGGATAAATAAGACAGGAAAAAGTGACCAGAAGAACAGAACTGATTCCTGAAGCCTCATTCATGAAAAAGTATTGCCCCTCGTTCCTGGTTTGTGCCTCGCTTGTGAACACAGATGTTCTATTACTCCCACATGGATGAGCAGTTGTTTTCATGTGAGCTCCTGTCCATCTTCCAGTTAAGGGTTCATTTGTTAGCCTTGGAGATTTCAGCAGCAATAATCCTGTTTGGAGACACCCACGCAGTTCTGCAGCAGCTCTGCCCTGGGATGGAGAGGAGCTGGGTCAGGGAATGCAGCAGCCAGGAGATGGAGCAGCTTGGCTCCTCAGCACAGAACAGGAGCAGGCTCGGGAGAGAAAGGCCAGGCCCTTACAGGGCTCTTGTCCCTGATGGAACAGATGTGGCAGCTGCTTTGTGCCACAACCTCTGCGTGTTTGCGGAGCGGCCAAAGGACTCCCCGGGCTGTGCCTCGGGCTGGCACATGGGGCCTTTCATTTTCCTCAAGGGCTCTTGAGGAAGAGCTCATTGTACCTGCTCGGAATTAATTCTGCCAGTCCCCAGCCTGCTCATGGACTCCCCGTGCTGGAGTTCAAGACATGCCTTTCATTTTTTTCCTTCTGTCTGGGACAATTGATATCCTGGGATGGAGCTGCATCCTAGTGAAGACCACACAGACCTGACTTGGAGCCTCCAGGAATTGGATTTTCCAAGTCTCCCCACGGCAGCTGCTGGCTGACAGCTTATTCCTGTTCCCTGGTTGCACAGCCCTCGTTCCTCCGAGCCCAAGGATCCCCCTTTGTGCTCCATCAGCTGGAAGTGCTGTTCTGTTTGGGGCCACCTCAGAACTGCTGGCACAACAGAGCTGTTTTGGTTCTGGCTGAGCACTCGGCATCTGAGCTCTCATGTGGTTGGAGCCCATTTTTTTGCAAGAATGAAAACAGTGGATTAATGAGCTGCTTGTGGCTAATGTGCAGGGTTTCTCAGAACTGGTGCTATTAGAGCCCAGCGTCATGTAGGAGGTAAATGGCAGCACACGGTGAATAAAGCAGTGATATAATAGGTTTAAGTAGTCCATTTCCCTTTGGAGTGTTACTGATAACAGGCCCAAATGCATACAAGACCATTCCCTTAATGAATAAGACTGCTCTCTAGCACAGCACACACTGCAGCGCCTCACAAGGGGTTTATTTTCCATCATTTTCATCCAAAACAAGGCTTGGGTGTTGGAGTTGGAGTGGGGTGCAGGGAGGACTATAAACATGGTCTGACTGCTCCACAGGAGACACGTCCTTATCCCAGTGTGCTGGGCCTGGATGTAACCAGAGGAAGATACTCAGGACAGGTCACAAGGCTGTACAAAGAATAAGGCTTCTCCCGACTGCAGTTTTGTAGCTTCCAGCAATCTGTGGGGTCTGCTTGGATGTTGCATCCAAACTATTAGGTTTAATCATCTCTGATAGACCAAACCTCCATAATCTTGTCTAAAACCTTTTGAACCTATTTATATTTTCAGGCTACAAGATATCCTGTGGCAAACGAGTCCAAGATTTAATTATGTGCTGTGTGAAAAACCAATTCTTTTTGTTTGTTTTAAACTGGCCTGGTAATTTCACTGGGGCACTGACTCCCTGTGTTGTGAGAAGCAGTGTCTAAAATACCTGAGGGAAGTAGAATCCCAGATTTTATTGGAAGGGCATGTGATTATGACTTCTATGTGTTAAAAGCACTTCTGAAAATGGAGCACAGGTTCTACTTTTAATGCTTGTGGAAATATTGCCTCCAGTGCTCTTGTTTGCTCTTCAGCTTGTTTTTATTTATTTAATTTTTTTCCCTTAACCTCTCTTTACAAGCTACCTTAGTCCCTGACAGATCCAGTTCTCAAGATCCTTGTTTACTCTGTTTGCATGGGCTTTGTTTTTTACAATATTCTCCTTTTAAGTGCTGCAGCAGCCGAGCGTCTCTTGCGGGAGCTGTGAGCACAAACCCCACCAAGGACAGGCACACGCCTCGGAGCGACCTCTTCCTCCTCATTATGTTTGTGATGGTCTCAATGTCACCAGTTCAAGCACAGGCACACGGGGTTCAATACAGCGCTGAGATAAAGGCAGGAGAGACATCCCCACTCCCCCGAGGCGTCAGCGACTCCGCTGCTCCTTGATTGTGCCTTTGGCAGACGCCTCATTAAAAGTGGGTTATTCCACACAAACACCCCCTTGTCCTTTCGCAGGCGTAATCTGAGCGTGGAGGGAGAGCTCAGCCCCACAGCAGCGTGGCTGAGTCTGTCCAGACCTTGACTCTAACGAGCTGCTGTTCATTTGTAGCCTTCTCTGCCCCTCCTGGAGTTCTACTTTCCTGGTGCATCCTTCACTTAACACTGTCTCACAGGCAGTTTTGATCGTGCCTCCAGCTACCAGAATGAAAATTAACATTGCCCAAACCAAACCCAGGACACTCCTCTTGCAAATCCTTTGGTCTTAGTCCAAATAATGTTTCTCCTCAGTCGGATACACCTCCTGCATGAAACGTTCTGATGTATGACTAAGTTAACAGGTAGAGGAACCAGGCTCTGAATCTTTCCCTTCCCATCAGGTAAATGGTTTGGTGGAAGGTTACCCTGCCTGTGGCAGGGGATGGAACTGGGTGATCTTAAAGGTTCCTTCCAACCCAAACCACTCTGTGATCCTCTGTCCTGCATCCTCCTCCTGCTGTGCTCAAAGCTGTGGCTCTGAGTACTCTCTGCACTGCAAAGAGCTTTGCAGAGACCGCCCGTGCCTCAGTTTCCCTTTGCACTGGTAGGTTTGTAGGTAGACTTGGCCGTACTGAGTTAACAGTTGGGCTCAGTGATATGAGAGGTTTTTTTCCAGCTCAAACTTGCACGTGGTTCTCTGCTGTGTGTGCGAACAGGCAGGGATTACTCCAGGGCTGTGAGGTGCTCAGAGCCAGCCGCCTGCAGGTAGGGACTGTGGAGGGAGGTGCGAGGAGCCG
This sequence comes from Calcarius lapponicus, assembly GCA_039654755.1. Classification (NCBI taxonomy): domain Eukaryota; kingdom Metazoa; phylum Chordata; class Aves; order Passeriformes; family Fringillidae; genus Calcarius; species Calcarius lapponicus. The sequence continues at coordinate 11,811,913 of JBBFKN010000011.1, forward strand.
CTGCGTGTGGAGGCTGCCACGCCTGCGTGTGGGCAGAGCTCCAGCAGCATGTGCAGGGAAAGGGATTTGGGGGAGGGAGAGGAGATCGGTCTGTGTGGGAGCAAAGGATGCAGGTAGGCTGGATCCGCGCGTGCAGCGGTGGAAAGCTTCCAGCGAGGCCTCTGTGATTATAAGAGACTTTTGAAACACACCTCAGGGAAGGGGTCTCAAACGTGTCCTCGAGCTCCTCTTGCAGAACTCCCACGGAGCATCTCTGCTCTGGAGCTGTTGCTGAGTGCGCGGTGCGGTTTGCTCGGGTGGGCGTGCGCGGGGTGCGTGGGCTGGGACACGGCAGGGCTGAGCCAAAGGCAGCTCACGGCTGGGGGAGCCCAGCACGCCCCGCAGGGCTCTGCCCGAGCAACATCACCGAATTCCAGGCGAGTGCTTTCTGTTCTGGGTGTTCCCCCGCACACCTTTGCTCCCCTCTTCCGTCCGGCTGGCGTCAGGCCCTCGGGACCGAACCGCGGCTCTCCCTCACTTGTTGAGGAGCATCGGCAGGAGAGGGAGCGGTTCCCTTGGAAACCTCTGGATGCCCAGCAACAAGTCGCTGACAGCTGCCATGTGACCAGGTGCATTAATCAGAAATGTTGTATGGATCGGGTTAGATGGGGCCAAAGTCCAGCGCGCTCCCCCTCCACTCCACTGCTAATTACTGAGCCGCGAGGGCTGCTCTGAGTACGGGGTGGAAAACAACTCAAAATAATTAAATCAAACAGTGACCTTTCTTGTTGTGGATTCTAAGTTCACCCCGGAATTTCTCCATGAAAAAAATCTGTCCAATCCCCTCTTCCACTGAAACAAATCTTGAATGCAAATGAGTGAGGCAGAGGAGTCTCCCCAGGTGGAAAAGCCAGGGAGAATGAATGTGCCATGGACACAGAGAGTTCCCAGCTCTCTCCTCAAAATAAGCCCAACATTTCAAAAGAATCTTTTGAATAAGTTGATGAGGCTTGAGACAGTTTGGGCTGGACAGGTACAGCTTGTGTTCATCACTTGGATCCCTTTGAAAATCATATTTCTGATGCCTCAACTGAATTTGCTGGCCAGCATCACCAATTAGAATGCAAGGAAAAGACTTGGGTCCAAACTCGTGCCCAACAGCCCTAAAAGAAGAGGCTGCAGCTCTCAGGAAAACAGGCAGTGCCTGTGCACGTCTCATCCCCTGTGAACTGCTGCAAAATGGCTGTTCTTTGTAGATACAGAGACCTGGAGCCCCTCTGCTCTGGAGCCAGGCTGGGAGAATTGGGGTTGTTCCTTTACCCTGGGTTTCCTTTCTAGGATCTTCTAAGGGAATTAGGTATCCAAGGACTTGGGCACCCCTCAGCATTTTCCATAAGATGTTGTTTACAGCTTCAGCTGTCACTCTTTTAATATTTCCCCTAAATTTCTGGTTTGCCTGCACCAAGTGAGAGCAGTGGCTTGCAGATTTGTTTCCTGAAGGAAAATCTCTTGCAGACGCGTGTCCAAGGTCAGGCACCAGCAAGGCTGTAACGTCTTCTCTTACCCCAACACCAATCTACATTCTTTGTGCTGTGACTAATTCATGGCAAGGTCATCAGGTCCTGCCAGGCTCGTGCCCTGCTGCAGGGTTTGTCTCCCAGGCTGTGATTTGTGTCACACACAGGTACATTCTGCCCCAAACCAGCTTTTATCTCAGGCAAAACAACGCTGTTGCTGTGGCTGGGCAGGGCCTGGGCTGGCATAAGCCTGGCAAAGGATTTGGCCCGTGGTCCATGGTAGTGAGGGAAGACAAACAAAAAGAGTTGGAAAACAGAGCACCTGGCTTTATTGTAATCACTCTGTAATTTGAATAGCATCCAGTGCCACTTGAAAATGGGCTCATTCATGTCATCTGCTCTTACTTGCAGGTCTTAAGAGCCCCATTTTACCCACAGGGATCCATTCGTAGCAGAAATTTCCCAAATCAGACATGAATGTGGGTCTCAAGTATTACCAAGACAAGCCTTCAATTCTGGACCATTTTGATTTCTATCTAATTAATGTTGCCACCAATTATTATTTTTCCTTTGGTATCATGTGGTAACACATCCCATGCACAGGATATACCAGAAGACAAAGCTTTACTCAACAGGCTGACCATCTAGGGTAACTTAGGGCAGTCTTGAAAAATTGGTGTCTGCAAACTGTGTTTTCCATCCTAGAGATGCAACTCAAACCCATCCCTGCTGACACCTCCAGTCAAACCCAGGAACACGAGTGTTTCTGGAGGTGAGGGTTAGGAAATAAATTTGTTCGCAGTGCTGAACGCTGTGCTCCTTGGCACACTTGAGGGAATAGTTCTGTGACCTCCTTGCTCTGGAAACAGGAGAGGTCCAAACAGATTCCAGCTACTCAGCCCTGGGCTGTCTTTTCAGTTTGGCGTGTCTGGGAAGAAATGGAGGGTTGGGGGTTGTGCCAGCCCCGAAAACAGGATGATGAAGGCTGAAGCTCGGCTCGTCCATTGGAGTGGGAAAGCAGCGGGTAGGAGCCCCCAGGCCGAGGGACACTGCGGCAGGACGGAGAGGACACGCTGGTCCTGGGGGAATCCGGACAAAGCAAAGCTTCCGTGCTCACGCTGGAGCCAGGTGGGCTCTGTGTCCCCGCGGGCCGTTCCCCCTCGCAGGGAGAGCTCGGAGCGCGCTCTGCCCCATTCCCGGGGCTCGCAGCTCCCCGGCCGGACCTGTTGCCGCGCGGCCCCGGTGCCGGTGAGACTCTTACACTGAAGGCGGGCGGTCCCATGATGTAATGCTGCCGCAGCTGCCCGGAGCGGCCGCTGCCGTTGGCCGAGGCGCGGAGTCCCCGCCCGGGCGCTCCGCCCGCCGCCCCCCCGGCGGGCCATAAAAGCCCCGAGGCAGAGGCAGGGCAGCTTCCCCGGCCCCTCCGCCGCCCAGGTGACCCAGCGACAGGTGAGCCCCGCACCGCGGAGGCGGCTCCTCGGCCACCTGTGGAGCCGGACCCGCCTGTGCCGGGCGGCTCGGCGGGCGCGGGGACCCGGCGGGCGCGGGGAGCGCTCGGGGGAAGGGGCCGCGCTCCCCCGGCCCTGGGGGCGATCCGGGGAGAGCCCGAGCGGATCCCGGCGGCGGCGCCGCGGATCAGCACCACGGACAGCGGCCGGCGGCGCCTCCCAGGCGGGGCTGCACCGGAGAGCGCGGGCGGGACTCTCCCGGGACATCCCCGCGCACCCGGAGCCACCGAGGCGGCGCTGGAGGTTCGCCGGGGCCGGGGTGAGTGCAGCTCTCTGCGGGAGAGGGGCACAGGGAGCGGCACAGCCCGCTCACCTGCCCGCAGGTACCGGACAGGGATGCCCGGCTCGCGTCCCCATCCAGCCCTGCCCGGAGCCACCCGGGAGGGACTCGGGCTCGGGCTGAGAGCCAAGGGCCGGCTGAGGTGGGAAGGGACGGTGGGATGGAGGCGTTTTCCAAACATCCTCAGGTAAGAGACGCTCACAGCCTCGGGTAGGGCAGGGAATGAAAACATTTGGGAAGCACGGGATGGCTGCGTGAATCCAAATGTGACCTGCACTTCACATCTACTCGACATCAAAGCTTCATGCTGGAAAACCCAACACTCTCGTTTTGAAAATGTGTCTGAGTGGTGGTTCATGTGTAAAGTTGCTCTTAAAATTCTCTAGTTTGTAGGAGAAACAGGACATTTCACCGAGGTACTGTTGGGAGATGATGCTTCATGAACAGTTAATTGAAATTATTTTTCCTCCATGGCTGATTCTATCTGACTGCTCAAAATCTGCCTTGCAGTAGTGGCACACTTTGGGTCCATTGACAGATTGTGTTATCTTGAAGTGCTCCACGGCTAAATCAGAGTGGGTTTTTTTCCCAAAATGCTCACCTCCAGAGAAAAGAAATTAAAAATTGAGTATGATCAAATTAAACAAAGTGGTTGGGTTTTGTTTTAAATTTTGACAAAATTAAAACAACAAAGTATTTATCTCTGGCTCACGCTGAAATAAAACATTATTTTCTCTTTAGATTATTAAGCCAAGGATCTAATCTAGAAAATAGAAAAGATAAAATGTTCAAGTGTTTGAGCACTTTGGAAATTAAGCATTTCACAGAGCTGTTGCCAGCTGAAGTGATTTGCTGCATTTGTCTTATGTCCATTTTTGGAAGCTGGGATATTCCCTGAATGAATCCCTGTTCATTGGAAATTCTCCCCCAGCTCTACTAAATGTGTGTTTAAACACTTTGCTGAACAGAGGCTCAAGGTGATTTAATCCAGGCTCAGCCTGGCCACATCTGTCCTTACACTTGTATTTTTCCTGAGTGATGTTGGCCTCTCAGAGGAAAAGGAAACAAGCTGTTCTCCATTTTAAGGAAACTCCTGTTTTTTTACTTCAGAATTAAATATTTTGGGGGAAAAAAAGAAGAAAAACATTTGAAAAGAAAGTTATTTCCTTTCAGGCCTTGACTGTCCACACAACCTTTAGACATATTTTATAGACATTGAACAAAGTAAGGGTGGTAATGTTTCCCTGTGGAACTGGAGTGGAGAGATATCTTTGTTATCTCTCTGTAAATCTTCTAACATCTCCCAACAACTGCTGAGGTTCAGTCTGGGCAGTGCCTTCTCTCTGCCAACACCAATATCAGGCTTTTCTCCTTGAAGCACAGCTGTAAAATAAGGGGAAAAAAATCCCATATTCTTCACCTCCTGCCCCAAAAAGCCATGCAGAAGAAGCCAGAAAATTATATTGTACCAAATATCTATCTCTGCTTTTATGGGTTTATCTCCACATTCTGGGAAATTACCTAATCAGATTTCATATTTAATATAAAAATAGTAGGACAGATTATATCATATCCTCAAAGCTAACTAAATTTTGTATTGTGCAGTCTTGCTTAATCAAAGTTTTATTTGCATTTGTTCAGGGCATGTTTTGTCACTTTTTTTTTACTGGCAGTTTTCTGTAGATCTCATAGATGGATCCAACCCAGAGGTCTCTGAAGAACAGGGGACTCAGGGTAAGGTCTGAACTTAATTCAATTTAATTCCTGACCCTTAAAGTATTCTTCAAAATGAGTAAACTGGAAATGAATCTGGCAGGAGGGTTCCATGTCACCTGCTGGAAGCAAATATTTGAAGTTTTGCTAGAAATAAACACCGTACAGCCATCCAGATTTTTGTTGCTTAAAATTCAATAGAAATAAAGCCTGTTAAAGGCAGGATCCTTCTTGGCACAGACAACGTTCCAGGCTCCTGGCTCTGTGTGCCTTGCACAAATATTTGTCTGTGTGTCGCTGCCACTCCGCTGCAATCGTGGCATCTGGTAGTAGCTGGGAGACTGGGAGGTGCTTGGGAATCTCAGCAGGAAAAAGAGACTGGGTTTCAGACACGAGATCTGCGACAGCTTTTGAGCCTGGATACACAGGATGAGGTTGTTGTGCCTTTGGCAGGGATCTGTTCTGCCCCAGGCACCTCCAGCCTCTCTCAAATGCTGCACTGGGGACACAGCACCTGCCCCACCAAACCCACCCCGCTCCTGCAGGCTTCAGGCCACAGTCCGTGGCCAGAGTGGGATCTCAGGGAGCTCTGAGCAAAGGATTTGGTTTTTCTGCTCACCCACATCATGGAATCACAGAATGGTTTGGGTTGGAAGGGACCTTAAAGCTCCTTGGGACATGGAGATTGTGTTCAATGTGCGTTCGGCACTTAAAGATTCTGACTCTGGGACTCTGGCTCAGGAAGGGCAAAGGAAAGCTCTTTCATGGCACACCCGGTCTGTGGCTCTGCAGGTGAACACATGCACCTGCAGCAAGCCAGCAAACCCTGGCCTTGGGAAGAGAACTTTGCCTTTTGATTTATTTTAATTTGGAGACTCAGAATTTTTCATAAAGCTACAGTAACTTACACAATGTCAGGCTCCACTTCAGGAGAATACAAATGCACAAACTTCAGCACTGAACTCCCTCAGGAATCAAACTAAAGTCAAGCACTTGGCTGCACTGAGGATTAAAGGATGTTTCCATAATGTTATGCAAAGATCTCTTTATCCTGTATTACTTAAGGCTGTGCATTCTTCCCAAGTCATGTTCAGAAACACAGCTCGCTCCCCTGTGATTTTCCAAAGCATTTTACTGTTTTCAGGTGCTCAGCATGACATATTCCAATTAATCCTGATTTTCAGGGACTTCTAAGCACCTGCCTCTTGTAATCGGTCCCTTTCAGAGTGTCTCAAACACAAATACAAGGTGTCCAAAATTGCTAACTTCATTTGAAAATCCAGAGCCATGATGAACAGTCCACCTACAAGATTCCAGCCCAGGTGAAAATTGCCTGGATTCAAGCCCCCCAAACTCAGAGGCAATAGTCAATACCTGCTCCTGTGGGAGGACAATGCACCCTGCCATTAGAGCAAAGTTTCTCTTAGAAAGGAGAAAATTGCACGATTCCCAGTGAGAACAAGTGCAAATCTGTTCAGTTCAGCTCACAAAATTATTAATGTTGTGGTCTGTAATTCTTGCTGATCAAATATTCCGTTGCTCTGTGTTGCCAGTCGATTGTGCATGGAGAAATCAATGCCACAAAGAGATGGAAAACTTATCCTGAGTTGCTCTCCTCAGACAAGGAGTCCCCATCTGGGGGACAAAGGCTCCAGCAAAGGGCAGTGCTCTGCAGGCTCACACCTTGCATGGATCAGGAGCAATGGGAATTTCTAAGGAGAAGGAGAGCAAAGGCCAGTTCAGACAAACCCTTTCCCAAGTGGGAAAGAGCTGGGAATGTTTAAAAAGTTTTAAGTTGCTCCAATGGATTGTTCAGATCTGCTCAGAGATAATCTGTAGCCTGAAAGCAGAGGGGACAGAGGGGACAGGAGGACAGTGCAGGGCTGAATCCAGACCCCACCAGGATCAGGGAGCAGCAGCAGAGCTGTGCCCTTGCACAGTGCCTGGCTCTGTGACGGCTGCTGGTGACAGGGACACCCCTGGGACAGGACAGACTGACTCCCAGTCTGGCTCAGCTGGGAAAAGGTGGCTGCAGTTTTGTTTTGACCAGTTCCTCCTCGGCCCTGCCCGAGGCACAGCAAGAGATGAGAAACAAGCTAAGAAAAGGCAATGCTTTGACTGATTTTTGCAATCCTAATCAGAATCCTAAAGCTATTCCTAAATGAGGCACCTCAGATCTCTTGTCCATAAAGACAGACCTAGTGATCCCCATTTCCAGGGTACCAGAAAACCAAATTCAGTGATATTTGTAAAGCTCTGGCGATCTGAGAGCAAATGGAACCAGAGAACAGAAAAAGGTGATTATCCTGTCAGGTTTGGCCTGGGAGGAAGATTATCCATCTATCTTGCCAGACCTATTTATCGTCTGATTTTCTCCTGGCTTAGCTTTTATCACCTTTCTAATCCTCCCCATCTAATTCAGACAACATTTTGTCTCAGCAGTTCTCACCCAGTGCTGACGACGGTGGGCTTGGAGCTCTGGGCAGGTTTTATGTGACCTCACGAGGGGCTGCACAGGTGGGTGGAACATTAATTGCCACTTAATGAGTTCACAACTTTCAAATATAAATTAGCTGGTATATTTTTTCTAGAAGAGCAGTGTTATATCTCTCTGCTGGTGTCTCAATGAGGGAATGGGTTTGGAAGCACTCCTTTTCCAGAATTCTTAAAGAATGGACTAATTCCATGTAACACACAAATCTAAATTTGTGTGTGTGTGTACCTGTACCTGTTGTACAATGTGTATTTAAGTGGATGTGATGTATGAAACTGGTTTCTGGGATGAGAAGTACTGGGATGCATTGTTTGAATCAAGCAGGACTCAAAGATAAATTTGAGGCAGATGATGTTTTTTGAGTATCGCTCATGGTTTGAACCCACTCAGAGAAAACAATCAAATTCCAGGGCTCCCAGTCCCTCACAGGGTTCAAGACCCAAATCCCAATGAGATGGAGTTTTCTGTGGATACCACAGCCCTTTGCCTTTCCCTTTTCATCCCAAACCAACGGGCACTTTCCTCGCCTTGCTGCTGGTGAATGCATTAGGGGCTAAACTTTATCATGTCTGCAGCAGTTCCTGGAATAGCTGCAAGCTGAGCACTTGGTTAGGGCCAGCCAGGAGGCTGGGAGAGATGATTACCTTCAGGCAGTCTCCGTGGAACATCCCAGGGTTCCTACAGGCACAGCCTAATGCGGGACTTAGGATGCTGAACAGACTCCCATTACAGGGCCAGCCATCTCCACACTTGCACACGGAGAGAGCTCCTCGTTAACATGCACACCAGTGGCTCCAGAACACAGCAGCCCAGTCGGGGCTCATTAAGGGCAAAATCATTCCAAGGGACATTGTTTCAGAAAGGAAAGGATTTAATTTCTCTCAGGGCTGGGGTTGAGTTGCAGAGAGCCTGGGGATTTTGCTCAGGGTTGGGTTGGAAGCTGTCTTGGAGTTTGGAGCTTGGCTGTGCCAGAGGCTGTGGTGGGGTTACCTTGAGAGGGACCCACAGCATCTGCCCCAGAGAGACCCTGGCTCGCCTCAGGGGCACATTAAAATAAATCTTTGTTAAAAAGGTGGCTTAAAAGCCTGTGTGTCATCTGGGAATCAGCAGCTGAGGTGGGAATTGCTCAGGTATGAGCCACAGGCTCTGCTTGCTGATGGAGGCTCTGTCCCTGCCCCAGACGTGCAAAGCTTTTGAGACCAGGAGGGGCAATTCTGATGAGGAAATCTCAGTCCACTTTTATCAGCAAGTATTAAAAGCCCCTAAGCATTATCATTAATAGATACAAATGAGTCACTACACAGCTGAAATGTCCACTTTCTCCTGTTTACCATGGAACAATCCACTGGAACACACAAGACATCCAATGCTTGAGTAATACATTGCTAATAAACATCTAATTATCAGGGCTGAGAGGGGAAGGCCTAAAAAGCAACAAGGATGAAGCCATTTGTCATCTCAGTCTGATTTCCTGTCCAGAGTCCTGCACAAAGTGTGCTGGTAGCTCTCCTCTCCCACGTGTGCCACTGCTCCTTGGGAATAACTCTGATGCCTGCTCGCTCAAAGCTCAGCTCTATTTTAAAAATCTACTCTTTCTGAAAGGGCTGTCTTTAAAAAAACCAAAAAATTGTACAGGAAAAAGGACAAAATTGCTTCTCAACAAAGGGGCTTATCAACAGCCTGTCAATAATGTGCCAAAGGCCAGAACCTGCCTTTCAAAGAGGCTCTGAAGCCTCCACGTGTACTTTGAGAGCAATTAAGGGATGTAAGCAACATGATTATTATCTCATGGGTGACATTTTCATCGGCTCTTTGGGAAAAACGAGAGATGGGCTTGAGATGGCTGTGATCAATGTTCATCCCAGTCCTGCAGAAATGGCAGGAAAACATGTGGTAGATGAGCCTGGAAATCAAAATGCACAAGGACAGGCAGGGTGGAAGGAAGGGGTGATGAAGCCAGAAGGATTTTAAATCATAGAAGCTGAAAGAATGAGTTACATGAGGAGGACAGAACCTGAGAAATGTGAGTGGGAACCTGTGACTTCCTTTTCCCATCTCAGGCCAGGTCTTCCACTTCTTCACTTATCAGGGCACAGCTCCACCCCGAGCCTGAGCAAAGAGGAACAGAACATTCCCAGGGACTGAGAATGTGTCATGGTCACTCTGCTCCTTCTCCAGAGTTATTGCACAGAGCCATTGAGTTTGGGCATGAGCTCAGCCCTGGCTCTCCCAGGTGGATTGGGAGCACAGAGCCCACATGGACTCTGCTGCCAGCCCAGGACAGAAGCCAAGCAGAGGCTCAGATGTTGCACATACCCAGCTGTTTGGGAGCTAGGCAAAATGTTTCATGGAAAACACATCTGCAAAAGCCCATTTGGCTGCAAGATTTCTCCAGTTTTGCTGAATTTCTTGTTTAGGAAAACAAACTTAATTGCAGCAGAACAAATTGTTGCTTAATTTGCTATTAAAAAAAAAATCTTCTTCCTACATTTCATTTTATGAAAAAAAATTAGAAATGTTGATGTTGAGTGAAAGAAACAATTTTTTTAATGTTTGGAAACCTCCCTTGTCCCAAAAGATGCTGTTATGTTCCCTGTTCCTCTCTGCATGTATCAGCTTAGAGGAGCACATATCCAAATTTCTGTGTGCATCCCCACAAGTGTGCACTCACACCCGGGGCAAACAACTCCAGACAGTCCTGACAGGCATAAGCTGCTCTGCATTCTCCAGGAGTGCCTTTTGAAGAGGATCTTAATAATAAAAATAATGTTATGTTACTAGTTAAACACTGGGAATAATTCCTCCATCGCAGGCAAACTGTGCTGCAGGCTGGAATGAAACCCCCACGTTCCCTGGGAGGAATCCCCAGGGTCCCAGCAGGATGCATTAACAGCACGTCTCTCCAGTGAGCCGTGATGGGAAGAGCACGGAGCAAAAAAAAAAAGGTAAAGTGGTTAAAAACAACTTGTATTTTTAGAGCCCAGTCTCCCACAGAAATCTTCCGAGATGCTGAGCTCTCCACTTCTGATTTGCAAGGAATAACAGTTTGGAAGCCCAGCTGAGACTCCTGGGCTGTAAATTTTCTGTAATGTTTTTCTCCAGACCCATTTGCTGTCCTGCTAATTAATCCAGGTAATGGCTGGGTTGTTTTTTTTCCCCTTCAGCAGCAGTTTTCCTTTTTGTTAACGCGAACAGAGAACCGAAGAACCGATCTCTCGAAGGATCCCGGCTGGCAGCAGTATCACCATCTGACGGAAGAGAACTCAGCCACACGCATAATCCTCGGGAAAATTCATCTCCACCCTCCCGCAGACCCCGGTGAGAGCCCTTGAAGTGGTAATTAAAGTCTATTGAGTGGCAACTGCACCTGTTTAGAGAGGAGAGTGCGGGTAAGAGGTGCACAAAGGGAGATGAGCAGCGCGGAGAGAGGAGCCGCTGGAGGCGGGGAGGAAGAGAAGTGGAAAGAACGGGGGGGAAAGGTGTTTGTTGAAGTCGATCCAATCAGTTGTGCATTTCCATCCTGCCCTAGATTCGCTCCCTCCCCACGGATGGAAGCTCCGGGGGGTTTCCCCAGCAGCCCAGCCCCGACCCCGCTGCTGCCGGGGTGGAAATCCGCGGTTCCGAGGGGTCCGGGAGGGCTCAGTGATATCCGCAGGGTCCATCAGGGCTCACAGCATCCCCAGCTCAGTGAAATCTGCGGTTCCGTGGGGTCCATCAGGGCTCACAGCATCCCCAGCTCAGTGAAATCCGCAGGGTCCATCAGGGCTCACAGCAGCCCCGGCTCTCTGACACCACTCAGCAGCCCCGGCTCCTCGGGCTGGCCCCTGGGACGTGCTGGCTCTTGTCCCTCCAGCTGCAAGAGGGTGATCTAGGTGCAGGCTCCAGGGAAATTCTCATTCTGAGACCCATGGCTTGATCACAGAACTCCTGGCTCCTTCTGTCACAATCCCAGTGACCTCGGGTGGTCCCAGGCTGTTTGCCCTACAGATGAGGCTCTAAAACTTAAGTCCAAAAGCTTTTTATTGTAGGAGTAAATAATCACCCTCCCACTCTACACAGGCACTACCGATACCCTTGGCTCCCCTTACCCAACCCCAAACCCCTTTGTTTTAGGTGGCACTGGAACAGTAATGTGGGCTTTGTCCCTTGTCACTGCAATTCCCTGTGTGCCCCAGAATCAACTGGGCTGAACCAGGATTCCTGGGGTGAGGACAGGAGGGGCCAGAGGTTCATCCTGAGAGCACCCCGAGGCTGAGCTGAGCAAACAAGTCAGGCAGAAGAATTCCACCGGTGCTGGCAAATTCTTCTCTCTCACTGGACTTGATGGCAGCCAGTCCCCTGTGAATCCCTGACCTTCACACTCCACAGGCTGCCTGGGATGGCTCACAGAAACCACAGGAGACTTTCTCCTGTTCCTGATTGTCAGAGCACACGGCAACTCTGGTGTGAACGTTGTTGCATCTGCTTTGGACAAGTCCTGTCAGCAGCACCTCTGCAGCTTCCCAAAGCTGTGCCAGGACATGCTTCAGGGTGAGAATGAGCATAGGGAAGAACTTGCACTCAGAGAGTCACGGAATCCCAAACAGTTTGGGCTGGAAGGGCCACAAAGCCCGTCCAGTGCTGCTGCTGCCACGGCCAGGGACACTTTCCACTGTCCCACGCTGCTCCAGACCCCATCCAGTTCCATTGACTGTTCCAGGTGGGGTTTGACATTAGTTGGGTGTCTGATCCAACCACTGGGCTGCAGTTTGTGGAGACAGACGGACATCCCTGGACAGCAGGATAACCTGCCAGTCAAGTCCTGTCCCAGGGTGAGAGGAATTGTTGTGCCAGCTGGGCAGGGAGGCTGCATGACAACACTGAAAGCCCAAGTGCCATAGAATCATCCCTGAAATACCCTCCTTGCCTCTTAAACTCCAGTCTTGTGCATGAACCAACTCACTGGGTGGAAGGGCACCGTGTGATAACTCGCCTTGTTTCTGCCTTTTGACTCCCAAACACTCCTCTCTCATTTTTCCCTTTTAGCCCTTCTGTCCCTCAGCCCTTTTCTCTCTCCACCTTCCCTCTGATTGCTGAGCAGCTTTTTGACTTTTCCATCAATAAGTCTAAAGAGCATTTGAACCGCTCTGGTCCCCCTTCTCTCCTCCCTCCAGTTCCAAATCAGGCAAGCTCATCGATCAGAGGAGCTCAGGAAATATCTGGTGTTTTGTTGTCAGGCTGATAATAACATTGCAGTTGTGAATGGGCTGCTGCAGGCCTGATCATGGACACCTGCAGGGTTTGTTTAATTGCATTTAATGACAAATCCTATACAGAGGAGCATTGCCAGAGAGATTTATTATCCGCCAAAGAGGCAAAGCACAACAGCTCAAAATATAATTTGCACTGAGCATTTTTCCCCCTGCCTCTCTTTAAAGCACGGTAATAAATGACAAATCGGGTAAAGTGGGAGACACGGGGCTGGGGAGGAGGTGGAGGGCAGAGGACAGAGATTGAAACCAAAGGAAATAACAGCAATAAGGCCACATTGTTCTCTCTGCCCTCCCTGTGGTCTGGTGTGCAGGAAATTCTGTTTGTTTAATTTACAGCCTGGAAGTGCAGCTGGGGATCTCTCTGTGATGAGCCTGCTCGGAGATAGCTGCAGGCCAAGAGTCCCCACTCTTTCCAGACAGGCTTTTTCCCGTGGTCTGGAGCTAAGTTTAGCTCCCATCCTTAGAAATAATTCCCAAGGAGCCTCCCAGGGCTGGGGAGAGGGATGAGGTCGAGCTGCCAGCAGGACAAGGAGCCAGGTCCCTGAAATCTCTGGGACAAAGCAGGAGTGGCGGATCCCTCCTGACAAATGGCACACAGAGAAATACAGCCCCACAGAGACAGTCTAGACAAAAACCTCACATGCCTCTGAGCCTGCGATTTATGTTTCCTACTGAACACCTACCTCACTCTGAACAGGGAATGGCTGGGTGTGAAACCAAGAGAGGAGCTCTTGCTCACGTCTCTGTCTTGATTTTTACCTGTCTGGCAATGATTTGTGGTAAATCCCTTTGTGGAGCTGTGTCCCAGAAAAAGGACTGAAAGGTATCCTGGTCACCTGGAATTCCAGCTCAGCTTAGCATTTCCCAAACTGTCTTCTCTCTCAAATTCATTCTTCTTTACAATTCATCCTCTCTTCCAGTTATCTTGGGCTGAAGACTGAATTGTCCTGAATTTGTATTTCTAAATATTGTCTCACTCCCCAGGTGTTTTCACTGCTTGCTCACTACTGTTCCACTTAAATATTCAGATTAGAATCACAGAATATCCTGAGTTGTAAGGGACTCACAAGGATCATCCAAGTTCAGCTCCTGGTTAAATTTTACCCGGGAGGTTTGGGGTGACAGCAGTTTTGTAGAGGAGCACATCCCCCTGTGTTCAGCAGCTGGCTCTGTCCTTACACAAACAGGGTGTTGGGTAACACCTGGACCCGTTTTTATCTGATTTCCTGGACAATGGCAGTATCACTAATGCTCCCTGTTAAATAAGACCACCTGGACATCTCCTGGTATCAGCCCCGGCTCTCACAAACACTCCTGCTACCTAGGCCAGCACAAAGGGCTGTTATCTCAGGGCAGCACAAACTCCCAGACTGAAACACCCATCTGGAGTTAGAATAAAGTGTCCATAGAAAGCACATATGTTATAAAAAAGGAGAGGGAGGGATGGGACTGCTCCCCATGAGCTCCCACAGGGCACAGCCCCTGCCAGCAGCAGCAAACCCAAACCCTCTCCTGTTGCTGCACACTCTTCATCCTGCCATGGAAGGAGCAGCCAAGGCTGCTGAGGAATGGTTTTATTTCTTTCCCTTTTTCCCCACCTGCTTACAAAAGCACTGGATGAAGATGGGGAAGAGGCTGTTCCCTGCCTGATTTCAGTGGCTGAGGTGAGCAAAGCTCTGCTGGACAAGGAATAAAGTCAGATCCTTTCCATGGGTGTGAGCCAGCACTGTCCTTCCACACCTCATCCACGTGAGGGATAACAGAGAAAACCTGGGCAGTGAAAGAAAGGCTGGAGCTGAACCAAAGATTGCTCATCAACAAATCCAGAGAAAGGGAACAGCAAAAGGGGTTTGTTTTCCTTGCTGAAATCAGCCTCTCAGTGGGATTCCAGGAATCTCTGCACTATCATTATCTTTGTCTTTGCGGAGTCCTTTCTCCAGTGTTCCCCAGCACATATTGCATTTGCTTATTGTAGTCAGACTCAAATACAGCTGGGGGACAGGCAGTTGACAGAGCACTCCTGGAGAAGTTTATCCCAGGGTAAGGCAGAGAAGCCCCTGCTGAGCCCTGATGTCCCTGTAGAGTCTCTGGAGCGAGGAAATGGAGCAGAAATCACGGGGAACAGCACAAATTGGAGAGATGATTACAGGGAGGTTTGATGTGGTCTCAGGAGGAACGCTGCAAAGGGCAGCATCCACCCTGAAGGAGTGACAGGAACAAGGATTACAGGATGAGAAGAACTGAGGAAGGATGCTGGGAGAAGACGTCCCTGAGGAGGAATGGCTGCTCTCCTGGCCTGGCTCTGTGTGGAAGACTAGTGATTTTGTTGTTGTGTTTGTAAAGGTGACAACAAATCATAGCCTGCCATACAGCCCAGGCTGCCACGGCCCAGGTGTGCAAGTGTTTTGGGGTGCTGGAGCTCCTGTCCTGTGAGCTTATCCTGCTCCTCAGTCCAAATGTCCCCCAATTCCTTCTTTGGCCCCATTTATACCCTGAGCATGATGTCCTGTGGTGATCTCTGGGCTCAGCTGGGGTCAGTCCCAGGCACCCCCAGCCCCTCCCCAGCGCGGCTGGACAAGGACAGGAAAGGTTTGGCTCCGAGTGAGCTCAGCAAGAACAAAAACATCTCTGAGTTATCAGCCCTGTGCTCAGCACAAACCCAAACACAGCCCCAGAGCAGCCACTGAGAAGGAAATTCACTCTGCCCCGGCTGAAAGCAGCCCAGGACCCAATGAACCCACCCCAAACACACCAGAGCAGGGTCAGGGCACCTAGACACTGCTGGGACTTCAGTGCCTGGCAGGGCTTGTTTGGAGAGCTGAGCCCTTTGCTTCCAACAGGGCCTTAAAATACAAAAAGAACAAATTTTCAACACCACTCAGAGCCTCCATTCTCAAAGGTATTTAGGTGTGAAAATGAAACTCTTGAATCCTGCCGAGGCCAGTGGTAAAAGCACTGAAATATCTTTAATAATTTGGGTTGTTCGTGCTGTCGAGCACTTTGCTCTTTTTCCTTTTTATTTTTTTAACTCCCCAGGCTCAGCATTGTCCACATCACTGGTACTATGGCAGATGTGATTTAGGAATCACAGAATGGTTTGGATTGGAAGTACCTTAAAGCTCTCCCGGTGCCACCCCTGCCACGGCAGGGACACCTTCCCCTATCCCAGGTTGCTCCAAGCCCTGATGTCCAACCTGGCCTTGGACATTCCAGGGATCCAGGGGCAGCTATAAATCTGTTGCCAGAAGAGTTTTAAACCCGTACAAATCGCTGTCATTTGACAGTGCCTGAAAGGAAAGATCCAGGTTTCATAAACCACAAGGACTCTCTCTCCCCCTGACTTTTACTTCCCCACTGACTGATTGAATCCACACCAAATGTCGAGGGCAGCAGTGCAGCCATTAATGCTGCAATGGCCAGGCTGGTGTCTGATGTAAATGAAACTTTGATTTAGTGTCCCCCCCAGAAGCCTCCCCAGCGTGTTCATCCTCTGCAGGCTGATCAAAACCCTCCCTCCCAGGTACCTGCAGCCTTGTGGCCCACATAAGCACAGAAAATAATGTCATCAGAGCCCTGCTGATGGAGGCAGTTACAGGACAAAGGCCCTGCAGCAAGGTGGGGATTGGGTCATCGTTCCTGCTAATGTCAGGGTGCCATTTCTCCCTATTTTTAGAATTGTTCCCTTTGTACAGCAAATTGCTTAACTGTAGAGACAATCTGGTGTTCACGGGCTCTGGGAGCAGGGACCCATCTTTCCTGCCTTCAGGAAATCACACAAACTGCTGAACGGTGGAGATGGATAAAACCTGGGTACACAGGAACCTCAATTTACACTGAAAAACCTGAGGAGCTGCTGCAGCCCTGACTGAGCACAAAGGAAATTTCTGCGGGTTTCTAAATTACCCACTCTCTGCTTCAGAAGGAACTCAGGGATTCAATAAATCAGTATGGACTCTGCTCCTAAATTATTTTGATGCTTTTGGAACTCTTAGCACAGCTCCAAACTTCTCCACATTTTGAGGGAAGAGATGGGGAGCAGTGGATCAGGAATTCTGGAGCCTTTCACACTGAAGATGTCCCAAGCCATCCATGCCAGCCCTTTGTTATTCTCCACATTGTACACCGTGGTTGTCCCAGACACCTCAGCATGGACTGAAGCTCTTGGGCTTCAAAGCACAGCAAACACGAGCTGTAAATTCTGAGTTTGTAGCCTAAATAAGCCAGGCAGGCAGAGAACAGTTATTATTCCTGTGTTATTGGCAGGGAATTGAGACACAGGAAGATTAAATGACTGGCCCAAGGTCACCAAAGGAGCCTTCTGTAAAGGTGAGGGCTCAGCCTGGATTTCTGAAGTCTCTGCCCAGTACTTCAGCCATCCATTCACTTGCTCTTTAAGTACCCTGTCATTATTTCAGTGAAGGAAATTATGCTCCTCCTGCAGCAGCCAGCACCGTGTAATTCTGCTTGTCTGAAAGGGAATATGAAATGGCAGTTTCACAAAAAATTAACCCTCCTGCCACGCAGCCTGGCAGCCCTGTCACAACGTCTCATTTTTTATCAGCTCTTCCTCCCGTGGGGATTTAACTCCCCTCTTATTCCCAGAACTCTGGCTCGGGCTTTTTTCTGTCTTATCCCAAAAACCCTACACAGGTGTCCCCTGTGGGGTCTGCAGGGGAGGGATGTGGGGGCTCGGGGCCCCTCGTCCCTGCCCCGGCTGTGGGGATTCACCCCATTCCTGAGCTGGGGAGGATCCTGGCGGCTCCTGGGAGGAGCAGCAGCAGCTGGAGCTCAGCAGGAGCACCTGGGAGCTGCCACAGGTCCCTGGCACCCTCAGGGGATGGCACAGATCACAGGGGAGCAGCCACAGGTCCCTGGCACCCTCAGGGGATGGCAGAGATCACAGGGGAGCAGCCACAGGGCCTGAAGGGGCTCCAGGAGAGCTGGAGACAGAACTGGGACAAAGGACAGAGGGACAGGACCCAGGGAATGGCTCCCACTGCCAGAGGGCAGGGCTGGATGGGGTTTTGGGAAGGAATTCCTGGCTGGGAGGGTGGGCAGGCCCTGGATCCTGGCAGTGCCCAAGGCCAGGCTTGGAGCCGTGGTCTATAAAAGGTTTGGGGTGAGTTCCTGAGGCTCCTGCACGTTCCACACCCAGGGATCTGCAGGGAGAGGCTGCTGTGACACTTCTCCTCCTGCTCTTTATTCCCTCATTACCGAGAAATTTCTTATTAATGGAAAAGCCATTTCCATCAGCTGCACTTTACCCCGCCATGTCTCTGAGCCCACCCAGAGCTGGGTTTGGGACCTAAAAACCTGTGTGGTGTTCTGGTGAATTCCTAATGGGTTCTACGGAGGGGAAATTAATAGGAAGCTTTGGTTAATAGATACTTCAGATAAAAGAGCGAGTGCATCTGGTCACCATGGCAACGCCAGAGCCAGCGGGGAGAGGAAATGTCACCGTGGCTGTGCCTTGACCCGCAGCACAAACAGCCGGGCAGCTGGGGTGGCACTGCCTGTGCACACAGGGGACAGGCACACTCCCAGGTTAGATATTCACAGCCTGGGAATGCCCTGACACACCCAGAGGGTTCACAGCGTTCAGATGGTGAATTTCAGATGTTTTTTTCTGGGTGAAAACATGATGAACTCGCGCCCAGAGTTCTGTTTCCACAGCCCTGAGGGAGAGGCTGGACTTGGTGGTCCTGGAGGGCTTTTCCAAGCTGAAGGGTTCCCTGGTTCCTCCTGCCCTTGCTCAGCACAGACACCCTGCATGTGTTTAAGGGAACTTTGCCCCTTTTCTTCTCAAATACAAAGTCGCTGTGCCACAGAATTCCAGGAAATTTTGGGCTGGAGGGACCTCAGAGCTCATCCAGTGCCACCCCTGCCATGGCAGGGACACCTCCCACTGTCCCAGGTGCTCCCAGCCCAATGCCCAGCCTGGCCTTGGGCACTGCCAGGGACCCAGGGGCAGCCCCAGCTGCTCTGGGAATCCCATCCCAGCCTCCCAGGGAACAATCCCTGGGCACAGCCCTGGAGTGGGAATTGTGCCACGGACACTCTGCTCCAGGAGCAGCTGCTGCTGCTCCCGGGGACTTGCAGAAGCTGCTGGAGTGAAAATTGGGCTCCTGCTGCCTGTTATGCAAAAGCAGTTTCTTAGCAACAAAAGTGATATTCTGTGTGAAGGCAACAGGCATCAGTGGGGTAATCCACTGTAATTCCAGACAAGACCAAAAACGGGTGGATAGACTGAATAATAATAATAATCATGACAGACAGAATAATAATAATGGAAATAATGAGAGTAAGCTTATTTCCCTGGGTAGGAAAAACCCAGCTATAAATAAAATACAATGGAAGAAACCCTGTGCCAGTTCTCTGTATAAAGATTAGGGACACCTAAACTCAATTTATGCCCTAAAAATAGACTCTGGTGAGTAAAGCTTTGCTCATCTAAGCAGGGCTATTTGTTGCTTGAGTGTTTTCCCTCACTCTGGGCAGGTATTGTCGCTCAGGGATGGAGTGAGCTGGACCTAATGCCCCGTGGGGGAAATTGGAACGAATAAATCTGTGTTCGCTGGTGGAGACGAGGCTTTGCCACCTCCAAGGCAGGAAACTCGTACTTTAAAACGCACCACCAGACCTGTGCACTGGCCTGCGTCATCCACGTGGCTCCGTTACAGCTCAGGACATTATGACTTCATAGGACCTGCAATTAAACCACGTCAGATTAATGCTCTGCAGCCGCTGTGTTTTGAAGTGCCGTAACATCACGGGATTTAAGAGAAATAAAACCGCTATGAAAGCAGCACACGCTGGGAGTCACAGACACACCTGGACAGCGCCTGGGCCGCGCGGGGCGCACTGGGAAATGTAGTCCTAGCGCTGGTGAAATCCCGTTACCGGCGCTACCCGCAGCGGGCCCAGGAGACTACACTGCCCAGCATGCCCCGCAAGGAGAGGGTGCACATCCTTCCCACCTGTCGCCCCCCACCCGCTCTGCCTTCTGGGAAACAGAGTGCGCACGGTGCGGCGTCGGGCGAGCAGCGCCCCTCCCTGGACTACAATTCCCCTCATCCACCGCGCCTCCCGCTCCGCCCCGCGCGGCGCCATTTTGTTCCGCGGCGCAGCCTGAGATGGCGGCCGGGCCCGGGCGGTGAAGGTCCCGCCGCGCTGAGGGCAGGGGGGTTTCGCCGCCCCCCGCCCGTCCCGCGCCGCGCTGGGGCCGCGCCGCCGCCGCCGGTCCATGGCCTGGAGGCGGCCGCTGGCGCCATGGACCTGCGCACGGCCGTGTACAATGCGGCCCGCGACGGGAAGCTGAAGCTGCTGCAGAAGCTGCTGGGCAGCCGCAGCCGGGAGGAGCTGGAGGCACTGACGGCGGGGCCCGGCGGCGGGGGCGGCCCCGGGGCCGGCAGCACCCCGCTGCTGATCGCGGCCCGCCACGGGCACCTGGAGGTGGTGGAGTACCTGCTGGATCACTGCGGGGCCCGCGTGGAGGAGGGCGGCTCCGTCAGCTTCGACGGTGAGACCATCGAGGGGGCCCCGCCGCTGTGGGCGGCCTCGGCCGCGGGGCACCTGGGCGTGGTGCGGAGCCTGCTGGACCACGGCGCCTCGGTGAACCAGACCACGCTGACCAACTCCACCCCGCTGCGCGCCGCCTGCTTCGATGGGCACCTGGAGATCGTGCGGTACCTGGTGGGCGAACGCGGGGCCGACCTGGAGGTGGCCAACCGGCACGGCCACACGTGCTTGATGATTTCCTGCTACAAAGGGCACCGGGAGATCGCCCGCTACTTGCTGGAGAAAGGGGCCGACGTGAACCGGCGCAGCGTGAAGGGAAACACGGCCTTGCACGACTGCGCCGAGTCGGGCAGCCTGGAGATCCTGCAGCTGCTGCTCCGCTCCAAGGCCCGCATGGAGAAGGACGGCTATGGCATGACCCCTCTGCTCGCCGCCAGCGTCACCGGCCACACCAACATCGTGGAGTACCTGATCCAGGGGGGGCTGCAGCAGGACGAGGCTGCAGGGGGCTGCGCCTCGGGTGGGAGCCATCAGAGGGGCTGCAGTGAAGAGGGCTGCGAGGGCTGCGGTGCTTCGGCTTCCAGTCAGGACGAGGTCCCGAACGTGTTCTGCACTCGAGAGGCTGCCGTGGAAGCGCTGGAGCTGCTGGGCGCCACGTTTGTGGACAAGAAACGAGACCTGTTGGGAGCCCACAAGTACTGGCGCAGGGCGATGGAGCTGCGCTGCGAGGGCGGCAAGTACCTGCCTAAGCCCGAGCCCCGGCAGCTGGTGCTGGCCTACGACTACTCGCGGGAGGTGAGCTCTCTGGAGGAGCTGGAAGCCCTGATCACCGACCCCGACGAGATGCGCATGCAGGCGCTGCTGATCCGGGAGCGCATCCTGGGCCCTTCCCACCCTGACACCTCCTACTACATCCGCTACCGCGGCGCCGTCTACGCCGACTCGGGCAACTTCGAGCGCTGCATCAACCTGTGGAAGTACGCCCTGGACATGCAGCAAGGCAACCTGGAGCCCCTCAGCCCCATGACTGCCAGCAGTTTCCTTTCCTTTGCCGAGCTTTACTCCTACGTGCTCCAGGACCGTTCCAAAGGCACTTTAGCCACCCACCTGGGCTTCTCCGACCTCATTGGAGTGCTGAGCAAGGGGGTCCGGGAGGTGGAGAGGGCCCTGGTGCAGGGCAAGGACCCCGTGGCCGACTCGGCGCAGTTCACCAAGACCTTGGCCATCATCCTGCACCTGGTTTTCCTGCTGGAGAAGGTGGAGTGCACCCCGGAGCAGGAGCACCAGAAGCGCCAGACCATCTACCGCCTGCTCAAGTGCAGCCCCCGCGCCAAGAACGGCTTCACCCTCCTGCACATGGCCGTGGACAAAGACACCACGACGGTGGGGCGCTACCCCGTGGGCAAATTCCCATCCCTGCACGTGGTGAACTTGCTGCTGGAGTGCGGGGCGGACCCGGACGGCCGGGACTATGACAACAACACCCCCCTGCACGTGGCCGCCCGCAACAACTGCCCGCTGATCATGAGCGCCCTGATGGAGGCCGGGGCGCACATGGACGCCACCAACGCCTTCAAGCAGACGGCCTACGAGCTGCTGGACGAGAAGCTGCTCACCAAGAGCACCATGCAGCCCTTCAACTACATCACCCTCCAGTGCCTTGCTGCTCGCGCCCTGGACAAGCACAAGATTCCCTACAAGGGATTCATCCCCGAGGAGCTGGAAGCCTTCATTGAGCTGCACTAGGGCGTGACACGATGGTCCCCAGCCTGTCCCACCCCGCTGAGGTTGTGCAGCTGGAGGGCTCGGGCTGGCTGTGCCAAAGTGCCCAGGGCTGTCGCTGTGCTGAGCTTTGTCCCCATCTGTCACCACCCAGCTGGCGTGTCGGGGCAGGGGAGGAGAAGGCCCCAGAGGTCATGGCTGTCCCTCGTTGTCACCTTCAGGTACCAGCTCTCTCCAGTGCACTCTGTCCACAGAGGCCTCAGCCCCTGCCCTTCCCCATGCCACCGTTGTGTCCCGAGGAGGAAGGAAATGGAGATTCCCTGGGACCTGCTGCCTCTCCCGTTAGTGCTGGATTAACTCAGTGTTCAGCTTTGGAGCAGCTACACATCCCCCACGTGCTCTGGCCCTTCCCACCCCACACACCCAACAGATAGAGAGTGAGGAATGAAATAACCTCCAGTTAATCCCTTCCCCTCCCTCCTGTCAGGTTTGGGACAGCCCATGCCCAACAGCTGAGGGGCTCCTGCCCAGGGATGGCACAGGGCTGGGTGTACTGAGGATGGGGTTTGTCTCTCTCTTGGTTGGCCAAGTAGCAAATGGTGTTAAAGGCCTGAGATTTCCATGATTGTGCATAAAGCTGGGATGTTTTTTCTCTCGTAGAGCCAGGCCCTATCTATGCTGCAAGACTTCTCCAATCCTGTAAGATAGAGGAAGGTCAGTTCTGGTTATACAGTTTCATCCATAGATGTTGTAGTTTATGAATGGGGAGGAAAAAACTAAGAACAAAATCCTGATGTGGTGTTCAGGCCCTTGGCTTGTCCATTGCACACCCATTTGCTCCATTCCCAGCATGAACGTGCTTTGGCTCCAGAGGGCAGCAGGGATTGAGCTGGAAGGGTGAAGGTGGATGGTTTGGGAGCCAGAACAGCACATTTTGAGCTATTTTCAAAGCTGAGCTCTTGCAAGCCCTTTAGGCCAGGAGGTACCTGCAGTGTGGAGGTGCTTGGAGAGGGTTATGAAAGCAAGTGAGTGTCTGTGGTGGATTTGCACCAGGGTGGGCTGAAGGAGGAAGCAAGAAATGAAAGTTTAAGGTGCCTCCTTGTCCTTCTGAGGTTTTAGTATCATGTGCTTGGGCTCTGTTATTGCCCCATTCTGAAATCTCATGCAGTGGGTTCTTAGCAGCTGGTTTGGGCTTTTGAGTCTTCTTTTTTATTTCCTTTTTTTTTCTTTTTTTTTTTTGTTTAACTTCACTGAGGATGGTGCTACTTCCAAGGTGGAATTTGAAATCTCACCTGGCTGCTGTTTGGGCAAGCTCCTTCCTTTGCTGAGGATCTGCACACACCTTGTTTTTTAACTCTGTAGTCTCAGGGCAGGTTTTTGCCTCTGTGAGCAGACCCCTCCGTGGTGGAAAACAAAAAGTTTCCAGCAGTTTGTCCTCATGCAGGCGGTGATGGGCAGCCTGGGGCTCCTTCCCTGGCCCTGAGCAGGGTGGGAAGCACAGCTGAGGGTGGGAAAGGTCCACCTGGGAGAGCAGACCCCTGGCCCCAGCCTCGCTCTCTGTGCTACTGAAGCTTCTCTACTTGTATTTATCAGCCTCAATAACCACGCTCTCTGCCCCTTCAAGATATTGTAGATCTGCCAGTACATTTTGCAGTGTTAACTATAACATTTATTTATAAAGCGAGGAGGTTTAACTTGAATTGAGCTGTAAAGTGCAGAGTTAGTTTAGCTGCCTTCTATTTTTTTTTTTCCTTTTGGCTGAAACCTGAACTAAACTGCAGGAATGGGATTTGTTCCTTTGTGAGCTGATGAGCGCTCTTAACTTTAAATAATAAAACAAAAAATGGCTGCTAGAATGCAAGTGCCTTGGACTTCTTCCTGATAAGCCTCTCTATCCAGGTGTTTTCCCTTATTTTCAGTTTGTTTCCCAGGGATGGGACACTGTGGGTATGGAATTCTGGGCTGTTTGCAATTGAACAGGTGTGGTTGGTTCATTTCACGGTTACTCCTGTGGAAAACCAATCTGTGCTGCATTGGCAAACTCTCCCTGGAAAAGAGTAACCCTGACATTGAAATGACACCTCTTCTTCCGTGTTTTGCCTTATATTTTCATGTAAACCAACAACGTGAGAGGATCTGTGTTGATTCAGGAATTACCTGCCTTACACATGTGGGACAGTGGACACAGCAAGCAGAAAGAGGGACACTGTCTTCAGTTTGGTTTCCAACCCCAAATCCATCAGGGATTGTAAAAATAGAGAAATGAATGGTACTGGAGTTAGTTCCACACAGGGACCAGGATCCCAAAACTCCTTCCCCAGGGAGGGTGGGTGGATAAAATACTTGAATGTTTGTCCTGTTGTTTATTGCTCCATCATTGGAGCCTTTGTGCTAAAAATGCCATTTAAGCAGTGTCTGTAGAGCCTGGGGCCGTGGTTCTCCCAGCCAGCCATTCCTCCTGTGCTGCAGGTGATGTCCAGGTGCCAGGCAGGTACCAGGAGCCAGGTGGCCTCAGAGCAATTCCATCTGCACCCAGAGAGGTGGGAGGGAAGGGGGTTAATCCAGGCAGGAGAAGCTCTGGAGCTGGGCTCTTGTGGTCAGGGAGCTGGGAGACCCAGTCAGGTGCAAGAGCCCCAAGGAGGAGAATATTCTGTGTGATGGAAAAGGCTTCACTTTTTTTAAACACACAAATAATCTGTAATTACATAGAAAGCCCAGCAATTAAATGTTGATAGTAATTACAGGGTGGAAGAAATCACTGCGTGATTTAGGGGTAATTACACTGAACAGGCCTGATTGACTGTAGGGCCAGCTCCATGTGGGCAAAACACAGAGTTGTGAGGAGCAGGGCCATGTTTCAGTGATTATTTTGTTAATTCTTGGACAGACAGGAGCTTTTTCTCCACTGTGGTGGCTGCAGAGCCTCCTGTACCCCAGCCACAGCTCTGCCTCCCCTGTGTGTGATCCAAGCACGCTGGATGTGGCTGTGCTGAGGTTGTTTACAAGCTGGAGCAGCTTCCAGCTGACTAATTTTGCATGATTATTTATAGTAGGAGAGGAGCTGGGAAGGGAGGGATGTGGGAGTGCTCCCAAGGGGAGGGACTGTCCTGCACCAACAGCAGGGGACAGGAACTGCACTAACACAACAACTCTTAGTGGTGCTATGGAGGAGAGAAACCAGGAAAACAAAAGGAATTTGAGCACTTGGAGGATGCCAGCAGCTCTGAAAGGAGTGCATGAGTTAATCCATTGTCACTGGGTCCTGCAGAGTTAAAATCCAATCTTTGAGAGCTGGAAGCCAAGAGTTGGGGGCAGCTCAGAGCCTCCTCCAGGGATTCAATAACATCTGTCTCACTCTGGGCTTGGCTTGGGGCTCAGAGGGCTCTGGGACCAAGGCTGCAGTCTGGAATGAGCCTGCCAGGGCAGGGATGGGCTTGGGTCCTCCTGGGCCCTGCTGGGACAGCCAAGGAGTGCCAGGAGCACACACAGCCCTGCAGGGACACCTGCAATGGGGTCACTTCCATGTACCGATCCCAGGGGCCTCCACCTTACAGGGAGTGGCTCCTGAGGAGCCTGGAGCTCTGCCCTGCTCCTGGCACGGGCTGGGCTGGCTCTGGGCTCTGCTCCGGGAGGGAACAGCCCCGTTTCCAGTCTCTCGGTGGCTTTGGGGTGACCTCTGCTGACGAGCAGGAAAATGGCTGTGCCTGCAGCGTGGGAGGAGCAGCGAGGGCTTTGCTCCAGGTGCCCTCCTGGTGTTAAAGCTCAGTAGGTACCACCCTGGTAGATCCCTTGCTCACATCCTGCAGAATTACCCCTCTCACTCTCCATTCCTGGATTTCTCCACCCTTCTGCACTATTCTGCTCACTGGTTTTGGTTTTTCATTCTGCTTTTTCCTTAAAGGCAGCTTCCCAAAACATCCCTTGCAGATTGGCCCTCAAATCATTTGGTCAGTGCCATCTCCCAGCCCCTCCAGCCAACATGCAGAATAGTTTTCCATATATCCCTGACAATCCCTTTTCTAATTCTTCAGGAAAGAACCAGAAGAACACAAATAAATTAATTAAAATTTATTTATAAAATCTTCAAGTAGTTCCAGACAATCGGGAAAATAATTTTCTCAGTTACTTGAAATAAGCAAAAGGAAGAACATTTTCAAGAGAACACCACATCTTTTTTCTGACAAAATTTGAAGAATTTTCTTTGTGCTTTGGGAAAATGGCACTCTTGATGCATAGAATAACAGTCCCAATCCCAGCAGAATCACTGTAATCCAGGATTTGGAATGAATTTTGTCTCTGACCTTGGCTGCCCCGGGTCAGAGGTTGTTCCTGGCTGGCTCCTGGCTGTGCCCTGGCCCGGGTGGGGCAGTTTCCA
Organism: Calcarius lapponicus; assembly: GCA_039654755.1. NCBI lineage: Eukaryota > Metazoa > Chordata > Aves > Passeriformes > Fringillidae > Calcarius > Calcarius lapponicus. The sequence continues at coordinate 11,838,271 of JBBFKN010000011.1, forward strand.
CCTGCATCACGTTGTGGTTCCCGATCTGCACCATGCGGGCGTGCTGGATGATGAGGGGTGGCATCCCTGCCTGGCCTGCTGTGAAGCTGTAGTGGCCTGGGGGCAGCTGTGCTTGGGAAGGGGGAGGACCCCTCTGAGCAGGAGGGGGCTCCATGGGGGCAGGGGGACACCAGGCTTGGGCTGATGGCCCTGGTGCTGCTGGAGGCACCCAGGGAGGGGAGCCCAGGCTCAGGGCAGCCAGGTTCTGCTGGGCTTGGTGCTTTTCCCAGCGTGCCTGGAGCTTCCTTCTCTGCATCTGCTCCCACATGGCTTTCTTCTCCCTGATCTTCCTGGGGTTAAAAGTGTTGTGCACATTCTTGGGGAAGTGAGGAGAGCTCTCCTTCAGGTTGACAAGCGCTTTGAGCGTCCAGGGGATCTCGCTGTCCTCCAGGGCGTTTGCCTTGGGTAGAAATGGGATGACTGAGTGTTGCTTGTCGGGGTCCAGGATGGACCGCATCAGAGCAGTGTCTGTCTGGTACAGGCACAGGTTGCAGGGAAAGTTCTTGGTCAGCAGGAGGATGATGAAGGCAGAGTTTTCCACGGCCTCCTGGAAGCAGGACATGTGGCTGCGCCCAGCAATGAAGAAATCCTCACTGAGGGTGGCACCGTCGGGCACCCCCATGCTCTCCAGCAGGGCCTTGACCTGCTGGGCCACGAGCTCATCTTCACTGGCGTGCAGGACAACAAATGAGAAGAACTTGGCACCATCTGGATCCATGGCTGGGGGAGCAGGAGGCCTGGCTGGAGAGGGGGATGAACGCAGGGGAGGGGGATATGATAGTTTGGAGGGAGATTCCTGAAGAGGAGGAAGAGTTGAGGAGAAGGAATAAGTAGGAGGAGGAAGGGTACTGGTTGAAATAGAAGCAGAGTTACAGGAAATGCCTGCTGGAATGTAGGAGTCCTGTATGGACACGAGGGCAGGAGCAGTATCCACTGCAGCCCTCGAGTCAGGGACATCAGCAGGTGATTGCTTTACATCCTGCTTTTCATCCTGCTTTTCCCTTGGTGTGTGAGGCTCTGCCACTCTGCTTGGGGCAGGCTCCGAGGGCAGCCGTGTCTCGGGGACGGGGAGAGGGCTGGGGTGACAGGGACTGACCTGCAGAACCTTCTCTGGCTGGGGCCCTTGAGCAGCTGTGCCCTGCCCAGGGGCAGAGCTGGCTGTGCTGGCCCAGCTGGATTCCTGTGGGTCGTGGCTCTCTGTGTCCCCATTGGGGTGTCCAGCATGGCTGGACCAGGGGACACACTCGGGGACAGAGGGCTGGGTGTGAAAAGCAACTGTGGGTGATGCACTGATCTCCAAACAGCTGGACAGGGAGGAGCTTCCCACAGAGCACAGGGTCCGTGGGCCTGAAAGGTCTGAGTTGCCTCTGATCTCCACCGGTGAGCTCCTCACCGTGCAGTGGGAGCTGGCTGTGTGGGGAAATCCTGCGTCCTCGTGGGATCTCAGTGTCCCAAACCTGTCCCCTGAGCCCCCACTGGCTGCAGAGCCCTGTTTGTCCTGTTCCTTGGCTGGGATGTTGTTGAGTGTCCCCAGCTGAGTGTCCTTGCAGGCTTTGTCCCTGGCCTCAGGAGTGCACAGCTGCTCCTGGGCCAGCACTGTGTACACCTGTGCCAGCAGTGCCACAGCACCTGTGTCCAGCTGGGGAGGCTGCAAATCCTCCCCGTTTTCCTGCACTCCTGCAGTGCCCAGTTTGATCTGCTGGACGTACTGGGCTGCTCGGTTGTCCCTCAAGGCATCCAGACAAATTCTTGCATCCGTTTCTTGCCCCAGAGTGAGCAGGACCATAGCTTGCAGTAACTTGCTGCAGGGCCCGGGGATCAGGTGCTTCACTTTGTGTTTGAGGCTCAGCAGTTTCTCTGCTGGGGCCTGGGACAGGATGTTGAACACGTCCTCGAAGCTGGGCTGCAGCTCAGCGCTCTGCGCCATCTCAGCAGCTGCTGGCCCAGAGCACGGACTGCAGCAGGGATGGGAGAAGCATCTTATGGCAGAGGATTGGCAGCTTGTGGGGCTGGGGGTGCCCCACTCACACTCCTCTCACCACAAACCTCCGGTGCCCGGGGACTCTGCTCGGAGCTGGGGCCTCTCAGTGCTGGCAGGCTGTGAGGAGAACAGAGGACAGCGTTCAGAGGGTGCTGTGGGCACTGGGGGATGCTCTGGAGCTGACAGGCTCTCTCTCACACCTCCCAAATGTTTTTGCATCTGTTCCCATGCTTGCAGCTGTGCCAGTGCTCCGTGCATTATTCCGACTCTGTGATTAAGCAAAGAGAGCACATTCTTTGCATTCATTTCACATTAATTACAACTGGTTTAAGAGAATTGATGAAATAATGCTATATTTAGGTAAATCCAAATGTCTCCTTCAGGCAGCTGGTTCCAGGGGTCTTGCAGGCTCCTTGTGATGGCAGTCAAGGAATGAAAGAGGTGTAGAGGAAACCCTTTCCAGCCAATAACCTGTGTTATCAGGGAACATTCACAGGAAAATTCCTTCCCAATATCCCACCTAACCCCACCCTCTGGCAGTGGGAGCCATTCCCTGTGTTCTGTCCCTCCATCCCTTGTCCCCAGTCCCTCTCCAGCTCACCAGGAGCCCCTTCAGACCCTGCAAGGGGCTCTGAGCTCTCCTTGGAGCTTTCTCCTCTCCAGGTGAGCACCCCCAGCGCTCCCAGAGCTCCAGAGGGGCCCTTGGAGCAGCTCCCTGGCCTCCAATGGACTCTGTCCCTTGGAGCAGCTCCACGTCCTTCTTTCATTGGGAGACTTTATATCCCCATCCACAGGTGATCCCTGAGCCCCTGCACTCACCCAGGCCTCTGATGGGATTTGAATTAAACAACAGGAGTGGCTGGAGGGGAGGAGCGGGGTCCCGCTGGGGCGCTGCTCCGGGCGCTGCCTGAGCCTGCTGCAGAATATTTCCCTATTTAAAGGCAGCTCCAGCAAACGCCCCGAAATAACTCTCAGCCAGAGAGAAACTTTCCAATTTCACTTTTGTTTTCCTGTCTCACGAAAAGCCTGCAATTGCCCAATTGCCCTCCCGGGGCCGGGCCGGCCCTGCCCTGTGTCCCCCGATGGGCACGGGGGTGGCACGGCCGGGCTGGAGGAAGTTGGAGCCGGGGCGAGCCCCGTGCCCCGGGGAGGGAAGGAAGGGAGGGAAGGAAAGAGAAGGAAGGGAAGGGAAGGAAGGGGTCAGCCGGGAGGGAAGGGCAGGAAGGGGTCAGCCAGGAAGGGAAGGGAGGGAAGGGAAGGAGCAGCCGGGAGGGGAAAGGGAGGGAAGGGAAGGAGCAGCGTACCTGCGGCCGGTGCCCGGGCCAGGCGGAAGCGGCGCGGGCCGATGAGCACGGGCGGGGCAGAGCAGGGCGGAGCAGGAACCGGGCACCGGCAGAGCACCGGGCAGGCTCGGGAACCGCGGCACGAGGGCCCCGGCCGGGTGAGTCACCCCCAGCTTCCCCAGCCTGAGCAGCCGGAGGTGACACAGAGCGCCTTCCCCTGCGGGCAGTGCTGGAATAGGGACGAGCAATGCAAAGCCCAGGATCCAGGGCTGAGGAGGAACAGTGGGGCATGGACAGATGCACCTGAACCTCAGGAGTGCAGGCAGAAGTCAGGGAAACAAAACGATTAAGGTGATTTCTTTTTTAAGAAAGCATGGGATCTGCTAAAGGCACTTTGTTTTTTCCCCCTCCAGCAAGAGCAGGGAACAGAGCAGCTGGCCAGGGACGAGATTTGGTAAAGGCAAGGCTTCATCACAGCCCAGGTAAGGGGAGAACACAAGCCTGCAGCTTTAGGTACACACAAACCCACATGGCTTTGATACAGGTCACGCTTTATTCCAGTGTCTGCTCACCAGCCCTGGCACAGGGACAATGCCAGGAAGTTACCAAAATAAGTTACATTAGAAATTATTACAAAGTAGCATTTTCTGGGAAAGAACCAGCACCTGGATTAAAATCCCCCCTATTTGAATAACAGGATATCCTAATCCCATGGCAGAGTAACTCCTGAGAAAAGCTGCCTCATTTAATTGCTGTGAAGTGTTTCATACATGGAGTTACAAATAATCCTTGAAGTCATTCACAGAAATTAGAAAGATGATTAAAGAAAACCCCACACTGCTGAGTGCTTCTCCATGAAGGAAGAAGAGTTTGGCTGATCCACGAAGAGAAATCACTTCTTGAGAAGCAGCTCCTTGCCCCCAGCTGTGCCAGATGTGCTACAGGGCCGAGCCTTCCCAGAAGTACAACACGCACAAAGGAAGCTGTGTCTGAACCTGTATTTTTAAATGTGGAGAAGGTGGGAGATGATATCAAAGGTCAAGCATAGCATCTTCTCAAGAGTTCCACAGCTTGGGCAAATTAAAAACAAATCCAGCATTAAAAATAAATTGAGATCACTTCTCTCCCACAACTTGTCTCAGCAAGACTTAGGCACTCACAGCTACAGCTGGGCCGAGTTAAAAAGCTGCAGTGCAGGTCCCATCTCCCCTTTCAGCACAGCAGTTGGATTTAAAAACAGTAAATCAAGATTCAGAATCTCCCCACCTTGGTTATCAGACCTCCTTACAACTACATCTGACTCTAAATTCAGAGAGCAGAGGCACTCATGGCACAAGTGGGCACACAATTAGAAGATCCAGTGCTGTTCTAGCCAAGTAGCCTTAGCCAGAAGAGCTGGGATTTATCAGAGATCTTCCTTTGCTGCACTGGTTTTTATCTCCTTTGCAGCCAGGGCCGCCTCTGTGTCCTTCCCTACCTTTTCCTCCAGCTTCTCTAGCACTTCATACCATTTTTCTGAGAGCCTTTTGGTTCCCTTTGGCTCTTCAGGTGCCTTTGTCACCTTCTGTGATAGTGGAGCCTTTTCCAACTTGGGTAATTTTCTATCACTCCTCATCTCTTCCTTCTTGTGCCTTCTGCTGTCCTGTGCCACCTTGGCCATGGCCCTGAAGGGCCCCACAATCCAGTTCAGAGGCGTGTTGTGAGCGACATACTCAAAGAGGACATCCAGGGACCTGCGGGCCTCTGCCACGCGGTCCCGGCTCCGGGCCAGGGTGGTTCTGGAGAGGTCCTGGAAGGACACGGCCCTGGAGAAGGAGCTGTGGAGCTTGTGGATGTGTCGAGTGGCCCGAGACACGGCTTCCTGGATGCTGCTGGGGAGGCCGTGGATGCTGAGCTTGAGGCGGTGGTAGGCGGGCTGCAGCTGCTGCGTGATGATCCTCAGCATGGCCAGGGTGCGCGGCTCCACCTGCCGGGAGAGAAGAGCTCAGGGCGGGCTCGGGGAGGGCCGGGCCCCGCGGGGCTGCTCCGGGCACCGCCGGGTACCTCTGCCTGGCACGCCGTTCTGACTTGGTTTCCTTTGGGCTGCGTCAGGCACCAGTCCACCCACAGCTGATGGAGCTTCTGCTGCCCCTCCAGCAGCTTCTGGCCGACCTCCTGTTTCACAGATTCAATCTGATGGGGAAAAATGAGAGGAAAGGTTGTACTGCAAGCACACACAGAGAGGCACAAGCTCTTCCCTGCCAGGGAAGGATCCAAGGTGACACTGAGCTGGTGGGGGATGGAGGAAGAGCTTCCAGCTGGATAGCAGGGCAGGAAAGGCCACAGACAGGAGGAAGGAGAGCAAAGCTTGTTGGTACCAGTTGTATTGCCAGCTGCAGCCGTGACAGGGGGTCCTGGGCGCGGTGCCTGAAGCCCTGCAGCTTGGCCAGGGAGTGCTGGTAGGCTCGGTGCCGCACGCGGCCCGACAGCGAGCCCAGGCGCACAAAGTAACTCCGCTGCCTCTTCTGCTCCTCCACGGAGGCCACGCCAAAGCCCTGCACCGTGGTGGCCAGTTTACCTGGAGGAAACAAGAACACAGTGCAGCCAGGCTGGGAGGGGTGGGAGAGGTCGGATCACCCATTGGAAAACATGAAGGCTGAAGCTTGCTGTGGGAGCAGGAGGTTTGGAGTTGCTCATGTGTTAAAGGCAGGTTAGTCCCTGCTCAATCTTCAGGTAAGCAGACTTGATGGAGAGGTTGAAGCATGAACCCATGGATTTATTTACTTTGAGGCTGATGGACAAGGACCAGCCAGCAAACGCTTGAACTCTGTCCCATGCCATGTGGCAATGTGGTGTTGACAGCCAGCAACTTGGTGACAAATTCAGAGCACCTGTCTGCTTCAGAAGCTGAGTCTTGCTGTGTCAGGTGCTCTCTACTCACATGGGAAAGGACTTGCATCTACAAGCGCCAGGTACATATTTTCTTACCTAGCTCCTCCTCGGTCATTGGGAGGTAATGATCCACCAGATCTTCTGACATTCCCAGGACAGATTCCACACCTCCAGCCACTGCCTGGCTCACTGCCTTGGCTTTGCTTATGCTGTTGGTCACCACTGAGTTGGTCATCTCCACGCCCTCCTGGAGAACCTCCCTGCCCTGCTCCAGGGCTGTGTTGATCTTGCTGGTGATGGTGCCGTAGGCAGCATCCAGAGCTGTACTGACCGTAGAGGTGACCACAGATTTGGTCTTCTCAACGCTGTCTTGAACAGCCCCTTTGGTCAGGTCCACTGCTTCAGTCACCTTGTTGGCCACCAGGTCCTTGGCCCCCTGGGCAGCCCCCACAGCTGCAGTGATGGTGGAAGCAACAGCAGACTTGGTCCTGTCAATGCTGTCCTCCACCGTGTGCTTGGTGACATCCACGGCCTCCGTCACCTTGTTGGTCACCAGCTCCTTGGCACCCTGGGCAGCCTCCACTGCATTGACAATTGTAGAGGCAACTGCAGACTTGGTCAGGTCAACACTGTCTTCTACAATGTGTTTACTGAGGTCCACTGCCTTGGTCACCTTGTCTGTCACCAGCTCCTTGGCCCCTTGAGCAGCCTCCACAGCACTGACAATCGTGGAAGCAACAGCAGACTTGGTCAGGTCAACACTGTCCTCCACCATGTGCTTGGTGACATCCACAGCTTTGGTGACCTTGTCCACAGCATCTGTCACCTTGTTGGTCACCAGGTCCTTGGCTCCCTGGGCCGCCCCTACGGCTGCAGTGATGGTGGAAGTCACAGCAGACTTGGTTCTGTCAATGCTGTCCTCCACAAGGTGCTTACTGAGGTCCACAGCCTCTGTCACCTTGCTGGTCACCAGCTCCTTGGCCCCCTGGGCAGCCTCCACGGCATTGACAATTGTAGAGGCAACAGCAGACTTGGTCCTGTCAACACTGTCCTCCACCATGTGCTTGGTGACATCCACAGCCTCTGTCACCTTGCTGGTCACCAGCTCCTTGGCACCCTGGGCAGCCTCCACAGCACTGCTGACAGTGGAGGTGACCACAGACCTGGTCAGCTTGACACTGTCCCCAACAACGTTTTTAGTGAGGTCCACAGCTTCAGTGACCTTATCAGCCACCGCTTCCTTGGCCTCGCAGGCAGCATCCATAGCAGATGTCACTTTGGTGGCCACCAGCTGCTTGGTGTCTGAGATCACCTGCACCAGGGAGAGGCAGAGAAAGATTTTTGTTGTTGTTGTTCCAAAATATGTTTTCCCTCCCTGAAAAAGCTTTTCCACTTGGGTTAGTTGTGCTTGCAGTGTGTGGGAGGCCAGGGAGATGAGCACACCTGTACTGACATGGACACGTTCACTCCTGCATGCTGAGGGCACCTCTCTGGCTTTTCCCTGCTGCTGAGCTTTATTTATTTCCCCATAGCAGTGCCACCAAGCCATGGCTTCCCCAGGAAAAGCCTTTCCTTACCTTGTCTGCTGGCTGCTGCAGGAAGGGCAAGTTCTCCTCCAGCTGATCCAGACCTTTACAGGCATATTCATTCACAAGAGCAACTGGAAGAAACAACAGGCACCAGATGATTCTTACATTTGGGGATGGGTTTTTAACCCTACAATGGCCAGTTCAGGATACACTCACGAAAACAAGCCCCAGAAAAATAAATCCCCATTCTAGGGTGGCATGTGTGTGGGCATCTTGTTAAAAGTGAACAAACCCTGAAATTCAGCAGGTTCAAATAGTCTCCATTTTGCCTTCCCAGCTTTCTACCCCCTTGGTAGGTAGGGCATTGGGTTGAAAGGGTTGAAAAGTGCTGGGATAAGCCAGACTGAGCTCTGTTCAGACCTGGGATGGTCAGAACCTGCAGTGAGAGCCAGCAAGCAGGGAGTTACTGCTCAGTAACCTCAAGAAATCAAACTCTGCTTCTGCTGCAAACAGTTCAATTCCCGGGCAGTTCAGCGTCCAGGAGCTGCTGGGTGGGAGGCCCAGTGCTAGAGGAGAAGGTGCTGTGGGAGGTGGGATCACCCTACAGGCACCTGAAGCTCCCCTCCCCTCCTGCCCCAAGGCTCCCCAGCCCTGCACTTACTCTGTGGCTCGAGCTGGCTCAGGATGGGCTGCGCCCCTCCGACCACACTGCCCACAGCCACGGCAGCCACGGTCTCAGCCACACTGCAGACACCACTGAGGCAGGGGTGGGACTCCTTGGTCTGGTTGTAGGCAGAGGAGACCAGGTTGAAGGCAGAATTGAGCAAGGGCAGGCTGGTGACTCGATTGACAGCGCTCTAAACCCAAGAGAAACCCTGACATTAGAGCCCAGCCATGTGTCTGTCCAGAAAGGTCCCAGCAAATCCATCTCCTCACCCTTCAGCTCATCCAGAGGCCTCCAACAAGCCAGGGGTAAGAACTGTGAACTGTGCTAGTGAATTCTGAGTCACACTGATTTCAGCACCAAACCAGGACCTGTACCAGCTCCTGTTTCAGAAATACTTGCATCATTTGGCCATCCTGAAGGTGTCTCTTGAGCAAAACAATTACCTTCTGTACCGAGGGCGTTTTGATTTGCTCACAGCTTCATAGGGCTAATCTTTCTGTCCCCCCAGCCTGGTTTTGGGGTGCTGGCAGAGGTTTGCCAGTACATGTCAGTGGGTGATGTAACTGCTGCGGGTGCCCTGGCACCTACCACAGTCTGCTGCTCCTCAGCCTTCAGCAGGTCTGGGGTTGGGGTCTTTCCTGAGGCCATACTGACTTCAGCTGCAGCTGGAAGGAGAAACAAGAGTATCATGAGCACAACTTCATTGCCTCCAAAGAAATAAAATCCTGCCAGAACAGGGGAAAAGCAGAGGGCAACAAAGCTGGGATCCATCATTCAGCTGCTCCCAGGAAGGGTCAGGTTAGAAATAGGGGAGAACTATTTTATCTGTCTTGTGTTTTCTCTGTGGGGTGGGAGGACCCTGCCAGGACACCAGGTACCCACTAAAACAACTCCATCACCCCCCTCCTCAGCTGGGCAGGGGAGAGAAAATATGACAATAAAGCCAGTCTGGGAAAGACATGAAAATCCTGTGGAGTTTTCCCTGGAGGGTGAGCCAGGATTCCCAGCTGCAGCATTCCACAGCTACCTGGAGAGTTGCCTTCACATCCTACTGACCAGCAAGGCAGGAAATCTCACTTCCTGTGAAACCAAGGCTCAGAGACATTCTCATGACATAATGGGATTGAAGAAGTAGAAAATGTTGCAATAATCTGAACGGGTATTGGTCCCCCAGCACAGATCTCCTATGGTATCTGGACACTCCTGGATTGGTAATAAACCCAGCCTTAGCCAGGCACAGCAGGGATTTCAGCACATTTGTTCTTTGGGACAGAGTCTGCTTTTCTCTCCTTTGCCAGTTAATTCCTATTCTTAGATTTGCTATGACATTTTCCAGTGGAAAACTCTCAAACCAAAATTCCTCCCAAACTGGATTTCCAAGCCATGCACTGCTCCAGGCTCACTGGCAGACTCTTCCCAAAAAAGCTTTCCATCCGAGTTGTGGTGGAGCCCATTGTCTTGCTTCTTGTGTTCTTTGCCTCGTGCAAGGTTTTGATTTTGCTGAGAAACAGGAACAGAGAGATGGAGAGAAGTAGTGAAACCAGCATTTGTGAGTCCTGGACTGGGCTCTGCCACTGGCCAGAGACATCTCAGGAGGTGACTTGGCAAAACACCAAATATTGCTGCATTAACCACTGAGCTAGTGAGAATTCAGTGAGATTTGAGCAGGGCAGGGATGCTGAGTGCCACATGCCTATAGCAAAAGTGTCACACCAGTTGTCACCTCCAGCCTCTCCACTGAGAAGCTGGGAGCCAGCACTCCTCTGGGAGCCCTCCCCATTTATCTGCACAGCAAAACCACCACTGGATCCTCACCAGGCTGGGAGAAGTTGTAAAAAGCTGCTCCAAAGAAAGATTTGATATTCAGCCTTGCCGAGTCCCAAAGTCCACGGGGTTGCTGTCAGTGGCTGCCCCTCCTGCTCTGCCTCAGGGCAGGTTTGTTATTTCTTTGGAGCCTTGCAGGGCAAAGCACAGCTCTTTCAACACCATCACAAACAACCCCTTTGCTCAGTTATTTTACTTCTGGACAGGTGGAAAAAGCTCAAACTGTGGAGTTGGACACTGTGGTGGCCTTGGTGTCAGGGCCAGCACAGACACAGCAGCAAAAGGAAGAGGGGAGGACTCTGTTTAGAATATTTCAGGAGTAACTTCTTGGCTGATGTAAAAACTGCTGCAAGGTTAGATCAACCTCTGAAGTGCAGGGATCCTGTGTTAATTATGGATGCAGCCTGCCAGGGACAATCCTTCAGCACGGTCATGTTGGAACAAGGTTTGTTCTCCACTGTGGAGGAGAAATCCATGTTTTGCAACACCCAGATTTGCAGTGTGGGCAGATCTCCACAGCATGGTTTTCTTTTCTCTTTCCCTGCAGAAGTGCTGAGCAGCCCTTGCTTTGCTTCAGAGATTGCAGGAAAGCCCAGTGCTTGGCAACTCCGGTCAGGTGGTTCTGAAGCCTTTGGAGAAGCCACAGCCAAGCCAGGATGGTTGGGACTGGAAATCCCAGTGGGCAGAGGAACAGAAACAGCAGCACTTTGTTCTGGTTGTGGTTTCCTCCATATGAAAGTGATGATCAGATGACTTCACACCATTGCTACATCTGAAATATTAGGTCACTCCTGGAGAAAGCTCTTGACACAGGTGGTTTCAGAACAATGAATCTTCAGTGCTCTTTTCTGGCATCAAGGTCAAGAGATTTGCTGGTTTCAGGAGCTGAAGCTCCTGATCATTGCCCTGTTGGAGTCAGTGAAGGAGCAGGGGCTGGCTCCCTGATTTCTGGCACTGGCAGTGACCAGTTCATGTAGAACTGGTTCTTTACTCCCCTTGGCTGCGAGGTTTCCCTGTGGGAAGCAGCTCAGCTCCATCAGAACAGGCTGCTGGGGTGGGCTCCTGGAGCACCTTCACCTTCAGGAAGCTTCTTCCCCTCCCCAGGGATTTCACCTTGGGAGATAAACTGAGCCACAGCCAGCATGGCTGGTTCAGTGGCTTAACTGGCAATTCCTTAATGACCACTGAGGAAAACAAACTGAATTTAGTGCTTTAGATGTGAGCAGGGAGGGCTAATCAGGGCACAGGAATTCAATTGTAGTTAAAGCACCTATTTACATTCTTTTCGAGATTTGCCACTGATAGCCGGTTCCCAAAAATGCAGAACTGTGTCATGGGATGTCTGTGGGGAATGGGCTGCAAATGCTCTGAGGACAGAATTAGTTTTAGGAGGAAGATCAAACGATTCCCAGCTTTGACCTGAGGACAGTAGTTTCCAGGGCTGGCAGAGGTGCCCATCTCACCTTTCTGGATAAACCAGCAGCATTAGGAAACCTCAAAGATCAAAGCCACCCTTGCTGATGGATGCAGGGCTTCCCCCACACACCTCCAGCAGAAATTAAACACCAGCCAGTGGCCACCACTGGGTCAGTAACTGCCTGGAACAGAGATATTTTAGGAAAGAGGAGAGGAAGTTTTAACTGAAACAGCTTTTCAGTGCTTCCCAATCTTTCCACGAGGACAGAGTTCTTGGTTTCATCTGGAAGCTGTAACTTGCAAAGCAAGCAGCTCAGCACATTCCCATCTGGAATTTTCAGCAGAACCAGCTACAGAAGGTGAAATCTTTCCCAGCCATCCACAGCTCAGGGTAGTCACGACCACATTTAAAGCCTTGTTGGTCTTGAGAAACACTAATCCAGTTTGCCAAAGCTCCCTCTGGGGCTGGCAGAGCCGTGCAGGGACAGGGTGCTCCCGAGCAGGAGTCCTCTCATCACTCAGCCCTCGTGCCTCCACCAGAGGATCAGGAGAAACAGCCCTGGGCAGGGCTGGCAGTGCTGTCACAGGAAGGGAATGCCGGGCTGGTCACCTGCACCTCCTGTCCCCAGGGTGTCACCTGCACCTCCCGGAGCATCCACCTTGTCCCCACCATCCCCAGACACAACACTGACTGGTGGGAGTCACCTCCTGTGGCCCCCCCAGCTGGGATCCTCAGCAAACAAGAAGCAGGACAGAGCTTTTAAAGCCCAAACAGCTCAAGCACAGTCAGAGATGCACAGAGTTCCCAAGGAGCCTTTAGGGAATGGTTTGAGTCCCACCATGGCTTAGGTTAGAAAGGATCACCTAGTTCCACTCCCCAAGCCTCTCAGCTGTTACCCAAGGCAGATACATCACAACACCAGAAAATGTCACCTTTGGCCTCAGAGAGCAAAGCCCCCCCCAAGCACAGGGACTCAGCACGCAGCTCCTGCTCTGAGGGTGCTGAAAGTGCACACCGGGTCCCACCAGGGAGCTCTGAGCCACAGCTCCTGCGGGGACCGAGCTGGGGCCACCCCCAGCCCCCGGACAGGTCATAGAGCCTCCCACCCCCCAGCCGAGCCTTACCTGCCTCCTCCGCACCCGGTACTGCCGAGACTGGGAGCACTGGTGAGACTGGGAGCGCGGGGCGCCGCCCCGGTTAAATACCCCGCAGGGTGATTGGCAGCAGGGCTGATGGAACCAGGAGCCGGCCTGGCCAATGGCGGGGGAGCTGAGCGGGGTGGGGCCGCAGGTGAGGGGCTGGGGTCCCCTCGGGGCCATGGCGGGTGTTGGGAGCTGCTCTTTGTCCCCCCAGGAGGGACAGACCTGGCAGGGGATGGGTGTCCCATCCCCTGGTGCTGCTTTGGGATCATGGAATATCCTGAGTTGGGACCCCCTGGCCCTGCACAGCCACCCCAACAATCCCCCCGTGCCTGGGAGCTGCTCCTGCTCATGGAGGAGCTGCTGATGGAGGCCGAGCTCTGGAGCTGGCACAGGGTGCTGGGGTGGGAGTGAGCCCCTCTCTGTCCCCCAGCCCTGGGGCTGCTCCTTGCAGGGCTCACAGATGTTGTTCACCAAGTCCCAGAGAAGCAGGACATGCTGTTTGTGGTGTGAACCATCATCATCATCATCGTCATCATCATCATCATCATCATCCTGATGTTTTCGTGGCACAGCTCCCCCTCCCCACACGGGGGCTGCTGTGCCTCCCTGAGGAGTCAGAAGGGCTCTCCCACCTCAGCCCGTGCCAGGCCCTGCAGACACCTGATGATGAAACTTTCTGCTTCTCCTGGTTGCTGGGATTTTCAGGGTGGGAGTTGATTTCTGTTTCTATCCTTGCAGAAGGCTCCAGGGAGCTCAGGGCTTTTTAACAGCTATAACAAATACTGAAAACTCCAGTTAATGCTTTTCTATTTGTGCCTTTTCATCTTCAGCTCTCAAAACCTGGTTTGAAAACACCAATTAAGCTTCCTGTTGTCTGTTGTCAAGATCAGTGGGGGAGGAAACTGAGGCACAGGTAAAAATTATCTGAAGTCTTCTAACACCATTACAGTGATTGAGTCACCTTGTTTTGGGCTCTGGATGCAGAAGACCTTGGCTCTGTTTCTGTATTGCCATTCAGGCAGGGGGGGTGCCAGTGGTTTTTGAAAAATGTGCTGTTAAGCTGACAAAAATGTTGACAATTGTCACTCCTGAGCTTTGGGGCTGGAAGGAATCCTCATCCTGAGGCTGGCTGGAGCTCAGGCACCCCTGGAGAGCTGGGACCTGGCTGAGTCTGGGAACACCCCAGGGATGGAGATCTCCCACAGCCCCTCTGGCTGCTGGACCCACTGGGTCTGGATGTTGCATTAATGGAGAAGCTGCTCCCAGTGTCCACTCTGAGCCTCTCCAGCCACAAATGGTGCCTTTTGCCTCGTTTGATCACCTGAACTGCTGGAAACAGCCCTTGTGCATTTGTCTGTGTGACATAAACTCCATATTCCATCATCACCTGGGAGCCTGTCACAGAGTCACAGGATCCAGAATGCCCTGGGTGGGAAGGACCTTAAATTTTTGATGCAGTTCTGAAGTGTTTGATACCTTGTACTAAAACTGAAGCCAGCTTTTAACAATTGTGATGTTTGTAAGGGAAATAAAAATTGTTCTTGTCTGTCCTGTGAAGAATTGATGAAATGAAGTTTTTTTTTACAGGAACAGGGAATCAAGAAACCAGTCCTGTGCATTTTGGAGTGTTGGCCTGCCATGGCCAGTGCTGCATCCTCAGGTAAGGTGTCAGTGATCCAGCTGCCAGGTGGTTCCTGGGTGTGAAGTGCCCCAGTGGGTCAGTGCTGTGGGGATGGTGAAAGTCTCATGGGACAGGTTTTATTTCATCCCCTAAGTGAGTGAAACAGCACTGTCTGCATGATGCACCTCATGTGGCTGTGGTGGGGTACAGGGGAATGGGAGAAGTGAGAACCAGTGATTAAAATTAACCAGGCAGTGTTTAATATGTAATGAGTGGCTTTGATATTAGGGTAAAATGTCAGTGCTGGGATTTCCTGCAGGGTCAGGACACTGGAATTGGGAGATTGCAGTGCCAGAGCAAAGATTTGCACAATTTGCTTTCTGTGACCCTTGGTGCTGTATGAAAGACACAGATTTAAATCCAAGATAAAATCATCATGAGAGGTTTGGTGGGTGGGAAGGGCGTGGGAGGAAGTGGAGAAACACGTTTGGGGAAGGGAGAGGAGCTGTGCTGGTTTGGGAGCCCCATGCAGCCCTGAGCAAAGCTCAGCATCCAGACCCAGGGCAGGATCCTTCAGGTGTGAACCCCACCTGCTGCTCCTGTGGGAGCCAGGAGCCCCTGTCCCTCAGCCCTGCTCCTCCAGCTGCCTCCTGGCTCTGCCTGGGGATGAGGCCTCAGCCTTGAGCTTCTCACTTGTCTCGTCCTGGTGGCGTTTCTGTCAAGTACAAACCTGCAGGTATGTGGGGGATTTGGAGGGCCAGCCATTCCTTTCCCTGCTCTGAGGTGTGTCACAGCTCAGCATTGTCCCCCTGGGGCCCAGAGGCCACATGTGACACTGGAGTTCCCACTGCAAGTGTTCATCTGCCGCAGCGGAAATCATCCTGCTGCTCTCGCAGTGCGTGAGTAACCTGCCACCATGCCACGGTCACCTTCCCCTTGTCACCTCCCCTGGGGCAGCCACAGGCACGAGAAGGGATGAGAATGATGATTCAGGGCTGGAGCACGAGGAGCTCTGCTTCTGTTCCTCAGGTCAGTGAAGCCCTTGTGTCCCCCACGGAGGGGACAGCTCTGGGTCATTGTCATTCACTGCTGTGCAAAGCCCACCAACCTTCCTGGTGCCCCCAGGCCTTCAGAGCACTCTCCTGGCTCAGGACCTGCTGCAGGTCTCTGCTGCTCTCCCTCTGCTTCAGCCCAGCAGGACCCTCCTGTCTCCTGTGCCTACCCGAGCTGAGCCACTCCTGCTCCTCTTCCAGCCCTCACCTGGGCTCCCCATCCTGTTCCCTGTCTAGGTCCTGCTCCCCTTCCAGCCCTCACCTGGGCTCCCCAGCACCTCTTCCCTGTCCAGGTCCTGCTCCCCTTCCAGCCCTCACCCAGGCTCCCCATCCTGTTCCTTCTCCAGGTCCTGCTCCCCTTCCAGCCCTCACCTGGGCTCCCCAGCACCTGTCCTTGGGAACAGCTATGCAAGAATAGCTATTCCTGCACATAAAAGCATAAATGCCAGGGTCTGTGTCCTGGTTTTGGCTGGGATAATGTTCGTTTTCTTCCCAGTAGCCGGTCCAGGGCTGTGTTTTGGATTTAGCGTGGGAATAATGTTGATGACAACCGATGTTGTGGTTGTGGCCGAGTTGTGCTTACTCCAAATCAAGGACTTTTCAGTTTCCCAGGCTCTGCCAGCGAGCAGGGGCACAAGGAGCTGGGTGAGAGCATGGCCAGGAGAGGCCAGAGGGATATTCCATTCCACAGAACATCCTGCCAGTACAGAAACTGGAGGGCTGGGACCTGTCTGTCCCTGCTGTTGAGCTGGGTCAGGAGTGGTGAACGACAGTGTTGGGCACCTCTGGCAGGGAGGAATTCCTGTATCCCAGAACCCTCCCAGGCTGCAGGAAGTGCCTTCAGTTCATCTGCAGGGGCAAGCAATGACTTTGTGTCAAGGCAGAGCCTCCAGCCCTGCGAGGAGATGCAGCCTGGTGGCTGCAGGAGTCCTGCCAGCCGTGACCCTGGCTCAGCCCTGCGCTCCATGGCGGCTCCAAGGAAGTGTCCTGTGTGTCCCCTGCGTGTCCCCTACATGGGAGGGCACCACGTCCCGCTGCTGGTGCGGAGGGGAGGGGAGCATGGAAGCGGGGTGTGCCGTGCTGTGCCGGGCCTCCCGCGCCTCGTGCTCCTTTGTTCCAGCCCAGGCCGCGCCATCCCCAGCCCGGCCTCTCTCCCCCACAAGCGCCAACCCTCTCGTCCTTCTCTTGGAGCAGGCTTCTCTCAGGGGCCTCTTGGCCACGCTTTCCCCCATCCAACGGTTGCTTTAAGCATTTTTGATTTCCTCCTAGCATGGGTGGGTTTGGGGATAAACATCCTGCTGGATCTGCCCTTTCTGTCGTGGCCCTGCCGTGTCACCCAGGCCACGTTGTCACCAGTGGGGCCCTGCACAGCGCCGTGAGTCCCCCTGGAGCTAACGGCCTGGGGAGTTAGAGCCCTTTTGTGGATTATTTGCTTTATTTGGATTGCTCTGTTTATTCGAATTCGGTTTATTCAGATTATTCGCTTTATTCGCATCAGGGTAGGGCCTGGAGCCCCCAGGGGGACAAGAGCCCTCCTGGAGCCCCCCCCGGGGGACAGGACCCTGGGGAAGGGTGGCTGTCATAGAGGGGTCATTGGAGTCTCCTCTGCGGCTGGGGCTCACCGGGTTTTAGGACAATAACCGGTACCGTGCCCGCGGCCCCGGGGGTTCAGGGCTGATGGAGCCCTTGGGGGATCCGGGGGGTTTTGCCCCCGCTATCGCAGCGGAGCGGGGGGCGCCGGGCCGGGTCACCGGCGGGGATCCCCGTTGTCAGCCCCGCTTCCCGGGGGTCTTTTCCCGGTCCCGTTTCCCCCCCAGGGCCCCCCCGGCCCCGGGAGGCGGCGGCGGCGGCCCCGCCCCGCCCGCGCGTTCCCGCCAGCGGCGGCCAATGGGCGCGCACGGGGTGCGCGCGGGGCTTTTCCGCGCCAAACTCCAAAGCCCGCGGAAAGCGCGCGCGGCACCGGCTCCAGCACCGCACCCGGTGAGTCCGCCGGGACCCCCAACCCCAGCCCCGGCACCGCACCCGGTGACTCCGCCGGGACCCCCAACCCCAGCCCCGGCACCGCACCCGGTGAGTCCGCCGGGACCCCCAACCCCAGCCCCGGCACCGCACCCGGTGAGTCCGCCGGGATTCCCAGCCCTGGCACCGCACCCGGTGAGTCCGCCCGGATTCCCAGCCCCGGCCCCGGCGCTCAAGGCGATGCCGCCGCGGGCCGGGAGCGGCCGGTGGCAGCGGGAGCGGGAGGACAGCGAGGGGCGCGGGGGTTTCCCCGCCCTGCCGGGGGGTGCGGGAAGCGGCGGGAGCGCTCCGCGGTGCCCGGGCGGTGACAGCTGGCTCTGGTGCCCCGGAGGGGTCGCGTCGCTCGGGGCTGCGACAGCGGGACCGACCCCCGCCCCCGAACGGGCCCGCGGGAGGGGGTGTGGCCGTCAGGGGCGGTGCCGGCGGCACCGGTGCCCTGCGGGCCCGGGGAGTGGCATCGCCCCGGGGGCTGCGCGGGGCTGACGCGGCCGGGCTGGGGCGGGTCCGGGCGCGGCGGGGGTCGCTGACGCCCCGCGGTTCCCGTCCCGTCCCGGGCGGGTGTGCGGCGGGGGGGCCGCGGGCCGCGTTGTGCCGGTGACGGCCCCTTTAAGACCACGCGCTTCGCCCCCTTCCCCCCTTTATCCCCTCTCTCATTTGCATGATCGCGCGAGACGTGGCGCGTGGGCGCGGCGGGCGGGTTTCAATTGTGGCGCGAGATACGGCCGGCGCGAGCGGAGCCGTTAGGCTCCCGCGTGGGTGGGCGGGGCCCGCCCTCCGCAGCCAATCAGCGGCCGAGCCGGCCGGGCCGCCGGCCAATGGCGCGCGGCGGGAGCGTGAGGGGGGCGCGGCCGCGGGCGCGGGCCCGCCCCGCCGGTGCCGCCGCTGAGCGCGGTCCCATTCCCGGGGCAGCGCCGGCGCCATGTGGATCCAGGTGCGCACCATGGACGGCAGCCAGACGCACCGCGTGGACTCCCTCTCCAAGCTCACCAAGGTGGAGGGGCTGCGCCTGCGGATACACGAGGTGTTCGGCGTGGAGCCCCACCGGCAGCGGCTCTTCTACCGCGGCAAGCAGGTACCGGCGCGGCGCGGGCATTGACAGCCGGGGAGCGGCAGCAGCGCGGTGCCGGACACCCCCAGCCGGGCCCTGCTCCCTTCCAGCTGAGGACGGGTGTTTTAATTTATTTATTTTTAATTGCGTGGAAATGAGGGGTTTTGCTGCCATCTAGTGATCCCCGCTCCCTCCCGCGCTGCCCCGTCCGTGGGTTTGCCAGGAGAGGAGCCCGCCGCCTTTATTCTTACTTTTCTTAACTGTTTTCTACCTAATGTGTTGCTCTTCTGCCTTGACATCGCCTTTATGAAGTGTCTGGAAATTACCAGTGATTTTATGGTCTTTAAAGTGCTTAATGTTTTTGAGCCTTACAAGTTTCACTGCTCTGAAAGCTGTAAAGATTTAATTTGCCTTTGTAAAATGGGAAGAGCAACTCATGATTTTGAAGTTTCTCAGCTCTGATATCAGATTCTCACTAGGTACAGAACACTTGAGTGGCTCAGTGCTGTATTATATTCTCAATAATACGTTTACAACTGCTGTTGCACAGCTGTTTTATTCCCTGTCAGTTAATAATGTAACTAAATTAGCAGTGAAGTCAATCAAAACCACTTAAAAATACAATTGCTGTATTCTGCCTAGTCCTATGCTGCTAAACCTTCATGCTGGAGAAACTCCTGAGCTGGTGTTGGGTTGATCACAGGATTAATTTCAGGAAAAGCAGAGCGATGCTGAGCTGGCTGCAGATAGACACTTTTTTTTCTAGTTGCTTTTCTTTCTGTTTTAGGCAGCCTTGAGCTAACTGTGCTCTGTAATTAGCAGCTGTGGCTGTAGAACATGGAAATACACCTGGACTAGCCTCAGTCTAAGCTCAGGTACCAGTTCTAGCATAAACAAAGCCTGTAGGATGGTGTAACATCACCTTTCTGTCGGGTTGGTGTAGATTTGGATGCATTAATGACCCGTTTGTGTTGTAAATCGAGTGATAAGGGAGGTTGGTTCAGGGCAGGTGCCACCTGTCAGCCTTTCCCTGAGCTCTGTGCAGGCAGCCGGGGTTAAGCAGATTTTCAGAAGTGGTGACTTTCAGTCAGTTTGCCCTTGCCCTACAAAGGGAACCCCTCCTGCTGCAGTTCCAGTGTTCCCTGGCTCGGGCAGGAACGTGAGCCAGCCTCTCTCTCTCAGGCCCTGTTCCCATTGTGCTTTGTGTGGCTGTTGGAAGCCCTGCAAACGTTCCATTTCTTACTGGTGAGCGTTTGTCAGTGGGGTTAGGAAATTAGCTGTTAGTTCAAAGCTGCCTCCTTTGTTTGAGGTTTGTCCTCTTCTTTCTGGCTGTGCTTTGAGCTCCTGTGGTTTCCTGTCCTGTTCCTGTGCTCTTCCATTTCACTTTGCACCTGTTGTCACTCGTGTCCTCTGCTGCTGCTGCTGCTCCCATGTTGGTGACACTGTGTCCTGGCTGAGAAGAAACAACCCATTTCTGGTGTGTTCCTATGCACCTCGAGGAGTTCTCATCTCTGAAGCAGCAAAAAGCTCAGACCTCTTCCTGTGCAGTCAGATTTCCAGGGATTGTTCCACAGCCATTTGATGCCATAAATCAGAATTGAATTATCATAGTGATTCCTGTGAAGTGTAAATTTTTGTGGTTTTGCTCTGCTTCCCCCTGATAGAGAACAAAGCTCCAGGGATTGCTTTTTCTGGTGGTTTAGGCTGGAAAGGGATGATCATTTCCTGTATAATTTCTTAGTCAGACCTTAAATATGTGGGGAAGCTTGTCTGAACTTCTGACTGCTCCGTGGGCTCCAGCCTTACATGTTAACTCTAAAATGGTTGTGCTCCTTAGAGCTCTTGAGAGGTTATTGAGGGGCCTCTTTCTGCCTCTGCACTTCTCTTTTTGCAGGGGCAGGGTCTTGATTTGACTACAAACCGTGCCAGACTTGCCAGATAAACTCTTAGAATCAGAGGGAGTGTGAAATTAGAGCACGTCAGGCTACGCTGAAGAGCGATCGAGTAGTTTCAAGTTGAATTGAATCTTTTTTGATTTTACTTTCAATGGAAAAAATGTCTGTTTGCTGGGAGAAAAGTGTGTGATTAACTCTGGCTCCTACTTAATGCTACGAATTATGGAGATGGTGTAACAATAATCAATTAAAATGTAAAGACAATCTGCATTAGCATTTGGGATGTGTCTGAATTGAGGAAGAAATAATTTGGTTTTGTAGGTAATGTGGAATTATCTTTGAATCGTAATGGGAATGTGGGGGGTCTGTAGTTGTTTAATTGATGTTTTTAGGGAACGTGCTGCAAACTTTTCCAGATCTCCTAGAGGCTGGCTAGCAAGTCCAGAGCAGCATGGAAGCCTTGCTCTGGCAGATTGAAAAAAAGAGCATTTAAATATCAGGGCTGAGGGAGAAGAAGGGCCCAGATCTGGCTGATAATGGTTCCCAAGCCACGTGGTGGATGTTGGCGGGCTCTGAGCTCGATGGGAGGCTGGAGGCGGCTCGGTGAGCGGCTCGGTGTTCGGTGAGCGGTTCCGTGAGCGGTTCCGTGCTTTCCCTGCAGATGGAAGATGGGCACTCCCTGTTCGATTACAGCGTGGGGCTGAACGACATCGTGCAGCTGCTGGTCAGACAAAGCCCGGCCGTGCTGCCTGCTGGCAGCAAGGACAAGGACCCCGAGCTCTCGGACAGCGACTCCGGCTGCGGCTCCGGCCCCAGCGAGTCCGACAAGAGCTCCCACAACGGGGAGGCTGCGCTGGAGCTGGAGGGCCAGCCCGGCACGGCCGCCCAGCCCGACTGGACAGACCCCTGCTTCGGCCTCTACAAGGTGGGTGCTCACACGCTGGGAGCCCTCAGCCTGCGCCCGGCCAGGGGAATTGTTCTCTGTGCTGGAGAATTGCTGAAAATCTTTCGCACTCCAATTGTGTGGGCAGTCCCCTTTCTTCCTCTCAAGCGCTCCGACAACAAAGACACAAATACCAAGCAACCCACAAACCAATTCAATGCAACATGCTGTAGGTCAAAAAACTTAATTTTTTCATTTTGTCCTTTGAACTAAAACTACAATACATTAATTAAAAAAAAAAAAAAAGTACTCAGAGTGTCTGGTTTGATTTTTTTTTACAAATTTTCCCAATATTTTTGCTTGGAGTCACTACATTTGTCAAAGCTGAAACTTTCTTGAATGAACAAAAGAAAATCTCAAGCAGCTGTTCAGAATAATTTTATTTCTGTTTCAATGGGTTTTATTACAGATCTAGTGGTGTCTTTGCCAGGTTACGAGCAAGACACTTTGAAACTCTATTACAGACTAACCAATAATGGTTTGGGCTTGCTAACAAGGCTGGGTTTACATGTGCTGGTGTAGAATGGATTTATAACCTTACAAATTCAACCTAAGCAGACTGTAGGGCTGCACAACAGGATTGCAGAGGTAATCTTAATTTTTAAGGTGACCAGTAAATATGTTGATAATGGTGCAGTTCTTGAGATGGTTAAATCTTTAAGTAGATTGGAAATGAATGCCTGATTTGCAGATCCCTTTTGGTGAGCTGTGCTCTTGGCTCTGTATAGATCAATGACTTGGTGGATGCTCGGGACACAGACATGGGAGCGTGGTTTGAAGCCACAGTTGTGAATGTAACCAGGAAAAAACCCTCCAGTGGATCAGCTGAGAGCTGCACAGACCCTGACCAGCCCACAGCTGTCCCTGAAGAGGATGTAATTTATCATGTGAAATATGATGAGTGAGTTTTGTTTTGTTGCCTTCTTGGCCAATAAAGTCATTGGGGTCATGTTGTTGATGGGAAATTTTATTGCAGATATTGCACAAATTAAAACAGAACTGGGCAGTGACATAGTCCTTATGTCATTGGGCCCTGGCAACTGTAAGGTTGTTTTGCAGTTGGAATTCCAGGGGGCTGGAATCATGTTTTTATGGATACCAGCATTTCCAGGAAATGCTGCTGTCCAAGGGTTGAGGGGAGGCAATAATATCAAAGTCAGACTGGTTGGTTCTGGCTGTGTCTGTGTGGGGGAGAAGATTTTATCCTTGATGGTATTCTTGTGTTGCACAGCAAAATCAACCTGTCAGCATAACACCTGTTCCTCCCCAGAGCTGATGCTGAATCTGATTTCTGTTGTGTCCCTCCCTTCAAGTTACCCAGAGAATGGGGTGGTGCAGATGAGCTCGGGCAACGTGCGGGCTCGGGCACGGACCATCCTCAAGTGGCACCAGCTGGAGGTGGGGCAGGTGGTGATGGTCAACTACAACCCTGATGAACCCAAGGAGAGGGGCTTCTGGTACGATGCTGAGATCCTGCAGAAAAGGGAAACAAAAATGACCAGGGAGCTCAATGCAAAGATATTACTTGGGTAAGCTGTACATGTGGAATAAATGGAATTTTCCTGCTCTGCTTCAGCTTTCTGAGGTCTGAGTGGCTCGAGCTGTGGGATACTTCCAAACTCTGATCTCTCCTCAACTCCTTCTAGGGAAGCTGGTGATTCCTTGAATGACTGCACAATTATATTAGTGGATGAAATCTATAAAATTGAAGAGCCAGGCACTGCTTCTCCCATCAGTTCTGGAACCCCAAAACGTGAGTCTGATGTGGAGTTCTTTCATGTCTGTCTTACCCTGTGATGTCCTGCCAGTTGTCTCTGTGAGGGTCAAAGGTTTAAGGGTTCCAAGTCACATTCAGTTGGGCCTCCTTTGACCATTTCCAGTGGATCTTAGCACTTGCTGAGTGTGGTTTGTGTTTGCCCACAGGACAGAGTGGACCTGTGTGTAAAGCCTGCAAGGACAACCCAAACAAGACCTGCAGGGTGTGTGCTTGTCACATCTGTGGGGGGAAGCAGGATCCAGATAAGCAGCTCATGTGTGACGAGTGTGACATGGCCTTCCACATCTACTGCCTCAACCCTCCCCTCAGCAGAATCCCAGATGATGAGGACTGGTAGGTTCTGAGGAGGTGTGTGGGGTGTCACAGTTACATCTAATTCGGAACAGGGAGGGATGTGGGTGTTCAGGGTTTTTTTTTTGTAAAACTTCATAGCTTTTCTTGAGCTTAATGAGAGTAGTTTTTAAGCCCATGGCTTGCACACTCTTTTTCCTAGTTTTGGGATCTAGATGCCTTTTTTGTGTACCTGCCTAAGGCCAGGGCTTGAAGCAGGCTGGGATAGAGGAGGGTGTCCCTGCCATGGCAGGGCTTGGAATGAGATGAGCTTTAAACCAGCCTGGGATCCAAATGAGAGCTTGATGCTGGGAGGCTTCAGCTTTTATGGGTCA
Organism: Calcarius lapponicus; assembly: GCA_039654755.1. Taxonomy (NCBI): domain Eukaryota; kingdom Metazoa; phylum Chordata; class Aves; order Passeriformes; family Fringillidae; genus Calcarius; species Calcarius lapponicus. The sequence goes on from JBBFKN010000011.1 coordinate 11,862,044, forward strand.
CTGCAGGCAGCCCCATCATCAGATCAGGCAGATTTGTGCATGAGATATGTACAGTGAGAGTTGTGGGTAGTGAAATACATCCTTCGATAGACACAGAGTCAGTGAAATGCTCTGGTTTATTCCCTCAGTGTTTCAACACTGTATACAATGATTTTATGGCACAGCTGTTTCCTGACACATCTGCATGGCTGGTGCAAAGACAGGAGCTGTTCTAGGTTAAATTCCAGTATGGAAAGTGTTTCCATGTCTTGTATAGTTTCACATGGGGAAATTGTAACATAATTCACTATGTTTGGAGGAAATGCTCCTGACTGAAGGCTTTGCTACTTGTTAATTTTCACTGACTTTAGGTATTGCCCTGAATGTCGAAATGATGCAAGTGAGGTGGTTTTAGCAGGAGAGAAATTAAAAGAAAGTAAAAAGAAACAAAAGATGGCATCTGCTAATTCCTCTTCCCGGAGAGACTGGGGCAAGGTCAGTCCAAAGCTGTTTTACTTGGAATTGTGTTTGTTCCTTTGGGCTCTTGGCTGATGCTGCTCTCTGCCCAGGGCATGGCGTGTGTGGGGCGCACCAAGGAATGCACCATCGTCCCCTCCAACCACTATGGACCAATCCCTGGCATCCCCGTTGGCACCATGTGGAAATTCAGAGTTCAGGTATGAAGCTGAATCCTGGCCTGACCTACTGTGGGGAAAAAGGGGAGTGATCCAGCTCCTACAAGAAACTGAAACAGTTAATGTGGAAATGTGTGTGTCACTGGATATATGGAAGTGCAGAAGGAAAAGAATTCTGGCTTTGTCTGGATCAAGTGTTCCATAACTAATGCTGCATTGTTGGACCATCAAGTGCTGGTTTATTTTGTTGTAGTGCTCTTTTTGGTAACTCAAAAACCCCAAAGCAAGTGGATTTGTTCCCAGTAGTTTGTCCTGGAGGTGTGTAGGGTGCCCTGCCAAGGGTGTCTCAAATATCCATGTACATGAAACAGAAGGTTTCTCATCCTGTTAGAAAGCTGGGGCAGAAAAAAAGTACTGGCCTATCCAGATCTTGCTTTCAAGTATTGAGGGAAGGTTGCTATTACAACCCTTTCAAAACTTTATACAAACATTTAATATCTGTATTATTCTTAAATGCCTGGAGCCTTTTAATAAGCAATTTCAGTAAGAAATATCCAAATAGGTAGATTTGCACACAAACCTTATCCATGTGTTCAGATTACTGATACAGTCAGTGCCTTAATTTTAGTAGCATTTTTATTTTTTGTTTCTTCTGTCTGGAGCTTTTTGGAGGATGATGGTGAGTGCAGCTTCCCCCTGTGATACATGGAAAGCAAATGTGAAGTAGCACAGTTGGTTCAGCTCCAAGCCCAGTGCTGTGTGGGGCCTGTTGAGGGCAGGTGCCTCCAAAGCTGATTTTGTCTCCCAGGTCAGCGAGTCTGGGGTGCACAGGCCCCACGTGGCAGGGATCCATGGCAGGAGCAACGATGGGGCCTACTCCTTGGTGCTGGCAGGAGGATATGAAGATGACATCGTGAGTGGATTCTGATTATTTGTGCACAGAACCAAACAAACTTGTTAAAACTCCACAGCAAACACTTGCCCAGCTCCACCCATTTCCTTCAGAAGCAAATGAGGCAAGGAAAAACTGCAGTGATCTGTGCCAGCCCGAGCCACAGGATCATCCCAACCCAGTTTGATATCCCTGTGTCAGCTTTTGATCCCAGAGTTCTGAAAAAACTGCAGTGATCTGTGCCAGCCCGAGCCACAGGATCATCCCAACCCAGTTTGATATCCCTGTGTCAGCTTTTGATCCCAGAGTTCTGACTTTTCAAGGTCTGCATTACACCCACATTGGAACAGTCTCGTGGGCTGTGCTGCCAGCTGTTCACTTGCAGCAGATCCTGGGCTGCTCAGGGGTGTGACAACATTGTCACCATTGTCACCTGGCCTCCTGTCCTGGCAGCCTGAGGGAGAGCCAGAGACTGGCCCAGTCTGGGAGCTTAAATATACAGGAAGCATCTTTCCTCTTTGAGAATGCCCTGCTAAACCTACCTGCTTGAAAGACTCTCCTGCTTTTGTTGAATTCTTTTTGTGACTGTGAAATCCATCTGTGTTCATTTCAGGATCATGGTAATTCCTTCACCTACACGGGGAGTGGGGGCCGAGACCTCTCTGGGAACAAGCGCACGGCAGAGCAGTCCTGTGATCAGAAACTCACCAACATGAACAGGTTGGCAACGTCTGTGCTCCATTCTGGCCTCAGCACCTGGCAGTCTGTCAGCACAGGGGTTCTTGGCGCTGTTTAATCTTTGGAACAAGGGCCAGAATTGGGTCTGGGCTGTGGTTTGGGCTGCAGATCAGTTACAGGATGGGAATGCTCCTTTTAGGGATAGAACTGTGGGTGGGCTTGGTGTCACCTGCAATACTGGCTGACACTTAAGGAACAGAGCAATAAATTGGTGTGGCAGTTCTCCTGCTCTCTCCTGGAGACCTTTGCAGCCACTGGTTACCTCAGGAGACCAAACCTTTGTAGTTCTGAACTGTTTCACAGATAAGCCTGGACTTGAGTGGAGGAGGTGCTCTGGGCTGGTGCATTAGGGTCATGCTGTGAATAATCAGCTGTCTAAAACGTGCCCCCATCAGGAGGGTCCCTGAGTGCAGAGGTGTCAGTGTCACACACATGGCAGTAAGACACTGAACTCTGGCCTCTCCTGCAGGGCCCTGGCTCTGAACTGCAGTGCCCCCATCAATGACAAGCACGGGGCTGAGGCCAAGGACTGGCGGGCGGGGAAGCCGGTCAGGGTGGTCAGGAACGTCAAGGGAGGCAAGCACAGCAAGTATGCTCCTCTGGAGGGCAACAGATACGACGGCATCTACAAGGTGAGGAGGGCTGAGCTGGGAAAAGGGCATGTGCTCATGGCCAGGGGGCTTGTACAGAGTGTCATGGACTTGCTGTGGCTTTTTCAGGTCGTGAAATACTGGCCTGAGACAGGGAAATCTGGGTTCCTGGTGTGGCGTTACCTGCTGAGGAGGGACGATGAAGAACCTGCTCCTTGGACCAAAGAGGGGAAGGACAGGATGAAAAAGCTTGGCCTGACAATGCAGGTACCGCCCTGGGATATACCTGGACTCTCAGCTTGATGGAGAGCACGGATTTTTGTTATGTGCTCTTACTGAGGATAATCCTTAGCTAAAAATTGAGACTAACAAATGCTTTCAGTCTGCTGGCTTGTTTGTTTTTATACATCCAGACTAAAAGGACAAAACTCACTTTATTTCTGGTATGGAATTTCTATGGGCTGTGAAGTGCTTCCCTATAGCAGGGATCTGTTGCTTAAAATAGATTAAAAGTGCCCCTGGAGCTGTTCTGCAGAGGTCACTCTTGGATCTGTCTTGGTCTGCAAGTCTGACCGGGTGTGTTGGCATTGAGTGCTCTTTGTTTTGTTTCCCTGCAGTATCCTGAAGGATACTTGGAAGCTGTTGCAAGCAAAGACAAGGAAAAAGAAAATAATGGGGACGATGAGTTTGATACCCCAGGGAAAGGGAAGAGGAAAAGGAAATCAGCAGGTTTGTGGAGTAGGCAAGTGGATATAGAAAACCTTGGAGGTTTTTGTGCATTTTGCTTGGTTACTCTTTTCTGGTGATTTTTTTGTTTTTTAAAAAAATCTTTGTGTTTTCTTTCAGGTGGGGAGGAAACACCTGTCAACTCTCCAGCAGGGACTCCAAAGAAAACTAAAGTTGAGCCATACAAGCTGACATCCCAGCAGAAATCTCTTATAAAAAGTGATGAAGCCAATGAAAAACTGTGGAATGAAGTCCTAGAGGCTCTCAAAGATGGACCGGTACGTTGGGCTTTCCCCCAGCTGTAGTTGTGTTGTCCCTCAGACACAAACCCTTGGCTGAGTTAAAGAACAGCCTCAGACCTAAAATTATTTATTTTAGTGTAAACACCCCCAACAGGCTTAATGGGACAGGTTTTGCATATTAAGATTTATTGAGAATCTTTCTATGATCAAAGTAATCCCTTGCATTTAATGGTGGGGAGATTGGGTTAATTTATCTTTCAGCACTAAGCTGATTGAAATGTTCTCTTTGCAGAAATTTCTGAATAAAGTGGAGGAGGCCTTTCTGTGTATTTGCTGTCAGGAGGTCGTGTTCAGGCCAGGTCACCACCGTGTGCCAGCACAACGTCTGCAAGGTGGGCTGGGCTCTGCTGGGCTGGGCCTGGGCTGCTGGGGAGGAATTGTTCCCTGGGAGGGTGGTGAGGCCCTGGGATGGCATTCCCAGAGCAGCTGGGGCTGCCCCTGCATCCCTGGCAGTGCCCAAGGCCAGGCTGGAGCAGCCTGGGACAGTGTGGGAGGTGTCCACTGCCCATGGCAGGGGGTGGCACTGGGTGGGGTTGAAGGTCCCTCCATCCCATCCAGGCTGGAGTTCCCTGATCTCTGCTGTGTCCAGCAGCACTGGGTTGGGTTTAATGTCCCTCCATCCCATCTAGGGCTGGAGTTCCCTGATCTCTGCTGTGCCCAGCAGCACTGGGGTGGGATTTAGGGTCTCTCCATCCCATCAAGGCTGGAATTCCCTGCTCTCTGCTGTGTCCAGCACCACTGGGGTGGGATTTAGGGTCCCTCCATCCCATCCAGGCTGGAATTCCTTGCTCTCTGCTGTGTCCAGCAGCACTGGGGTGGGATTTAGGGTCCATCCATCCCATCCAGGCCTGGGAGAGATCAGTTCCCTGCTCTCTGCTGTGCCCAGCAGCACTGGGGTGGGTTTTAATGTCCCTCCATCCCATCTAGGCTGGAATTTTCCTGCTCTCTGCTGTGTCCAGCAGCACTGGGGTGGGATTTAGGGTCTCTCCATCCCATCCAGGCTGGGAGAGATCAGTTCCCTGCTCTCTGTTGTGTCCAGCACAGCAATGCTCTCAGCTGGGAGCGCAGTGCTCCTGTTCTCTCTGCTCCCTCCCCAGGAATCTCAGGGCTGGCTGGCTGTGTGTCAGAGCTGTGCCAAACGAGCCCAGCTCCCTGTCCCTGACCCTGCTGGCTTGTGTCCCCCTGCAGGACTGCCTGGGACAGGTCCTTCAAGGCCTCGGTGTTCAGCTGCCCCCGCGTGCCGCTACGAGCTGGGCCCGCAGCTACAGCATGGAGGTGAACGAGGCCCTGCAGAGCGTCCTGGCCCAGCTCTTCCCTGGCTATGGCAGTGGCCGGTGATCCCCCAGAGCACTTCTCCCTCCCTCCCTCCCTCCTTGCCTGCCACACCCACCCTGGGCTTAATTTTAAAACAAAAAAAAAAGGTTAGTCTGTGTTTTTCTCCCACCCCCTGCAAAAAATGGTTTGAAGTCTTCCTCGTTTTGAAAACAAACCTGTAAACTCCAAGGATGATCCTTTTGTATGTTCGTGGGTTTTGTTTTTGTTCTCTATGTTGAACTTTGCATTTTTATTTTTGTTTTTTCATCCCCTCAAACCTGCCATTCATCAGCACAGAATTATTTGTTTCTAATGGACTGAAAGTGCTTCCGGTGAGGCTGCTAATGATGAGGGAAAGTTCTCAGAGTGCCCCCCGTGCCCCCTTTAATTTTTATTTTTTATTCCAAAAAATGGCTTTGGTTGCTAGAAACAATCTTCACTGTCTGGGGGATTTGGCCATCAAGGTAGACTCGTGCATCACCTTGGCAGCATTTTGATACTCAATTTGTACATGATGGTTCCTGGCTTTGTACCACAAGTGGGTTTTTACTATTTTTTTGTAAGAACTGGGGTTTTATACATTTCACAAAAAGCCATTTCCTGCTAATTTTGTATCTCAGAACCAGAAGGCTGCTTGCTTAGAGCCAAGTGGTTGGAGCAATATGAAGTACTACCTCACTGGACTTCTCTTAGGGAAGGATTTGTTCAGCTGGGCGCTTGGTCCCCTGTCCCGAAATGCCATTGTGGAATATCCTAAAGCCATTCTTAAGTGCCTTTTTGTCCTTTGCTGGAAGACGGGCTCTGAATCACCATCAAGGTCTCCTTTTTTTTCATAAGCACTGAATTGTTGGGGACTTGCCAGCCGGATTCTTTGGGAGCGTGGATCACTGTAGCTGTGTTGTGATTAGTGGGGATTTGCAGAGGATCAGGTTTCCTAGTTATAGGTTGTATTGGGGAGTTGTTTTTTTTTTTCCCCTTTTGTTCACTGCATTTCTATCTGGAAATGAAAAAAAATAATCAATTCTGGCTTTTCTATGAACCATTTTGTATTGGCCATGCCTGGAGAAGGCTCCCCTTGGTCCTCCCTCTAACATTACCAAAGTTTGCAGTTTGATACCTCAGCAAGACAGGGATGTTTTTAATCACACTTTTCTGCAGACAGACTGGAACAAATGTGCCTATTATTGGTTTCCTCGATTCTTACCCTTTGAAAAAGTGATTATGTTAATATGTTAGGGGAAAAAGACCCCGCAACATTTTATACGTTTTTTGGTGAATTTTGTCAATTTTTTGTATAATGTGCAACGTGATGTTCTCAAATATAAATATCTTTTCAGATTAATTGTTGACTGTTCTCCTTCAATTCTTTTGATCCAAAAGTGGGTTTTCCAGACCCAGGTTCCTTGTGCAGGAATTTGATATTTTATGGTTGAATTTATGCCCCATTAAGCCAAGCCTTTTATTTTTCTAAGGGTTGTGATTTTTCTTTATGATTTTTCACTGCAAATTTTGGAGAATCCTCATTTGCTAATTCTTCAACATAATTGCTTCTAGGGCACTAGTGTTGAGGGCATGTGTTCAAGATTCCCCAAACTTTTCTTTTAACTTGCATTAGAGTTCCACTGCTCCAGAATCACAAATACCAACTGGCAGTTGGAATTGTTTGTCCATTTAATGAATAAACTCCAAAACTGTTGCAAATGCCAAGTCCTGCATCATCTTTGAGGTGTTACAGGAACAAGTGTGAGCTTCTCCACAAACCAGAGGAATAAATTCAGCCACTGAGGTTTTCACAAAAGGCAGATGAAGGAAATAAAGCAACATGTTTTCACAAAAGGCAGATGAAGGAAATAAAGCAACATTAAGGTGGTAAAACCAAAATCTGTTAAATTAGGCAGCACTAGCACCATCTGCCCTCTTTAAAATAAGTTTAATTTCAGGTCATTGTTGACGTGAAACACTTTCAGGTATTTAGATTTCATTGAAAATGTCCTTGTGTTTTTATTCTGTGTTGTCATGGGAAGAACTGGGGCTCAGTGAGTGAAAGTGAGGAAGTGTTTCTGCATTTAAATTGCAATAACTGCAATGACTTCCTTCGTTTATTGGCTTTGCTGTTATTTGGAACTTGAAAAACAAACTTTGTTTCCTCCATAGGTGCCAATGTAACGTTCTGTTCGTGGCTTTTTAAAGCAACAATTACAATTCCTCTGCAAATTGGACACTTTCTGGTGAGACGTGCCAAAATTATCTGTCCCAAATTACAAAGCCCTGCCAGGGCAATGCCTGTGCTGCTCAGCGAGCGGCTTTGCCCGTGGGTACAGAGGATTCCGTGCTGGGGCTGATGTTTCTGGGCCAAACCCCCGAGATGGGAACGGGAACGGCTCGGGAAGGGGAATGACGGCAGCAAAACCCCAGTTCTGGGAATGCCCAGGGCGGGCACGGACTGCGAGCTCTGCTCGGCCTAATGAGCGCCAATTGGCAAATTCGGGACGGCGATGAGCTGGGCCCGGACACCGGCGGGCACCGGGACCCCAAAGCTCCCCGGGCAGCGCCGGCCGAGCCTCGGTGGTGCCGGGACCCCCCACGGTCAGTGCCGGTCCCCAATCCCCGCTGTCCCCCCAATGCCTGCTTGTCTCCCCGATCCCCACTATCCCCCGATCTCCCCCCGGTCCCCGCTGTCCCCTCACTCCCCGCTGTTCCCCCCGGTCCCCGCTGTCCCCTCAGTCCCCGCTGTCCCCTCAATGCCTGCTTGTCTCCCCCGATCCCCAATATCCCCCGATCTCCCCTCACTCCCCGCTGTCCCCCCCGGTCCCCGCTGTCCCCTCACTCCCCGCTGTCCCCCCTCACTCCCCGCTGTCCCCTCAGTCCCCGCCGTTCCCCGCCCGGCCGCGCGGGGCCGCGCGCGCTCGCCGCTCCCCCATTGGCGCAGCGCGGCCGCAGCGCCCCCGCCCCGCGCTGTGCGGCTCCTCACGTCCTCACCGCCCCGCCCCGCGCCCGACGGGCACCGCACGCCGCCAATCAGCGCTCGCCCGGCGTCCCCCTCGCCCAATGGCCGCTGGGGGGCGGGCCGCCGGCAGCAGAAGGCGGCGTGCGATTGGCGGAAAGCGCCTGAGCGACGGCAGCGCACCCCGCTGCCCCGCCCGTCGGTGGGCGGGCTGTCCGCTCCGCGCCGCCGGCCAATCAACGCCCGCGCTCGCCTTGTTATTTGGCGATCGGGCTTGCCACTGGCTGAACCCGCCGTCCGTCCCCGGCGGCGCGGCCAATAGGCACGAGGGCGGTGGTCGCGCGCGCGGCCAATGGGCGCGGCGGGGAGGGCGGGCGCAGGTGGTGGCCGCGGGGCGCCTGCGCTCGCCTGGGCGCCCCCCCCCTTCGCTGCGCCCCCCCGCGCCGCCGAGGGCCCCGCGCGCAGGTACGGCCGGACCGCGCCCCCGCCCCGCCACCGGCACCGGCCCCGGCCCCGGCCACCGGCCCGAGCGGGCCCCGGTACCCCGCGCTGCGCCCCCCCGCGGCGCCCGGGCCCGCCGCCGCTCCCGGCCCGGCCCCGTCCCCGCCGCTCCCGGCGCGGCCCCGGCGCTGCCGCTCCCTTCCGGGCCCGCGGCCCCCGCGCGGCCTCCCCTGCGGGCCGGCCCCGACGGGCCCGCAGCGGCCCCGCCGCGCTTTGTGTGGGGTGGCACCCCCGGGCAGCGGCGGCCCCCCGGGTCCGGTTGCCCCGAGCCGGGGCTGCCCGCGGGGATTCACACCGCCCGCGGGGTTCGGGCCGCACACGGGGATCAATGGCGGTGCCGGGGCTCGGCTCGGGGCCGGGGGCTGGGGGCGAGTAGGAGCTGCCGCTGGCTCCGCGATTCGGTGCTGGGAAAAACCGGGGGGCAGGAAGGTGACAGCGGCCGGGGCTGGGCTGTTCCGTCGCTGCTTCCCTCCTCCGGCACTGTCAGAGCCTGGGCCCAGCCGAGGCGCTTCTCTTCCGTTCCCGTAAATCCCTCCGTGAATTTCTCCGTGAATTCCTCGTGCGTGGGCGCGGTGTGAGCCCGCACGGCCCCGCTGTCCCCGGGCCCTCGGGAGCTGCGGGGCCGCCCCGGCCGCAGCCGCTCCGGTGTGCGCAGCAGAGATGGACGGGGAGCCCTTCGGGAACCCCTGCCCTGGGCCCTGCGGCGGGGACGGGAGCCCAGGAGGGGCTGGAGCGGTGCCAGGCCTTGCCATGGGGCTCGGGGAAGGTGCTGGGCACTGCCCGAGGTGCTGGGCACTGCCCGGGCTCCCCGGGGAACGGTCCCAGCCCTGTCGGGGTGCCCAGGGTGGATTGTTGGGGGGCCAGAGGCTGCCCTGGATTCTCCTGTGGGTCCCTCCCGCTTTGGACGTTCTGGGATGTTCGTGGTTTTGGAGGTGTTCAGGAGCCGGGGGTGTTGCAGAGAGGCGGCTTTGGACCCCCCGCGTACTGAAGGTTGAAGGCACCAGAGAGGCTCCGTTTGATCCCCGCTCGCTCCGTGTTGGGAATGGAGCTGCTGCTCTGCCCTGGGACGCCGGCTCTGTGCTCTGTAAACTCCTTTGTGCTGGGCCAGCGGCAATCTCTGCTAGAGCAAGCACGACCCTCCCAAAACAAAGTTCCCTTTAACCAAAAAGAGTCAATTTTAAGGAGCTCTGTCCATCTGAAACCTGATAGCATTTCACCCGCAACATTGCTTATTTCCTGGGAACTTTTGCTTTTTCTCGTCACTTTCCTTTTCCTGTTTCACCGAAATTCACAGAGACAGGGAAACCTTAAGCCTAGAATCTCAAGCTTACAGTTACATTTCAGCAATTACATCAAGTAACTGTCGGAGCAGCCAGTAATTGCTCAGTGACAGCAAGTTCCCAGTTCTTGGGCTTCCCTGTAACAAGAGAAGGAAGCTGGGGCAGGCTGACCAACTCCTGCAGTGCCAGAAGGATCCTGAAGGAATCCATGAAGGAATCTTAAAGGAATCCTGAAGGAATCCACGGCTGTTCCTGCCTCATGAGAGGCAGGAGTTCCTCCCATGCAAAGGAGATGTAGGTGGATGTAACGTGATTCCTTGTTCCAGAGCTGATGTTCATGGATGAAACATCCACTGGAGCATCTTTTGACAGAAAATTCTGTCTAACCCTTGGTGGTGGATTGTTCTTTTGATGCTGATTGGAAAGAGATAATTGCCTTGACTGGCCCAGAATATATAAATATATATATATAAATATATATATATATGGTCATATATAGAAACATGCTGTATGAAATATGTAATATATTAATATATATAAACAAAAGGACATAAAATATATTTATATATATATGAAAAATACAGAAGGAGTCAGTTTTGTCAGTAAGTCAGAACACTTTGCTAAAGACCCAACAAACACAGGTGTCACGTTCTGGGTTTGGCTTTAGCATGACCGTGGGCTTTTATAAATAAAAATAAATGAGAGGTTTCACCAGCTTTTGATGGGAAGTCGAGAGCAGAATTCACTTTCAGGGAGAATCCCACCTGTTTGCTGTAGATGATCGTGGCATTGGTCATGGGGAGTGCTCAGCTGTTCCCCTGAGCTGTTCTCAACTCCTGCCATGCACCAGGGAAAGATTCAGCAGATAAAGTGGCAGTTCCACAGCTCTGCAGGTGGTTTGGATCACCCAAAATACAGACAGCTCCTGAAAACTCGGAGCTATTTCCATATAAAAGGTTGTAAGAAATTCGATGTGAGTTGGGAGAACCAGTTTGGCCAGCCCTGCTGGAAGGGCTCTGTGAGGATTTCGCGTTTATGCAGGCTTGTGTTTTATTTCCTCCTGGGATGTCCAGCAACCAGTGTCAGCATCAGGAGGCTCTGATTCACCTTGCAAGTTTCAATCTCAGTTTTGAGAGCAGCCAATCCACCTGAGAGCAGAAATAATCGTCGTGAGCTGCAGGCTGAGCCACCCAGGCAGCAAGGGAGGGCAAGCTCTTGGCAGTCAGGAGAAGAAACTTGGTGTTCCTCAGTTAATTCTGGGCTCGGGACTGGCGGATTTCCCCTTCCTGACTCATGTGGGGAAGGGTTTGCAGAGCCTCTGCTGCCCCACGTTCCTTCACTGGAGCATCTGTTAATAGCAAAGATGGATGGCAGCTAAATGTGTCACACAAGTGAGGGATTTGCTTAATGGCTTTGGATGCCACTGGGATCCTCCGGGGCTGCACGGGGCGCTGCTGGAAGGAATTATTTGTCATCTGGTGAAGGATTCAAGGGAGTTTGTCCGTTTGCAGTAGCAGCTGAAATCCTGGATGCTGCAGAATGTTGGCAGAAATCCTGTCATTTCCCACAGGCTGGGGGATATTAATGACTTATCACTGTGGGATATGAGCGAGGTGTTTCTCCCTTTTCAGTGTTCTCCACTAAACTGATTGTTGCTTAATAAGATTTTCTCTTTTAACCCTTTCTTCTGGACCAAATATGTCCTGACTTGTCACAACTTAGAGCCATTTGCTACCATGGCTTAATTAGGGTGCTCATTTTCATTTATGTTTATTTTCATTTATATTTTCCTTTTAACCCTTTCTTCTGGACCAAATATGTCCTGACTTGTCACAACTTAGGGCCATTTGCTACCATGGCTTAATTAGGGTGCTCATTTTCATTTATATTTATTTTCATTTATATTTTCATAGGGTCAGTCACTCTCCTGTATAAATGAGGCAGCTCCTCAGCCATGCTCTCACTGGGTTACACAGGAGGACACTTCTGTGTTCTGCCCTTCCTTGGTCTGGGTGTGCCTCACTCATGGCAGAAGTGACCTGAAGCTTCATCATTTTTTTGTTTTATACGACTCATGAACAAGCCACAGTTCCCAGATCCTTCGAGAATACAGGATTGTCCTTTTGTTCCTAAATCTCTTAGAAATCCTGCTTTTGAATATGGCCCAAGAAGTGAATATTGGAGGTTGGTGGGGGGGCTGAGGTGATTTCTGAGGTTTTCTGTTATTTCTTCACAATTTTGGCTGCAGCCCAGGGCAGTGGAGAGGCCTTTGGTGAGGTTTTGGTGCAGATAAGAAGTTTTTATGAACTTTCCCACATTTGATCTCAGTTCTGTTGGCAGAACAAGCAGCACAGCTTTGCCTGGGCGGGGTGGCTCAGGTTTGGAGCTGCAGCTTCCAGAGAGACCTGCATCAAACAGAGCTGGGAGAGATCCAAATTGTCTCATTTCACCTCCAACCTCTGGGGTTAATTTAAGGCTTTAAATTGTCCCTGCTGGAGCTGCAGGTTTGGCTGAAAGGTGTGAAATGGGTTCGAGCTGGGAGGAGCCTGGGGGGGAATGAGGTACCTGGGCAGGTGAGCCAGGAAGGGGCTGGGGTTCCTGGGGATTACCTGGGGGTACCTGGGCAGGTGAGCTGGGGTTCTGCAGGGCTGTGGTTCCTGGGTGTTCCTGGAGGTTCCTGGGGGTATCTGGGGGTACCTGTCCGGGTGAGCTGGGGTTCTGCAGGGCTGTGCTGGACTGGGGTTCCTGGGGGTGTCTGGGGGTACATGGGGGTATCTAGGGGTACCTGTCCAGGTGAGCTGCAGTTCTGCAGGGTTGTGCTGGGCTGAGGTTCCTGGGTGTTCCTGGGGATACCTGGGGGTATCTGGAGGTTCCTGTCCAGGTGAGTTGGGGTTCTGCAGGGCTGTGCTGGGCTGAGGTTCCTGGGTGTTCCTGGGGGTACCTGGGGCACCTGTCCAGGTGAACTGGGGTTCTGCAGGGCTGTGCCAGGCTGAGGTTCCTGGGGGTGTCTTGGGGTACCTGTCCAGGTAAGTTGGGGTTCTGCAAGGCCATGCTGGGCTGGGGTTCCTGGGGATACCTGGGAGTATCTGGAGGTTCCTGTCCAGGTGAGTTGGGGTTCTGCAGGGCTGTTCTGGGCTGAGGTTCCTGGAGGTTCCTGGGGGTACATGGGGGTATCTAGGGGTACCTGTCCAGGTGAGCTGGGGTTCTGCAGGGCTGTGGTTCCTGGGTGTTCCTGGAGGTTCCTGGGGGTGTCTGGGGGTACCTGTCCAGGTGAGTTGAGGTTCTGCAGGGCTGTGCCAGGCTGAGGTTCCTGGGTGTTCCTGGGGGTATCTGGGGTACCTGTCCAGGTGAGCTGTGGTTCCTGGGTGTTCCTGGAGGTTCCTGGGGGTACCTGGGGTACCTGTCCAGGTAAGTTGGGGTTCTGCAAGGCCATGCTGGGCTGGGGTTCCTGAGGATACCTGGGAGTACCTGGAGGTTCCTGTCCAGGTGAGTGGGGATTCTGCAGGGCTGTGCTGGGCTGAGGTTCCTGGGTGTTCCTGGAGGTTCCTGGGGGTATCTGGAGGTACCTGTCCAGGTGAGTTGGGGTTTAGCAATGCCATGCTGGGCTGGGGTTCCTGAGGATACCTGGGAGTATCTGGAAGTACCTGTCCAGGTGAGTTGGGGTTCTGCAGGGCTGTGCCAGGCTGGGGTTCCTGGGGGTACCTGGCGTTCTGCAGGGCTGTGCCAGGCTCGCTGCTCCTCTGCCCGAGCTCCGGGAGCATTCCCGGGCTGTGCTGGCAGCTGGAAGTGGGTCAGTGTGTCACACCCAGCCCGGGCATTGCCTCGGGCACAAAACCAGCCCAGGGCTTCCTTTTGTATGGGCAGGGTGGTTAAAAACACCGCTGTCAGCCCCGTTTGTTTAAGGCTTTTGTTATAAAAATCTAAAGGAGCTTAGAGAAGTTGCTGAGGACTCCAGGCTTTCTGTTCTGGCAGGGTTGTGGAAGGAAAACTGGAAATTAGTCCTTATTAAGGTGTTTTCTGATGGAGGAATCACCTTTTGGGCAAAGCTCTGCAGTAATCGAGGCTCCTGCTTGCTTTCCTGTAGGAATAAAGGCTGTGAGGAGCTGCCTCATTTATAAAGGAGAGTGATTGACCCTATGAAAATATAAATGAACATAAGTACCTTGATTAAGCCATGGCAGCAAATGCCTCTACCCCTAAGTTGTGACAAGTTCTCGAGGCTCCTGCTTGCTTTGCAAGGTTCTGATGTCCTTTCCTGTAGGAATAAACACTGTGGGATACTTGATTTTAGCATTGGCAGTGCTGCTGCCTTGGATTGAGGTGCCGTGGGTTAAACCTGGGAATTCCTGCTCAGATTCCACGGCTCAGTCCGTGTGAAGTGCCTTTTATAACACTTGTTTAAGCTGTTTTTGAAAGACTCCTGAAGCCTTGCAGTGGAGATCATAAATGCAGCAGAGATAACTGGGGCCATGCAGCAAGCTGAGCCTCCTGCAGTCCTTGGGAAGGCTGGGCCTCAGCAGTGCCTTGTGAACTGATTTCTGTGGGTTTAGGGTGAGTTTATCTTGTCTGTTCAGTCCAACTTTGGAGTTTTTTGAGGTTCTGATCTGGATTTAGTCAGAAATAACCATTACATGTTAACTACCTTGCCTCAGGCAATAATAAACTGTTTTAAAGTCATCCAGATTTATTGCTTTGAAATGTAACCACTTTTTTTTCCCTTTTAAATACTGTTTGTGACTAAATAATTTTGTTGTCAGAGAAGTGTATGAGTAACTGTGCACTTCTACAGCAAAGAGGGTGTTTTGGGGGAAAATTTTATTTTCCCTTAATGAGCTACATATGCTGCTTGATTTCAAGTACAGGAGGATCTGGAATTGTGGAGGAGTCTTGTGGAGTGTAAAATTTAATAGAAAATAAATCAATTTGTCAAATCCCAAGCACTGTAGATCTTCATCCCTGTGCTGGGTGGGAATGTTGTCTCTGTTCCTCTTTCCCAAATATTTCCTCTGTTGTGTTTACTTAGCCTTTATGGAGGATATACAGAGCTCAAAGCAATTTGAATGTTAAAAATGCGACAAATTAAATCTATAAATACTTTAGAGGGAAAACTGTTAGTTTAAATCCTTGCTGTGATTGCACAGTTGTTTCAAATTGGACTGAGCAACAGCAAACTTCAAACTTAAAGATTTACATTTTGTTTGTCTAACTGCTGGAATCTGATTCTTGGGAATAAAGGAGATCAGGAGCTGCTCAGAAATCCCAACCCTTGTCCTGGAGGAAGGATTCCCAGTCCTGTCAGTCCTGTAGCCTTGATCTCAGCTGGGTGTCTTGGACTTTTTGTGTGCTGTACAAAGGTTTCAGTCCACAGGTGCAGGATTTCAGTCACAAAAGTGCCTTGGTTCACATCGGTTTTGGAAGGGAAGCGTCTCATGTAAAAGTCATTGAAATGAAAACTCAGTTCTTTGTGTGCATCGAGATCGTCCCTCTGGAGACAAGTTTTTGTGCTTCCTCACAATGGTTGGAAATTAGAAGTTTTTCATAATATTTCAGGTTGTTACTGTCTCACAAAGAAACAGGATGTATCCAGCTGAGACAAATCCCTTCGCTCTTCTTTTCAGGAGCTGATGGGGGCTCTGAGTGCAGAATCCTTCTCAGTGTTGAGAGAAGGGTTTGTTCCCACCTGGCCCTCACCTGCAGCCCTGCTGGGGCTGGCTGGGGCTCTCAGTGTTCTCAGAACAGTCAGATTCTGCCCTGGAACCTTCCAGGGATGCTGGCAGCTCCTTAGGGCACTGCTTAATTGGGGCCATCTCCTGAAAATGCCAGATGAAGCTGCAGCCCTGTCCTGTGTGGTCCCAGGAGCTGGGACAGAGCTGGCCACGAGCCCTGGGATGGAGGTGACCACAAATCCTGGGATGGAGGTGGCCACAAGTCCAGGTGACCACAAATCCTGGGATGAAAGTGGCCACAAGTCCTGGCACTGCTTTCCCAAAACAATTCCACGTGGAAAGCACTTGGGACAGGAATTCTCTTCTCCCCCAGCTTTCCCTGGGTGTTCCCAGCTCCTTGGGGCTGCTGGGGGAAGCTCCCACATCTCACTGAGGTCATGGACATGGTTCCCTCCTTCCCAGGAGCTCTCTGGCAGTTTTATTGTAATAGCTTAATTAGTTTGATTAGCTGAATGTACATTATCTAGGGTGGGTGTTGAAATGTTCTTTAGATGGGACTGCACATGGAAAATTCTTGTGTTTTGCTGTGTCTGGACTAAAGAATTCCAAAGTGCCAGGTGATGCTGCTTGTATTGAGGCACTAGACCTTTTAATTAATTAATTAAGCTTTGCAGGAAGTAGTTTAATCCTTTAACTAATTGATTAAGCTTTGCACGCAGTAGTTTTTGATCTCCCTTCCTTACAGGAACACGTATTTTCACTCTTTGCTCTGAGTTTATTGGCTAAAAATTACAATTTTTCTGAGGGAATCTTGAGGGCAGGATGGGATAAAGCCTGGCTTTGGCTGTTTGTTTTGCCCTGGCTGTGGGTAAAGCTGCAGCTCCTGGGAAGCCTCTCTGGAGCAGATGGTGCTGGCAGGGCTCCTGCTCTGGATGGAATTCACTCCTGAGCCAGCTCCTGCCGGGATCCTGGCCCCTGCCATTTCCAGACCCTGCCCAGAAATAGCCCCAGTGTTCCCAGAAGCTTGTGTGAGGCTTTGGGGTGGTTTCTGTCCCTGTCCCACTCCCCTGCAGCCCCTTCCCTCCAGCTCAGCCCCGTTTTCCTGGGGGATTTGAGCAAACCTCTGGCAGATGGGTCCCCAGCTCCCCTGGCTCATCCCAGGGATTTCCTTCTTGTGCTCCTGCAAAACATTTGTGCAGGAAAGCCTCCCCGTGGGCACGGATCAATCTGCTGCTTCTCCTCCAGTGCTGACCCTGAAACGGCAGGTTTTGTTCTCAAAAAGGCAATTTTGGTTCCTTGTTTGGCAAGGCTGGGAATCTCCCTGGGCATGGCCACCCTGAAGATGGAGGGGTTGCTTAAATGGCCCTTTTGTTTCCAAGCTGCAACAATTCCTGTTGGAGATGAGAAGTGAAGTATCTTGGGGTGAAGGGGGTGAAATGGTATTTTTCTCCCTCAATTGGTTTTGCTCTGGGATTTCCTGCAATACTGGGATTTGTAATTTGATTTTATTCTGGACTGGGTTCTGCATCTCTGGCTCCTGGCTTGGGAAGGGCTTTTCTGCCTGCGAGAAGCTGTGATTTTATGCATAAAAGTCCTTTAAAGACTCCTTGGGGAAGGACATAAGACTTGCAGATCCTCGTTTTGAAACAAATTTGCGTAAAAGTTACTGTGTAAAATTCTAATGCTTTCTGGCTTCTAAAATTTCGCTCAAAACTGTTCATGTGCCTTTGAAATGAAAAGTTTTACCCACTTAAAATGAAACCTTGGTGCCCTGGGTGTGGAGTCTGCCCACTTTAGCTGGTTTTAATTCCAGGAGCTGGGAGCACTGGCTGTCTCTGTGCCGCACTCACCCATCCAAACACAGAGCTGGGAGCGCTCCCTGCTTCATTTTGTGTTTTCCTAACACCACCAGTACTTCCAGGAGCATCTGCCATACTTCTTGGCTGCTTTGAAATCAGTTTGAACACACTTTAAATGCTTTTTTTTTCCCCATGTGAAAGCCTGGCAGGAGCTGTTTCTCTGTAGTTCATCCTCCACAGCCCAGCACTGCCATCTCGTGAGTGCTCAGGGTGTGGAGCTGCTGCAGCTCCTCCTCATGGAGAACTCCTTCGTGGGGATATTTGCAGCTGAAACGCCGCTAAAACCTTGCATTTCCCTTACGGATTTCCAGCATAACCTTAAAAAAGTCCATTTTAAAAAATGGTGATTTGAGAGTTTGTTTTGGATGTTTGGAATTGTGTGCCTGCGTTTCTTGTAAGATTTGCTTGACACTTTGTTCTGTTTATGTACATTGCAAATACAAAGTGGAATGAAGCTACATTGAAAAAAAGAAACCCCTTAATTTTCTATTTTTTAGTGTAGTCTAGCACATGAAAAAAACCCAAATTTGGGAAAGCTGTTGGGTTTGAGCCTAAACAGAAAATGGTGACGCGTTTTGGTGGAAAACTTGCGGGGTGGCAAGTTGTGCACGCTGACAAAGCTGAAGGTGGTGAGGAGTTGTTATTTTTGTGCCACCATCCTGATGAGGCACCACTTTCTGTGCTGAACTGGGGGCAGATGGGGTTTATATTTAGCCCCTGGCCGAGCTCTCGGGTGATCCTGGTGTCAGGAGTGGATTTTTGGTTGGGAGCTCCTCATGTCCACGTCAGAGGGTCGTTCTTACAAATCCCCTCTTGTGGGAGTCGAGGGAGGAAATGAAAAATCTCTGCGGGCTTTCTGTGGAGCTCCTTAGAGTTAAAAACCAAAGGTTTAACCAGTATCTTCTCCTCCCTGTGTCCCTCGTGCCCCTGTGCAGGACTGGAGCTATGGGGTCGGAAAACCCCAGCCCGCAGAACCCTGGCTGTAAGATCATGACCTTCCGGCCCTCGCTGGAGGAGTTCCGCGACTTCGGGAGGTTCATCGCCTTCATGGAGTCCCAGGGAGCCCACAGGGCAGGGCTGGCCAAGGTGAGGGGATGGGGCAGGGATGGGGATGGCCAAGGTGAGGGGATGGGGCAGGGATGGGGATGGCCAAGGTGAGGGGATGGGGCAGGGATGGCCAAGGTGAGGGGATGGGGCAGGGATGGCCAAGGTGAGGGGATGGCCAAGGTGAGGAGCTGCTGAGGGCAGGGCTGCCCAAGGTGAGATCTGCCCAAGGTGAAGGGCTGGGTGAGGTGAGGTGTGACAGTGTTCACAGGGGTTTTCAGATGAGGTAAGAGATGAGGATCTGACTCCATGTTTCAGAAGGCTTGATTTATTATTTTATGATATATATTACATTAAAACTATACTAAAAGAATAGAAGAAAGGATCACACACACATCAGAAGGCTGGCTAAGAATAGAATAGCAAAGAATGATAACAAAGGTTTGTGGCTCAGCTCCCTGTCTGAGCCAGCTGGGCTGTGATTGGCCATTAATTAGAAACAACCACATGAGACCAATCCCAGATTCACCTGTTGCATTCCACAGCAGCAGATAACCATTGTTCACATTTTGTTCCTGAGGCCTCTCAGCTTCTCAGGAGGAAAAATCCTAAGGAAAGGATTTTTCATAAAAAGATGTCTGTGACAGGTGAGGGGCTGGCTGACCTGGAATGCTCAGATTAATCCTACAAGTCAAGTAATTTCTTTACAATATCTGGAAGTCACCAACAAGCTCTATTAAAATAATCTCCCTTGCATAGTCCTGGAAGGTAATTGCTTGTACACTTGAGTGGACAAGGAAACATTCCACGGAGAGCTCTTCATCAATAGCCAGCTCTCTTTAGAGCAGCAATAAACCCAGTAATTGACCTGTGTTTTAGAAGAAATAAGAATTATTCCATGCCTAACAGCTTTATTTCTCCACTGTGCTTTATTAAGGCCAGCTAAACACCACTCCTAACAAGTCCTTGTCAGAACAAATGATCTCATCAGCTTGTGCTGACATGGCCCAAGTGCTGGCATGGCCCAAGTGCTGACAAGCCCCCAAACCCAGGGCTGCAGTGTCTGTGACAGTTCCATGGTTTTGTCCCCTGCAGTGTCTGTCTGTGACATTTCCATGGTTTTGGTCCCTACAGAGTCTGTGACAGTTCCATGGTTTTTGTCCCTGTTGCAGGTGATCCCCCCCAAGGAAGTGGAGCCCCTGGTGCCCCCCAAACCCAGGGCTGCAGAGTCTGTGACAGTTCCATGGTTTTGTCCCCTGCAGTGTCTGTAAAAGTTCCATGGTTTTGTCCCCTGCAATGTCTGTGACAGTTCCATGGTTTTGTCCCCTGCAATGTCTGTGACAGTTCCATGGTTTTGTCCCTTTGCAGGTGATCCCCCCCATGCAGAGTCTGTGACAGTTCCATGGTTTTGTCCCCTGCAATGTCTGTGACAGTTCCATGGTTTTGTTCCCTGCGGTGTCTGTGACATTTCCACGTTTCTGTCCCCATTGCAGGTGATCCCCCCCAAGGAGTGGAAGCCACGGCGCACCTACGATGACATCGATGACATGGTGATCCCAGCTCCCATCCAGCAGGTGGTCACGGGCCAGTCAGGGCTCTTCACCCAGTACAACATCCAGAAGAAGCCCATGACCGTGGGCGAGTACCGGCGCCTGGCCAACAGCGAGAAGTGCGTGCCTGCAGGGCTCCACACGGGCGTGGGGCAGCTCCTGGGAGGTTCTTCTTTCCCAAAACTGGCTGATGAGAGAGTGCAGCCGTGTTAAATGTGGAGAATCTGGGCGGAAACTGCTTTTATTGAGTCTCAAACCAGTTTGTAACTTGGGTTTTGGTATATCTCAGAGCTTTTTCTGAGAGTTGGTGTAGAGGGATTGTTCAAGGTCAGCATTTGGCTGAGAATCTTCCTGAAAAGAATGGCTTGGGACCAAAAATGGCTCTTCTGGAGAAGGTGTTCCATGGCTGGGGTAGAAATGCAAATACCTTGGGGTGCTTGGGCTGAGACTGGTGACATGAGTGTCTTCCACAGTGCCTGGGGGCTCTGCAGGGCACTTCCATCAGCTGGGATGTGCCAACTGCAGTCTCATCCTGGCTCCAGAATCTGGAGTTCTCCACAGTTCTGGAGGACTGTGGGTTTTAATCAGGACTGAGGTTATGCAGTCATGGCTTTAGGCTGAAGGAGGATGGATTGAGATGGGATTTTGGGAAGGAATTCCTGGCTGTGAGGGTGGGCAGCCCTGGCTCAGGGTGCCCAGAGCAGCTGGGGCTGCCCCTGGATCCCTGGCAGTGCCCAAGGCCAGGTTGGACAGGGCTTGGAGCACCTGGGACAGTGGAAGGTGTCTCTGCCATGGCTGGGGTGGCACTGGGTGGGATTTTAGTTCCCTTCCAAGCCAAACCATTCCAGGATAATCAGCTTTGGAGTTTTCCTGGCACCTGAGAGCTGTGGGATAACCTCACCTCAGGTGTCCATGGGATGGGGATGTGGTGCTGCACGTCCAGCCTGCCCCAGAGGGGTTGTGCAGAGGTGGAAAAGGCAGCAGTGCTGTGAATTAAAGGTGAAATACACCCTCAGAGCTGCTGTGCTGGCTGATCTCAGGACTCCTGCCATCCCTGTGTTCCCTGGCAGGTACTGCACCCCTCGGCACCAGGATTTTGAGGACCTGGAGCGCAAGTACTGGAAGAATCTCACCTTTGTGTCCCCCATCTATGGGGCTGACATCAGTGGCTCCCTGTATGATGCAGTAAGTGCACAGTGCTTCTCCTTCATTTATTTCAGACACTGACTTCTTTTTTTCTGACTTGCTTTTCTCGTTGAGGAGCAGTAATTCAGAATTTCATTGATGTAACCACCCTAAAAAAACCCCAATACCTTTGTGTTTTTCCCCTCATTACAAAAGTGGGACTAAACTTCCCCTGAGATTCGGGATAACAGTCAGTGGAAGCTGTGAAAGGCTGACTTTTAGTAGAAAAATGAGGAAAAGTGTGATTCAAACAAATTCTTTTACAGACTGTGGCAAAAAATTGTCTATACCTTGGGTTTTGTTTCTTTTTTAAGGGAATAAGATGGAGATTTCTGCTGAAGTTCCTTAGAAAGCCAGAGAAAACCAGCATTTCAAGGAAATGGTGCTACATCCAAAATATTTTTTGAGTCTTAACATAAATAATTTGCATTTGGATTTTAAATTATTTACATTTGGATTTTAAATTATTTGCATTTGGATCTTTTCCTTGTAGGCAGCTCCATTACGATACAATGCACCTGCACACTGAATTATTTTACAATTCAAGTTGTTTAAGCTTTTCCATGGTGAAATTTCATCCTCTGCTTCAAGTAATTCTGTAAATGATAAAGGTGTCTCTCTTCTTACTCTTTTTAGGCAGATAATTTAAATCTCTTCCTCTGTAGTTTTCTTTTGAGTGGGAAGTGGCTTTCTTTGGAGTGTTGTCTGATTGTATGCGAATGTATGAGTGTCTTTTTATTATCAGTGTGGTTTAATATGGGATTAATTAGAATAAGCAGAGATATCTGAGGTGCTCAGAGCCATGCACATCTCAGGGGTGCAGGGGATTTGGTGCTTGGGTGGGAGTGTCACATCCTTTCCCTGCTGTGATCAGGGTGGGACACAGCCAGGCACCAGCCCAGCTGTTCTCAGGTGCTTTCCTGGTTTCACCTGAAGCTCTGGGCTGAGGTAGAAGGTTCTGCCCCTTTGGCCACACTGGGGTGTTTGTGAGCAGGAGAAGAACATCTGAGAGGAGTGTGTTTCACCCTGAGTGTGTGCTGTGTTCATTACCAGAACAGTTAATTACTGCTGGGCTATTGCACAGTGCAAGAGTGCTGGAGCACCAAAGAAACCTTCCTGGAGGCAGAGGGTGTTCAGTTAATGCAGGTGGCACCAGCAGCAGCCCCTGAGGCCCTGCAGGGAGCTGAGGGCTGTGCCTGCTCCTGCCATTCCCAGTACAAACCATTTCTCTTGGCTTCCAGGACGTGGACGAGTGGAACATTGGCAACCTGAACACCCTCCTGGACATGGTGGAACACGAGTGTGGCATCATCATCGAGGGGGTGAACACTCCCTACCTCTACTTTGGCATGTGGAAGACAACTTTTGCTTGGCATACAGAGGACATGGATCTCTACAGCATCAACTACTTGCATTTTGGGGAGCCCAAATCCTGGTAAGTGAGGGCTCTTGGACACCACTAAAATATCCAAATTCCATCAGGTTTACCTAATCTTTCAATTCCCATTTTTTTTTTCTCTCCTCTTCTCTCCTACTTTACATTTAAAAGCAATTTCACTTTCTTTCATGCTGGCTTGCTCAGAGGCCTAATTCCTGACTTTCAGCAGGATTAGGGAGACTTGTTGACATCACGATTAAAACCAGATTTCAGCACTTGGGGATTTTTGCAAACTAATGCACAGGAGAGCAAATGGGGATGGGAATGTGTGGCTGCTTCAGAGGCACTGCAATAGTGAAGCACTGTTGTTCTTGCACTGTGCTCTAGGCAGGAAACATCTGTTACTTTCAGATTTCCATTATTTAAATGCATAAATATGTTCACAGCTCCAGGGACAAGTTAAGTGAAAATGTTACTTTTCCATGGTCATTTTTTGGCATGATGGTAAAGCCTTTTTCAACACTGTTGATGCATAGATTGGTTGGAAATGACTTCCCACGAAAGCAGTAGATAGTTAAGGATGAAATAAAGAATGTAGGAAGTCTGGAATAAGTTACCAAGAGCCAATATGCTTCTTTTTAAAGCAATTTAAAAGTATAAGTGCAGAGACTCAGCAACCCAGGGGAGCTTTGCTGAAGATCTCGATGTGACTAATAAATATTGACATTTGCGTGCAAATGAGAGCAGAAATGTCACAGGGAGGCTGTGCTGTCACCGTGCCCTGGCAGTGGCAGCAGCATCCTCCCACCTCTCAGGGCTATGGCTCCCTGGTGGCTCTGGCTCTTGGTGCCTGTGGCACATAAAAGCCCCCAGGAGCCAGGAGGCTGTAAATGAATGGCTCCAGTGCTCTTTTCCAGGCCTGGCAAGGGTGGAGGGAGGGGCTGACTCTCTGGAACATCAATGGGAACTTTTAAAACCCTTCCAACACGTCATGAAGTCTGTTTCCCAACGTTTCTGGTCCTTGGGCTCGCTGTCCAAGGCAGCTGCAGGAGGATTTTGCAGAATACCTCTGTTAAAGAAGGTGGAGCTCCAGCAATGTGGTTCTGGGTTATGACTGGGATGTGACTGATCCCAGGGAAAGGTTCTTCCCCCAGGGAATGGTCCCAGCCCCAAGGCTGCCAGAGCTCCAGGAGTGTTTGGGCCCTGCTCTGGGACAGGCTGGGATTGTTGGGGTGTCTGTGCAGGGCCAGGGGTTGGACAGATAATCCTGTGGGTTTCCAGCTCAGAATATGATTCAGTTTGGATCCTGTCAGTTCTTCCTCCAGAATCCCTTAATTCCAACCCATTTTCCTGGTGCCATCTCCAGCAGATGGTGCCACAGCCCATGGGAAGCTCCTCAAACCCTTTGGCCAGGGAGCTCAGGGACAGCAGCAGAGTCCCAGCAGGGGCTCAGGGACAGCAGCACAGTCCCAGCAGGACTGGGCTGCTCCAGGAGGGGTGGCAGCAGCTGGCCTGAGCTTTGGGTTGGGTTGTTCCATCCTTTCTCCAGCCACCCTGTGTTTGGGAGTCGCTCCCCTCCAGCTGCCCAGCTGTGGGAGGTGAGGGTTTTGAGGACAGGCCATGTTTGGAGCAGAAGCTTTTCCCTTTCAGTGGAGTTTTCGTGGGTAGGTGACAGTGTGTGACACAGAATGGGATGGCTTGTGACAGGATGCCACTGCTGCTTTGGCAGGGCCTCCCTGCTCTTCCCTTGAGCATCAGGCAGGAGTTTGCCATTTCCCAAGCCACTCCTTGTTCTGTACCATGACAGCTCCTCTCAAGAGTTCTCCAGCTCTTCTCTGAACAAGCGCTGGGTGCAGAGAGTAAATCTGAATCCCCTTGGAGCAGATCTGGAACTTTCCAGGTACCTGAGCTGTTCTGGGAGTGACTGCAGCTGTCCCAGAGCTCAGCTGGGGGAGCTCTTGGACTGCACTGCTGGAATTGCAGTGCTGCAGCCTGACTTGGCTCGGGGATGGCTGAAATGTTCCTTCTGTTTTGCTGGCACCACCTCTGTGGAAATTTCCCAGCTTCCTTCATCCTTTTTATAGACTCCGTGGCTCTGACAGTGATCATCTTGGAAGCACCTCAGGGAATAGCAGGAGTGTGGAGAGTTACAAAGTCTACCAGTTTGGGGTTGAGCTCTAAAATAAGAGGCAGAGTTATTGTTTGGCTGTCAGAGATATTTATTCAGTGGAACCAAGGACTCTGTATATTGGTAGTATCTGCTTCAAAATTGCTCGTTCAAAACCGTAACTCTTCCTTTGTGTCTCCCATAAATTATCCGGGGCTGTGGGAAGGGTGAGGAGCCACCAGCCCTGCTGCCTTCTGAAGGGAAGGGGAGGAAAGGAGCTGCTTCCCTCACAAACCTCCTTTCCAGGGGGATTTTCCCTGTGGATGTGCTGTTCCCAGGCACAGGCTCTGCTCCTCACCTCCTCACAGTGCTGCTGCTGCTGCAGCTGGAAATTCAGTCTGACAGCTGGAGCAGGAGGCAGGGAGGTGTGGGCACTGCCATGCAGCACCCCTGGGCTTGGGAGCAGTTGTGTAACCTCATGTGAAGCCCCTCAGGCAGGAGCTGCCAGATCCAGCCTTTCACTTGCTTTTTTCTCAAATTACACTAAAATGTCCCTCTCGCATTAGGAATTTAATTGCCACCTTTTCATAGTCTCAAACTTTTGAAATAACTGAAATGTATTTAATTCTGCAGCCCCATATGAAACCTCTGGCGGTGGGAATTTTTGCTGTATCAATTATACATATTGTGTATAATTACCTCACACACTCCTGTGTGAGATCTAAAATTGAGCATATTGTCAAACGGTGCGAGCAGAAACCGATTTTATAATGACAGAAGCAACAAAGCTGAGTGCCAGGCCTCATTCTTCATGGTTATTATGGCATTTTATTGAGGAATGGATGTGGCTCAGCCTTTGCAGTTCCAAAAGAATATTTTTAGACGCTGAGGTGTTCCACCAGCACTTTCATACCCATGAAGATGTGCAGTCCCTACCTGGAGGCTTCCTGGCTGGGGAAGTGCTGCAGGAAACTTTGAATCTGAGTCTTGTGAATTTGCCTGATACACTTTAGGAGTGTAACACCTTGTTTTGTCAGTACCACTGATGATTGGGTGATACAGTTATTTTTCCTGGATATTTTGTGGTCTTGCTCTACAGTAACAGTATTTAATTTACCTTCCCTGGGTGCTGGTGGGATGTTACGCTCTCCCAGAAACCGCAGGTGTTAAACCAGACTGACACCGAGGAAGGTAATTGATTTTTATAAAATGTCCCTTTTCCCTTATCATGATGGATGTTTAATCCCCTTTAATTAAAACAGGGAGCCAGCTTTAGCTTTTAAGTTATATCATCTCCTCTCCAAAACACTCCCTCGCTGGAAGTGGATCATGCCTAATCTGTTTGACTTTGATATCACAAAGTACACTTTATGCCAGAACAGCAGTTTGTGTGGAATTAAGGACAAATTACCAAAGGAACTTTAAAATAATATGATTAGTTGGAAGCACTGGTCACAGATACAATTACATTCCAGAAACACTTCTGGAATTCTGTCTTGTGAAAGGACTGCAAACCTGAGCGTCTATGGAGTTATCCCAAGTTTTGTTGGTTAGAATATTTTAGAATTTCTGCTTTTTCCCTGCAGGTGCTCCCTGCATGGGGCAAGTCCAGTCAAGGAGGGCAAATCCTCCTTGTGGCTGCCCCTGGATCCCTGGCAGTGCCCAAGGCCAGGCTGGATGGGAATTGGAGCAGCCTGGGACAGTGGGAGGTGGCCCTGCCATGGCAGGGGTGGCACTGGGGGGGATTTGAGGTCCCTTCCAAGCCAAACCAGCCAGGGGTTCCATTGCTCTCTTGTAACATCCACAGTTTAATGCATTTGTATATCTGGTATATAAAGCTCACCTTTCCCCAGGCCTGTGAGGGGAGATTCCAGCCAGGACTGGCTGTTCCCATGGGAGGGATTCTCAAAGGAGCCCTCTCTGGAGCAGCAGCAGATCTGAGCTGCTCAGCATCTCCCTGGGTTTATTCTCACTCTGGTCTGCAAGAGCTGCAGCTTTGTTTGCTGAACTCTTGTCCTGTCCTGCCCCCAGGACAGGAAATGTTAATCCCTGGAAAACTGTCTTGGAGGAGGAAAATGACCTAAAGCAGTCCTGGAGCTTAACTGTTCATTTCCAGGGTGCTGCCCCTCACGCTCTCACCATCCCTGTGCTGCTCTGGCCCTGCTCCAGCACCCCCCAGATGTTCCCTGGGCTCGGGGTGACCCCATTGCAGGCAGCTGCTGTCACGTTTGGCACAGAGCTGGGTGGCTGCAGGGCCAGCCATGGTCCCTCCATCGTTCCTTGCCTCCCACCATTCCCTCCCCTCCCCTCAGGGGCTCTGCTGGGGTCCCTGCAGGCTCAGGGGTCACTGCCAGTGCTGCTTGCTGGGCTCTCAGCAGCCCTTGCACCCTGGAGGTGCTGAGGTTCCTTGGGCTGCATTAGCTGGAATCACAGCTGGGATTCACAGCTGATGCTCCACACGAGAATTTTTATTTTTCTCAGTTTTGCTTCTCCTGTTTCTTGGTGTTAGGCTGCAGAATCTTCTCCTGAATTTCCCTTTCTTCCCTCAATCCCCAAGGTCTGCATCATCTTCCATGGGAAGTCTGTGAGGTGTCCTTGCTCCTAAAAGTGTTCCAGGCCTGGCAGCAGAGGTTTGGAGGCTTTTTGGGTGGAGTGGGGAGAAAAGAGAAGCAGGGAAGGCCATTTGGCTGTGATGGCAGCTCCTCACAGCTCCCAGATTTCCTTCCTGCCTTTGCTGTCCCATGTAATCTGTTTTACAGCTCTGCTGTTTTGGATGGAGAAAGAGCTGAATTTATGGTGATGGTTGATTTATAGATTAACTGCAACACCATTTGCTCTCAGGCAGATTTGGCAGAGCAAGACCCTTTTCTGTTGATAAAAGGGAGAGAGAAAAGAACAGGGATATTCATTAAAAGGGATAAAAGGAAAGTGAGATAAAGTATGGCCAGGCAGAACAGCTTTTCACTCTCCTGACTTTTCTAAAATGAAGGTGAAATCTGCTTTGCTTTCTGCCCTGAGAATCCGTGTGCATGTGGGTTTGCTGGAGATGCATGGGAGGAGGGATGTGTTGGGATGCAGAGCTGTATCCCCCTGTAATTCCCTGATAACTGAGAGCAGGCAGTCATTAATCCAGCCCTGCAAGCTGCAGTCATTAGTTAATCAACACAAAGCACTCCCAGCCCTCTCCCCAGCCCTTCTTCCTGGAGGTGGTGCTGTGGGAGAAGCAGGAGGGGTCCCTCAGCAAGGGGACAGTGCTCAGGGCTGGTTTGCTCTCAGGATCCATGGGGTCACCACGTTGTGCAGGACCTGAATGAGCTCTGCCTTGGATTATCTTCCCAATCAGGTGCTGTGACTGGAAGAGTGGAGATTTCTCTTTTTAATAGACTCAGGTTTTTGTGGTCTTTCATTAGGCTGTTGTAGACAGATTATTAAAAGGTCATTTTGGTGCTGCAGAGGAGGCACAGGATTTGGGGAGTTAGGACTCAAGTATTGCCTTTCTTCATTCACCCTCATCTAACTGAGAGAAAATGCCAGAAAATGAAGGTCAAGCCAGACTGGGGATTGATGGAATCAGCTGTGGGACTTGTCTGAGGAGGCACAAATGGATTGATCTCAGCCTCTGCACCCCTTTCACTCAGCTCCCTGTCATTTGTGCTTCCCCTCCAGAGCATCTTTGGTTTTATTCTCACCCAAACCCACTGCAAAAGGCATGGAATTATTCTGTGCTTTGCTGCCATTTCACTTTTCAGTCCCTGCATTTTATGTCCATCTTTACTGAGCCTGTTCCGTTGCCTGAAATAAGAAATCTTAGAGGTTGAGGTTCATCTGTGGTACCTGACCCAGCAAAGAGGAGACCCTCCCCACCTGTGCTTCCTCTTGGCACTTTCCAGAATGGTTTTAGCAGGAGGAGGTCACAGCAGCATCCTGGGGTGGACTGAGAGAAGCAGCTCTTTGATCCACGAGTGCTCTCGCTCCAACCCTTTCCTGCCTTCTGAAAGTGTCTGCTCAGAGCTCAGGCCTGGTTTGAAATGAAGATCTATGGAAGTCTGACAGGATCACAGATTGGTTTAATAACAGAGGCTTTTGAGCAGAGCACTGGGGCTGGAGGGGAGGGAGATGTGCTTCCATGCTCCATCTCACTCCTTCAGCCCGATCTGGCTCCCTGTGGGACAATGAGCTTGCAGATTCCAGCTTGGCACCGAGCTGGAAGCAGGGCTTGGGAGGGCTGGGAGGGAGCAGGAGTGCTGCTGCAGAGCTTTGTCTTTATTCACATTTTGTTAACACGTTGGCAGAAATCAGCGGGGATTTTTTTTTTTTTTCTTTACTCAGCAGGGAAAATTGTCGAGGGGTGATGCCAAGTGCAGCACAAGTGAGGTTTAAAATAAGAGGAGCCTGTAGTAATGACAGCACTTAAATAGCACTCGGTGCTGTCTGAGAGCTGAGCACTCGTTAACCCCTTAATGTTCCAAGGAATCAATGTGCTGGGTTTGCATCCACTTCATTTCCAGCTGCCCAATCAGCCACACAGAGGGGATCAAACAGGAGAAATAAAGGAAACTTTACAAACTGTGGCAGTGATCTTTATCAAATCTCAGCTACAACACTTGTGGCTTTGATGCTGACAAGAACACAGCTCTCACTTCAAAGCAGTTGTAGTTGGGAACGGTGCAGTTTGATGGATGAGGAGCATTAAACCTTTGGAATGCTGGATTTTTTTCTTCTCAGAAAAGAAAAGAGTGTGTGTGTGTGTGTGTAGAGGCATTGCACCTCTAGCACAAGGGGTTTCCTAATCTAAGAATATCTTTCATTACACAGGAGCAAATTTCTTTTGTTCTGCTGGAGGCAATTATCCTGTTTTTTTCAGGAATTCGTGTTGCTGTGCCTGGTGAGGGAGGCAGCTCACACAGGTCACTTGGTACAAGGCACAGATAGCTCTGATCTCCCCTGGTTGCCTTTTTTCTCCTTGTTTCTGGAGCTGAAATGAGCTGTTATTTCAGAATACAGGCTCTTTGAAGCACAATCTTTGCTTTTCTTTCTATTTGTATGGTATCCACTACAAAAACAACCAGTAATTAATAATCTGATTGCCAGTTTAGGGAAATAAATCTGATGTGAACAGGTTCTTCCAAACAAATAACAGGGAATGGCAAGGGGATGAATATTGTAGTCATTCATCTCTGTTGAATTGTGTACTAATTATCTTCTTGGCTAAACTGAATGAGTAAATGACTTCATAATGTTTTTCCCCAAACACCTTTTCTTAGTAAAATGGCTCCTTCATGCTGCTCATTCACTGCAGGCAGAGGCAGGCTCTGGGTTATTTTTACATGTGGAGGGAGAGACTCCAATGTGCTCTGCAATTTTGTGCTTTGTGCCTGGCACTTGTGCTGTGGAGCTGACTGGACTGGGGCACTGAGAGTCCTTCCAAGAGCAGATGGTTGTTCACATTAAATTCTCTGCATTTAAAAAAAAAAATGTATTTGAAAATTACATTTGGAGTTCTGGAAAAATCTCCTCTTTGTGTTCCTCGAGTCGGGGGTGAGTGAATCACACTGGAAGTAGCCCATTGTGCTAATCTTGGAGCTCAGTTGTACCTCTTGAAAATTCATATTGCTTTAAAATCAGAATTTTAAAAAGCTCCTGTCTAATGTCACTTCTTGAAACTAATGGCTCTTTAATCCTATTTCTAGCTCAAGGCAACTCTAAGGGTTGGAGAGTCTTTCAGAAGTACACGATTGGCGCAAGTTAGGCTTGACTCTAATCTTGCAGTGCTCAATCTCCAGGGGTTTGATCCCAGCTTCAGAGTAACCTGAGATATCCTGCCCATCCTTACTGGAAAACAAATGGAGAGTTTGCAGTCACAACTTCAGTTTCTTTGGGGAAGGAGGAAGTTTTTCATCCTGCTATTCTGTTGGCAGCAAAATCGCTGCCATTTCTTCACATTGTGGGTAATGAGCAAGTTCTGTGTGTGGAGAGGGATTGTCTGCAGTGAAATGGGCCCTGTGGGTGAGGGCTGGGTGTGTTTGGTGGTGCCCAGGCCCTTCCTGAGCAGGTTTGCCCTGATTTTCTCCCTGTGCTGCTTCCCCAGAGGTTGCATTGAGCAGCTGTGGGAGGCAGGTGGGTTTGGTGTGTTTTGGACTTGTGATTTGGTCCTGTCATTACCTATTTACTCCTAATTATGGCTTTTAGAGTTGATACTCCCCAGCCTCTGTGTTTATCTCTCACTCTGGGTGTATTTCAATAAAAATGTCATTATTTGAAATCATTGACACTGCTGGTTAAAGATACTGAATTCCATCATCCATTGTCCTGTGAAATGATCCACTCAAGATAAAACTGCAGGCTCTTGATAAAGGCTCTGTCCTAGGAACAGGGAGCTCTCTGGTCCCTGTGTGATCTTATCTCCAGGCAGGGTTTGCATTGCTGATGGCAAGGAGCCACAGCAGAAGGGAGGAGGAGAAGGAGGCCAGGGATTCTCCTTTCCTAACCAGGATCTTGAGAAGGGAAATGGGAGATTTCCAGCCCATTCAGTGTGGGCCAACCTCAGATTTGGTGAGGAGAAGAAGAAAGGGAGTTGATTTCAGTATTTTAACAAATTGTTGGGAGAGAGGGATGAAGAGAGGTTAATTATGGAGGAGGGTAAAGGTGAGGAAAAGAGAGGTGACCATGGAAGGGAGGTGACAGTGCTACCAACAAAGGAACAACCTGTTCTTGAAATACCTTTTTTTCTTTTCTCATACAGGCAAAACAGCTTAAAAATAGTGTTGCACAGTAGGATCCCTGTGGGTCCCTTCCAGCTCAGGATATTCTGGGAGATTCTAGCATGGAAACCTCCACTTCTGCCCTGAGCTTTGCTCTGGCACAGTGAGGAGATGTTGTTTAATGTTTTACCTTGTAGAAAAATGAGGCCTCAGGAGCAGGATCTGAACTTTGCAGGGAGGGACCACCCTGTGCTAATGCTGGTTCTTAATGCTTCTGTTGGCTGATAAATATTCCTGATGGACCAAGGGGTTTTCTTTGGAGGCTTTGCTGCTGTTGTGGGGGCTAAAGATGTTGAAGGTCAGGGTTCAGATTCTGGGTTTATGGGCACCCTTTGCCTCACAGGGGCTGAAATGGCTGCTTTTCATTCTGCCTGTCATGGCTGAGAGCAGGTTGGCATTTGAATCTTAAAGGGTCACTGTTCTTGGCACAATTAAATCTGCTTTGAAGACAGATAACTCACCCCAGCTTGACACGTTGGCCTGGACATTTTAAATGTGCTGCTCCTGTTCTGTTTGTGTTCCTTATTCCATAATTATGGTGTGTTAAACTGTGTGGGGCCTGCTTGGGCAGACCTTGTGCAGACACTGTGAAATTGAGTTTCTTACCTTCTCCCAGGAATGGCACTGAAGTGACATTTCCAGAGTCTTGTGGTTGAACCTCCCCCTGCCCATGGAGCCCAGAGTCCCAGAGAGTGAGGTGTGGGATTTGGAACTAATCACTGCTTAATTGCTCTGTGTTGGTGCAAGGGAGTGTAAATGAGGTGTGGAACAAGGTGTAACTGGCAAAAACTCTGGGGGTGACAGCTGGAGTGGGAAAAGGTCTTGGAAGCTTTGGGTGAAAGGACAGGATGGTCTGGTCCTCTGCCAAAGGCAGGGATGGCTTCAAGTGAGAAAAATTCCTCTCAAACAAGCAGAAAACAGCTACGAGCAGGCCTTTGCTATGGATGGAGTTTTAGGGTTTTGGCCACTGGAAACCAAAACTGAGCTTGGCTCCCTTTGAGGAAGCAGAAGGGAGGGGAGAACCTGGGGCTGGGAGGTCCCTGAGCAGCACCTGGTGCTGGAAGCTGCCCAAGTGAATTCCCTGCTGCATCATTCCTTGGTGGCCCCCAAAGGCATCCCTGCCTCCCAGGATGGCCTGAATGCTCCTTTTTACTGACACACTTGTTTAATTCTTAATTCACAAGACATTTGCTTATTTATTCTCATTGTTCCTGATAATAATTCTAAACCATTAGAGGGGAAAATTGTATTCAGAAATGCTGTTTCACACTTTATTTGTTTGATGATTTAGAGCGATAGAAAATAGCACATTTGCTGGCTTTTATAGTCTGATAATTATCCACATCCATCAAGCCCCATTCCAAGGGAATAAACAAAACACCAAGAAAATTACTCTATTAATGATATCCTATGATGGCAAACAGGACAGACCTCTCTTTTGTGTTAAGGAGAGAGAGAGGACTGTCCAGTCCAACTCATGTTGGGAAGGAATTCCTGGCTGGGAGGGTGGGCAGGCCCTGGCACAGGGTGCCCAGAGCAGCACCAGGATCCCTGGAATGCCCAAGGCCAGGCTGGACAGGGCTTGGAGCAGCCTGGGATAGTGGAAGGTGTTCCAGGAGTGGAAATGGATATTTAAGATCTTTTCCAAGCCAAACCATTTTGGGATTCCATATGAACAAAAGCAAACCACCACTCCAGGAAGATCTTTTTCTAACTCATTTATAGCTTTGGGGCAAAACCTTTTGCACTTGTGATTCTGACTCAAGGGCTCAGAAAATTGTGTGGAAGTAGAGATCAGAAATGCTGGAATTAGGTTTCATGAAATAAGTTTGGGAGCTGAGAGTCTTTCCCAGAGAACAGCAAGTTCTAGATGTGTACAAGTGGTACTTGATCCACTTCAGGGATTTTCTGTTGTTTTGGTGGAAAGTAGAAAAAGGTAATTTAAAAGACTCAGTATATTACTTTCAGGTTGTTGACTTGGGGGTAAGATGACATTTGAGTCACAGAACTATAACTTTTTTTATCTCAAGCTGATTTTTCTTTCCCCGTTGTGTAAATCTCCTTCTCCCTGGCAGAGCAGCAGCACATTTTTCCTGCTGTAATCCCCAAAGTGCTGAGTGGCAGGGTTTTGGGTGAAGCCTGGCCCTTTGTCTTGGTCACCCTGTGCAAGGCTGACCCTTGGAACTGGGCTGGAGCTTTGATTTATCTGCACCCAGCTGCTGGTGTGGCTCTGTGGCCATCAGTGTCCCTTGTCCTGGGGACAGCTGAGCCAGAGGGGCACATCCAGCCCAGTGTTCCCAGCGCTGGGGGCTCCTGCAGTCATGCCTGGAGGAAAGGAAATTATTGGATGTTTTTTACCTGTGGCTTGCCTGTGGAATTGAGGTTTTGCAGCTGAGCTGAGCTGTGGGGATGGTGACAAACTGTGCTGAGGGACACAGGAGTGCTGGCTCTCACAGAGAGCAGGAGGCATCAGTGGCACCCAGAGCCAGCCCTGCTGGGTGCTCATGGCTCAGGGGCTGCACCCCTTGGATTGCAGCAGTTTTTAAATCTTTCCATTGTTGTTCTGCCTCGTAATCAATCATTTTGTGTGTAGATGCAGCTCAGTCTGTGCCATACGTGCAGGAGCCTTCTGTTTCTCTTCCTGCTTTTAAATAGCAGCCCAAATTCTGTCTTTATTGCCTATCTTTATGTAAATCAGTCAGATTTGTGAGCATAACTTAAAGCAGAATTTGACCTACTTTTAATTCTCTTCTGCAGTTAATATTTTGAATTCCTAAGAATAAACGCAGAGGGATGTGTAGGCTCTGCTTCCTAAAGACTGGCCCAAAGAAAAAAGTTAATTTCTAAAATTGGACTCAGCTATTACCATTCTGTGCTGGGGTATTTTGATTTGTATATTATTACATATAGTTCTCTTTTATAAGCTGGAAATTCCTCCTCTCTGGCTGGTTTCTATCCAAGCAAGTCTTTTTTCTTTGTCTCTCCATGGGCTGTTCTCTGAAGCCTTGCTTGGCTTTTTGCAGGCTGCAGTTTCAGATAACACAATAACCGTGTTCCAATGTATTAAACTTTTAACATCCTCAAGATTCAATTAATCTTATCTTTACAACTCCCAATTACAGGCACTAATTAAGTGAAGGTTGCATTGTAGACTGGGGATATTACATTAATCATCAGCAGCCTTGTAGCCATAAATTAGTTCTTTCCCAATCCTTCAGCATTTTTCCCAGAAGGAATGGAATGTCTCATTTCCCTGTTTTAAGGGACATTAATCCCACAAAGGAGCTTTGGATCGGGATTAGTTTTATCACATTTATGTAAGTGATGAATGGTCTTTGTAAAATAAAAGCCACTAGCTTTGTCCCAGACAAATGAAATTGAATTGTTTGATAATTATGCAATTTAAGGCACTGTCAAACTTTGGTCAGGGAATGTTGGGAGTCCATTGCTGCATTTATTACTTTACAAGATTAGGTGCTGCAGTGTGTTTTACCTTAAATTTTTCTCAAGCCATCAGTTCAAATCAGCTTAGTGCCTAAACCCTGCAGGGCCCCGTGTGGGATTTGTGTGCTGCCAGGCCAGCCCAGGTGTGTTTGATTTCCTGGCACAGGTTGGGCCTCAGGCTGCTTCTCCCAGTCATGGTTTTACCCTGGAAAATGCAGAATTTGTCTGGCTCAAACCCCCAAATTCAGGTGCATTCTGAGCTGCCAGCCCAGGAGGGGCAGCGCTGGGCACCTGTTGCTGAGTCCCCTCCTGCAATTTCCTGATCCCAGTGAGGGATAATGAGAAGGATGGGT
This sequence comes from Calcarius lapponicus, assembly GCA_039654755.1. NCBI lineage: Eukaryota > Metazoa > Chordata > Aves > Passeriformes > Fringillidae > Calcarius > Calcarius lapponicus. The sequence continues at coordinate 11,897,292 of JBBFKN010000011.1, forward strand.
TTGACATCTTTATTGGAAATAGCAACAATAATGCATTTTTTATTATTCACTTTGAAGAGAAGTTATAGCTGGCAATAAATGCCATTCCCACAAATGTAAATTCTCAGAATTCTCTGTCACAAAAAGCAAGGGAGAGCCGTATTTAATTTGCTGCAGAATGTAACCAACGATTTACAAATTTCCATTGGCAATATTATTGTGTGTCATCATGTTAAACACATTGAAATGTGTCCTGGTATTCAGTTCCCTTCTTATAATCTGAACACATAAATCTTTGTCACCTGGGCTTTGCTCCTGAGAATGCTGTGAACCTCAAAGCACTAAGAGAACTAACAGCTTTTGGGAAGAAAAAGCCATTTGAAACTTCCCTGGTGTTTGTACGTGCTGGGCACACCCAGCCCTGTGGCTGGGACCTGAGGGACAGTTGATTGTTTTTCCAGAATCACGTTCAATAATTTGCACTCCAAAAAAATTCCAGTCAAATTCTTTTGCACTTTACTGACCCCAAATCTGTCTTTAGGAAATGTAGAAGTTGTTCCCAACACCCTTTAATGATGTTTTCATCAGCAGACCCTGCATTTTCAGGGTCACCTCATCAAGAAAATTATTGAATACTTGAATTCCATTATTTCACATCAGACAATAAAATCCAGCAGGGACATAAGGACTGAGCCATGACTGCTTGAGCTGAAGAATATTCACTTTTTTGAATAAAATGAAAGCTATTTGCACAGAAAAAGGTTCATTCTTTTCCAAAGCACACAGACCCTCCTTCACACCTTTCCAGCTCATCTGTTTCTTGCTTATTAATATTTAGCACAGTTTTATTTTGCAGATATTTTCCCCATGGAGAACACACCTGCTGTTCCCTGCACTCAGTTATTTCTGGGGTTTCCAGTGCTGCATCATCACTTTGTCTTCTCCATTTTCCTTTTACTTTGTGAAATCTCGTGATGCTGTTTGAGAAGGTGCCAGGAAAACACACACTTCATGTAACATGTCTGAGGACTTTTATGAAATTCTGTTTTTTCCATGGGTTGTGTGTTCCTGATGCCTTTCAGACATACAGAATTTTGGTTTTATTGCCAGCCATTGTGTGCTGTGCTGAGGGTTATTGCCCCACTTGTTCCTAGCCTTTTCCTCTCCCTGTTTTTACATTAAAGATGTATTGGTTTCATCATACATAATGATGTTTTGGTTTCTGTCTGTTCTGTTCCCTCCTCCCAGGTATGCCATTCCCCCGGAGCACGGCAAGAGGCTGGAACGCCTGGCAAAAGGTGAGCCAGGCTTTGGGCTGGGCTCAGCAAGGACTGGCACTAACTGAGCCTGCTGGGGCCTTCAGGGGCTGCTTGAGGAACCTGCTGAGCTGGGGGAGCAGCTTCAGAGCCAGAGAACTTGTCAGGGAATTTGAATTTTCCTTCAACTCTTCCCTCCAAGCCTCGGTCTCCTGGCATGGCTGACCTGAGCTACGCTAAACTGAACCTGACCAGAACTAAAATTCCTTAAAAACCTTTGGATTTTGAGGCATTGAGGCCAAACCCCCCCATGTCTGGGCAGTGGGTTTAATCCACAAGGGTTTGGGTTGGAAAGGACCCTAAAAATCCTTTCATTGCACCTTCCACTGGACCAGGAATGCTGCCAGGGATGAGAGGCACAGCCTGTTCCAGTGTCTCACCACCCTCACAACAGACATTTTCTGGCTGATATTGAGCATAAATTTTCCCTTTTCCAGTTTGTAGCCATTGCTCCTTCACCCTATAAATGCATTCTGTATTTGGTGGTTTTTCTTTTATTTTAGCCTCATCCTCCTTTATTTTTCAGTGCAATAAATTTCATATTAGAAAGGAAGAAAAAATGAAAGGCAGGGAAAAAGAAAAGGAAAATGGGAGTGGGGGGGAAGGGAGAGTTACTTTGAGCTGTGGCAAACTCCCACCTCTCAATCTTCAGGGAAGATGTCTGGCTGCAGAAGTGGATATGTTTTAATTTGTTGATGTTGTTTCTATTTTTGTCCACTTGCAAATGTTCAAGGAGCTGTCCAGCTAAAAAAAAGCTGCTGGCCCAGAATAATTAACTCCAAATCTCTGTGGTTCATCTCCAGCGAGGCAAGTGGGGTGGTTTAAATCTGCTGGTGAAGGTAGGAGCAGGCAGGGGAATCTGGAAGGTTCTACTCTGATGCAAAAGAAAAGAAGTTCTAATGCTGATTTCCCAGGAAACACAAATTCCTGCACTGCCTTTTCCTGCTGAGCACGCTCCAGGGTGTCCAGGGGAGCAGCTGATTGTGTGGGGTAAATGCAGAATAACTGGGGATGAGTGTCCTGGGGCTTGGTGCTGTTCTCCTGAGCACTGAGCTCCCTGATCCCTAAATACAAATAACACTGGAAATGGCTGCTCAAGAACGTTGCATTTCAAAGCCACAGCTCAGTAATTTGCCAGGTTTTAATAGATGAAAAAAGTAATTTTTATAAGAAGTCAATCAATCAGATGACTTGTGTTCTGCAGACTCTGAAAAACCACTCCAGGTCTGACAGGAGCAATAATAAGTTTCTTGCTGTTTGTAACTAATTTTTACGGATGATCAATTTTGAGGCACGGAGATGGTTTGTGCTGTAAAACCAGGAGCAAATTATCAATGATCTGGTCTTTAGTTTAGTTTCCTGTCTCTGGAAGCTGGGTGGGTGACGACTGAACTCTGCAAAGAGCCAAAATTGCTGCCTGGCCATTCTCCTGTCCTGTGCATCAGTGGGGAGAAGTTTACTATGGAGAAATGAGTGTGCAATTAATATGGAAAATGAATAGCTGAGCTGTAAATGGGCTCACTGGGAGAGCCATGGAGCCCATGGAGAGAATGTTAATGTGTTGCCATGTTATTGGTGCTAATCACTTAAAATGTGCTTCTTTATTAGTGGCTTTAATGAGAGCCACTTAAACTGCACATTAAAAAGAGGAACTGCAGAGAAGGACGACAGACTGGGTAGCAGACAGTCATAATTTGAATTGAAATGCTTTTAGTATAAAAATATAAGTAAACCTGGAATCCAGTAATCCTTTTGACTTTCTGAAACCCCTTCCATTATGTCTCATCAATTAGTTCTGGTTCCAGAGCTTGGGTTATTTGTTTTCCTAAACTGTGATGGGTTTGTGTTCCTACAAACACACAATTTGTTGTGGAATCAGCCACTTGGAGGGAAGGACATAGTGAGGAAATTTGGGTTACATGAGTTGCCATTGAGGGGTTTGGGCAGTGTTTACTACTTAATTATTTGGGATTAGTGGCAGAATTTATAACTCAGTGGCAGAATTTAACACTTGGGGTGTTGAGGTGCTGACTGGGTCAGGTCCTGCTGCCTCTGCCACTTGTTGGTGACCACTGTGAACATGTCCCTCGTGCCACTGCCTGGGATAGAGCCCTTTCCTTTCCCTGAATATTAACATTTTAACCAGGTAGTGGTGTGTAGGGCAGGTTGATGTGGGATCTAGCAGGTTGTATTGTTTTCCCAAGGCCAATCCTTAGTGATGCTCCTCCTTTGAATGTCTCCACAGGATTCTTCCCAGGAAGCTCTCAGGGATGTGATGCTTTCCTCCGTCACAAGATGACCCTCATTTCTCCCTCCATCCTGAAGAAATATGGGATTCCCTTTGACAGGGTAGGTCCCTGCACAGCTCCTCTCTCCTGAGGAGTCAACCCAGCAGAGCCACTGGGAGAATTGGCTTTATTTCCAAGGGCATTGTTGTGCTGAGTGCAGCCTGGGGTTCAAACCAGCTCTGCTGCAAAAAGGAGGGTTTGGGCTTTGGCTGAGACACTGAAGAGAGGAAAAAACTGTCACTGAACAAACTCTGGCAGTTAGGGAGCCTCTCATATAGAGAGGGATGAGCTGATAAGGATGGTCTGGCTCATCAAGGGGCAGCAAAACCCCACCGGTGATTCAGAAACACTTTTTGATTTTCTTGTGGATCCAGTGTGACCCAAAGTGGAGCTGGCTGTGCTGGTTCCCTGTTGTGTAAGTGTTCATGCTGCTCTAAGCCTGGAAGGATCCCTGCAGCTCTTAAGCCCTGATTTGAAAAGAGGGGTCATGTTTATTTGGTATGATCGTTTTAATGTGCTTATTCTTAAAGTCTTGTGGCAAGAAGTAAATCTCCTCAGCCAGGGGTGGTTACAGGGATTTGTATCTGTGCAGAATCACTCAGGCTGCTGCTGCTGCTGCTGCTGCTGCTGCTGGCTGTTCCCAGCACATGGAGCCAGAGCTGCCTGTGGATGGGGGAAGTGGCACAGAGGCCTGCTCCAAACTGGTTTCATGGAATCATGGAGTGGGAAAGGACCTTAAATCCCAAACATGGACAGAGACACCTTCCCCTGTCCCAAGCCCTGTCCTGAAACAGTGGAGGCTGTTATTCACAAACAGGGAACAAGTGGTGTTTTTCCTGAGGAACAGAGATAGGATCCCTTCATCCAAATCCTTGGCAGATTTCAATGAAGTTGAAATAGGCAGCATTTATCAATCTCTAAAATGCTGTTCTGGAAAAAAAGAAACAGATCAATACTAGGGCTTTTTAATAATTAAAAATGTGTATTTCTGTAATCTCCTATTGATTTCTCCATTTATTCCTCAAGAGCTTGCAGAAGTCAGTAAATTTGGGGCTTTCTTCATGAGTGGCAGTTTGTGCTGGCTTTCCTTCAATAGTTATTACTTTTCTGCATGGCCTATCCATCATCTGGAGTGTTTTCTAATTTATTGTGGGATAATGTTGACAGCAGTGCCATGGATGATGTGGGCTTGAAATGGAGACATCAGGATGTGCATTCACTGACAGGAACATCATCTGTCCATCTCCTGGAGCCAGCAGAGTGGCACTGCTGGGGTTTGTGGAGGGGATGGATGCAGGCTGGACTTCAGCACCTCCTCCTGAAATCCTGCAGGAGCTTCTTGTGTGTCACAGCAGCTTTTATTCCCTTTTTCTTGAATCATTCTTCTGATGTTAATGACATCTGCAAGTTCAGATATTGGCCCAGCCGAGGGGGAAGTGTTGGAACTTCTGTGTGTTTCCATTTTGCATTTGGCCCCATCCTTGTGTTGGGAAGTGCAGTCCCCTGGGGTCTCTGTGGGCTCAGAGCTGCTGGGGTGTGGGTTGTGGCTGTAGGAAAGAATCCAGGCAGAATTCTTGGCCTGTGACAGCTGTGAGAGCTCTGTCAGCACTGCTGGCTGGAAGGACAGGGAAGGTCAAGCTCTGCCTCTTCCATGCCCCGTGGAGGGGAGGTGCTGCATTGATCTTTTGGAATGTTGCAGCCTGAGACCCCTTTGTAACTGGTGTAAAATAGTTCAGGTTATGTGACCCCTTCCATCTACTGTTCTGAGTTTTTCCCTTAAGAGAAACCCTTGAGTATTCCTGCAGATGACCAGGAATGTCCCAGGCTCAGCCAGGAGCTGCTCTGCGGACCCTCCGGTGGGAAGAGATTTCATCAGTGGGGTTTTTTAATGGGTCTCTGTTCTCAAGCTGCTGCATTAGGTGACCTGTGGGGTGTCTCCAACTTTTTCCTTGTTCTGCAGATCACCCAGGAAGCCGGGGAGTTCATGATCACATTTCCCTATGGGTACCACGCTGGCTTCAATCACGGCTTCAACTGCGCCGAGTCCACCAACTTCGCCACCCTGCGCTGGATCGACTATGGCAAGATGGCAACACAGGTGGGCAGCTGGGAGGGACAGTGGGGCAGGTCTGGCACACACAGCCATGCCACCTATTTGTCCTCATTCCTGAGGAGAGCACAGAAAATGCCCCTGCTTTGGCATGTGCTCTCTCACTGTCCCACGTTGCTGGCTTTGCCTCTCGATAATTTGTTTTCATGGAATTCACAGAATTCACAGAATCTCTGGGTTGGAAGGGACCTTAAAGATGGAGTCCAACCCAGCCCCAAGACCTCAACTAAACCCTGACACCCAGTGCAACATCCAGGCTTTGTTAAACACACCCAGGGATGGGGACTCCACCACCTCCTTGAGCAGCTATTCCAGTACTTTATCACCCTTTCTGTAAAATACATTTTCCCTATATCCAACCTATATTGTTTTCCCAATATCCAACCTGTATTTCCCTTGGTGCAGCTTGAGTCTGTGTCCTCTGGTTCTGTCAGTTCCTGGAGAAAGAGCCCAAGCCCACCTGGCCACAGCCACCTATGAGGGAGTTGTAGAAATGACAAGTTCACCCCAGAGCCTCCTTTTCTCCAGGCTGAGCACCCCCAGCTCCATTTTATTCTGAGGGTGTAGGAATGACTTTCTCAAGTGCTGCATGCAGGTTCTGAACAGGTTGTTTTGGGATTGGTAAGGTGGAATTAGTTTTCTGCTGCATCCAAACTGCATTTCACAGTGAATAAGGTGACTGATGTTACTGAGCACAACTCATTAGGTACACAGTGGAGGGGAAGGAATTAGCTGGAAATACTTTTGAGCTTTAATAACACTATGGTAATAACACTGAAAATACCTGAATTCCTCTAATCTGTGCACTCAGTTAAGTTTGGAGAGTTATGTTTGTGTGGTTATTTCTCATTAGAGCAGGTTCCTGGTGTACTTTGGTTTGTGACAGCTCTCCTGGTTTGAAGTCTGCAGAATAACTGACCAGCAAAGCTCATTCCCAGTAGAATCTGGGAAGTTTTGCCATGAGCAGGGACACTTTCCACTATCCCAGGTTGCTCCGAGCCCTGTCCACCCTGGCCTTGGACACTTCCAGGCATGGGTCAGGCATTTGGATTTGTTCTGGAGTTAAAGGGATGGTAAGAGAAACCTTACACTGTAAGAGACTTCAAATCAGTGTCAAGTGTCTGAAACTCAAAAAGAGCCAAGCAGTCTTGGTTTAAAAATGTAAAAAATGATTGTCTGCTGTGACCTTGTAAAGCAGGTTTATGTGTAGTGAGTGGTCATGGCATTACACCCCAGAAAATGGGGTTTATCAGGGAAATTCAGACAGACCCTTAACTACAACAGAGCCAGCAGGCACCACTCGAATATTAAAAGCAATTTTGGGTTCAGCCATGTGTTCACAAACAAGTGACATTTGGGAAGTGCAGTTTTAGATGGAGCCTCCATGCTTACATTGTTAGGCAGCGTAGCGTGAAATTACTGAACAAGCAGCAGCAGGGCAGGAGCAGATCTGGGGACACAAAGTGGAAGTGTGGAAGGAGATGCCCAATTTATTCCCATTGCACTCCGTGGCACTTGTCTGTTCTGAGCTTCCTGCTCCAAACCAGTGTTCATTAACCTGGGGGGCCTGGCTGGGGGTCCCAGCTGAGGGAGGAGTTTGTTACTCTGTGGGGGCAAAGCTGTGTTTAAATCTCATTTGAGGTTAAGCAGGGACCTGAGGAATGATCAGCTGAGGGTGTGCACTGGGAGCTGCCTGCACCTCTGTGGGGAGAGAATTCCTGGAGAGACATCAGGAGGAAATTCCTGCCCAGAGCAGCTGGGGCTGCCCCTGGATCCCTGGCAGTGCCCAGGGCCAGGCTGAACATTCCAGGACAGTGGAAGGAGTCCCTGCCATGACAGGGGTGTGATGAAATGAGATTTAAGGTCCCTCCCAACCCACACCATTCCTGAGTATGTCATTTTTAGTTAACTACTACAGCTTTCCTCTATTTCAGAAATGGCTTCATTGATTTATATGCTCCCAGGCACAATTAGATTGTCCTTGCTCACATGCAGGCAGGTTTGGGTTTTTTTTTCCTTACCATATACTCATTTATAGGAGTTCTTGGGAAGTCTGCTCTGCTGTTCCTGCAGTGACCCAGGTGGTGATTCCCTCCTTTCCTTGGGCTGCCAACACAGCTCTCTTGTCCTGCCTGCCCTCAGGAGAATGGGGACAAGGCCAGGTTCATAATTAGCCAGTTGTAACATTCTCCTGGACATTATCCTGGGGAGGAGATTTGGGTTGTGCTGTGCTGAGAGCTGTGTGGCAGTGGTGCAGTGCAGGGGAGGAAGGTAATGGTTCACCTCGGAGAGCAGAGCTGTGCTAATTGCCTGCCAGATGGGTGCAATGTTCTGCATCCCACAGAGAACCTGTAAAAAATACAGAATAACCAGCCTGGAGTGTAAAGATCAGCTGCTGAGACACTGGTCCTGCTCTAATTGTAGAACAAGTGTCAGGATTAGCAAAAAAAAAATAGCAGAGTAGTGTGGGAAACTAACAGTGGGTAAATCCACTTGTATCTGTAAATGAGTAACCAGGATGGGCAGATCCTTAGAAATTCCAGTGGAAATTGGTTTGATGAATACCAAGTGAATAATCTGAGCTGTCCTGTTTGGGTCAAAGCTTTTTGAGAATGTGGAGTCTTTCTCTCCTTGGGTTTTTAGTTAGAACAGGTGCTTTTGCCCCTTGGGTCTGCTTTTCTGATCCTCCTGCTAATTGCTCCTCCAGCCCCAGTGCTGAGAGTGGTTTGTGACAGAGAAATTCCACAAATTGTCTTTTGTGATGTGCAGAAATCCTCAGGATTGGTTCTCTGTGCTCTCAGCCAGTGTCAGGTCCAGAGGAAGGGTCTGGATCCTTCACAGCCTTGAGGGTGCCCCAGTGGGACAGGGATGTCCCCATCCAGCTGGACATGGTCCAGAAGAAATAACAGATTTTGGCTGCTGTGCTAATGGAAACGTCTCCATCTGGCCTGGAGGAGCCTGGTGCTGCAGCTGAGTCCCTCCCAGCCAAGGTGACTCTGAGGCCAAGCTCAGCTTTCCTCCTGCACCTGATCCTGGGGTAAAGCTGAGCAGCAGATCCTGGTTTGGGGATGGAGAGACCCCCAGTGATCCTGTGGAAAAGCTGAGCAGAAGATCCTTGTTTGGGGAATGGAGAGACCCCCAGTGATCTTGGGGTAAAGCTGAGCAGCAGATCCTTGTTTGGGGAATGGAGAGACCTGCAGTGATCCTGGGCAAAAGCTGAGCAGCAGATCCTTGTTTGGGGATGGAGAGACCTGGAGTGATCCTGGGGTAAAGCTGAGCATCAGATCCTTGTTTGGGGATGGAGAGACCTGGAGTGATCCTGGGGTAAAGCTGAGCAGCAGATCCTTGTTTAGGGGTGGGAGAGACCCCCAGTGGTCCTGGGGCTGCCAGGGCTGGTCCCATGTGCTGCCAGCAGCCCTTCCCAGGGGCCTGCTGGGCGTTCATCCCATTGCAGACCTTCCAGAGCTCTGGCAGGGAATGCTCCTGGGAGCTGCAGTCCTGTTTGGTGATGTGGTGTCACTGTCACAGTGCAGCAAAAAGAGACAGGAGAAGGGAGCTCAGAGGGGTTTTCACAGCCTTGGAGATCCTGGCACAATGTTTCAGAGTCAGCTGTAATCCAAATATTTGCTTTGGACTTCAGCATTCCTGATTCAGCTGAGGAGGGATGGGTTTATTTGTATATACTACAGTTAATGTTTGTCTGCATAGGCAGAGCTTAGGAATTAGGGAGAAATATTTCCCTTTGTTCTCTGTAGTTGGAGTTCCTCAGTCATTTGTCTTCCATTTGTCAGATTTTTTTTTTCTGTTTGATTGTTGAAAAAAAGCTGCTGAGTGAAAGGCAGGAAATTATAATTTTCATTCCTTACCATCTTTTTTATTAAATTTCTTTTTATTTTGCACCGTGAGCCTGCAGTTCCTGCCTGGCTTTTTGATTCTATAAACCCTTGGATGGCACTACCAGAGGATTTTAACAGCTGTGTCTTTGCCCCACAAGCCTTTTAAAGCAGGGGCTTCAGGAAAGTCACAGTGTCCTGTGAGCCTCCTGCTGTTCAGAGACCCTTTCAGAGTTTTAGCAGAAATTCAAATCCCACCTCAGCTTTTCCATTTCTTTGGCAAACTGGGCTGAAAATAAATGGATGGGAGTGGAACAATCTCTGCACTTTCCTTTCAATTAAGTGCAGCCACTCCTGGGGAAGGTCTGGGCTCCTGCTGGCTGCCACTTTCACACCTTCCTTTATCTCCTGTTTACTCCAGAAAAACTGCTGGAATTCTCTCTCTCAACATAAAACAGGGTCAGGCTGCCCCTCCTGCCCAGCTCCTGCATTTTGGGCTTGAAATAAACAGCTTTCCCAGGATCCTTTATATGGTTTGTTGCTTCTAAACCTTCTGCTCATTCTTTTTTTTCTGTACTGTATATGTAATATAGAAATAATCTCAAATTCACACTTGGAATATCTGTGATTTAGTGTTGTCTAACATATAATTTCCCAGCTAAAATTAAAGCTTTCTTCTTACTATTCACATTTTAGTAGATTTTTTTCCCTTCAATATGTCTGTGTTTCCCAAGAAAATGAAACTTGTGAGGTTTTTGCAGAAACCTGTTTGGTAATACTGCAAAATTGGTCCCCAAAATAAGGCAAATCAGAACTGTATTTTTGCATTACTTTGTGTCTATGCCTCAACTGGCTCTAATTAGACCTTTTAAGCTTAGAACACATAAAAAATCTATTATGAAATAGCATTTCCATAGTTTATTTTTGTCAGACGTTCAGAATTGCTCTTTTACTCTAATTAGACCTTTTAAGCTTAGAATACATTAAAGAAATCTATTATGGAATAACATTTCCATGGTTTATTTCCATCAGACAGATTCAAAATTGCTCTTGTACAAATTCTTCCACCTTTCTTCATACTTATTTTCGTGTATTATTTGTAAACACCCCTAATGCTCTTGATTCTGTGCAAGAAAAAGGAACTTTTACAGCTTTTTGTTTGTGCTGAGGTGGAAAGGGGATGGTTATTTTTTGGAAACTGTCTGGAAGCTTTGTTTTATCAGCTCTTTTCCAAGCTTCTCTCCTGCAGTTCTGGCTGGGAGGTTTTGGGCATGATTTCTGTTAATGAAAAAACAAAGTGGGGTTCTGTGAGCAGAATCAGTCGTGGGTTTGCTGGGATTTCCAGGGTTTCAGTGCTGGGGGTGGGGGTGGCTGAATGTCCCTGGGGGGGCACCAGCTCCTTCTGGGTGTTGGCATGGGTTATTTATTGATTTATTTTTTTATCCCAGCTCTGGGATAATGTTGTTTTTTTATTTCTTATTTATTATTTTATATATTTAATATGATAATTTTTTAATTGATTTGTTTTATATTTTATCCCAGCTCTGGGATAATGCTCCCAGAGCGTTTCTGTGCCCCACAATGCTGTGTGTGAAGGGAGGGGGTGGCTGTGCCCCAGCCCCACTCCTGACCCCAGGGATGCCCAGGGAGCTGTGGGGCAGCCAGGGAAGCAGGCAGGCAGGAGTGGTGCCCTGCAGCCAGGACAGGACAGGGGGTTCATGGCAAGCTTTCCTAATGGTTTTGTTTGTGAGCCTCTGCAAGGGTTTCCAGTGGGTTTGCTAATGAGCTGGGTTGTTGTTGATACCGCTAATTACTCTGCAAACGGGGGGTCAGGGCTCATCTTCCTTCCCACAAGCTTCCAACCACCGGCATTAAACACACAAACTGTGCACTTTGGGCTTCTCCTCCTCCTCCAAGCTCTGAATCCTCATTCACTCACAGAATTGCTGCCATTCATCTTTCAGGAGCCCTCTTGGGCTGGCTGAGGGCAAGGAGAAGGAGCCTCAAACTGGTTTTTTGTGTCCTGTTGGATCCCAGCAGCACATCTGTGATATGGGAACAAACTGGATTGCTGCTGGTGGGAGCCCTGGTGATACTGGGGGCTTGTTTCTCCCAAAAGCTGAAATTCTGTGCCAAGAGGTGTTGTCTGTGTTCCTCTGCTGCCTTTTCCCAGAAGCACCCCTCCTTCCCAGGAACTTGCTTTTAGGCTTCATTTTTATTGAAAAGCAGGTAGAAAAGCTTTAAGCAAAGATTTTAGTCTGGCATTTAAAAGCTGAAAGAGCTTCAATTTCGAGCATGTTGGGTTTTGTGATGGATGAATTTCCATTAAGGCAAAGTGGGAGGCTCAGCTGAGTCTTACCAATGCTTTCATCTGAATATGAAGGGTTTTGTCCATGCAAACCAGTGGTGCCACTTAAAATATGTAATTTTGGTGACTATTTCTGCATAAGGAAAAGGATTATTTTCCATTAACCTTCCCTGTGTGATGGAACTGCTGAGGTTCAGTTCAGTGTTAATAGTTGGGAATTGAGGGAAATATCCTCCCAAAACTGTTGCTGAAGGTTGAAGTTGAATGAGTCTGCACTTTTCCATAAATCATTGGATTTTATGACTTCAAGGAGACAGCCATTTTATTTGACTGTTATTTTATAGAGACTTATTTGTGTTTTTATGTTTAAAAATATTGCAAATAAGATAATGGTTGTACATTCCATAGCCACAAATTCCCCCCATCAGTCTTGGAGTTAGAATTGATGAGACAGGGCTCCTGGTGTGGTCACATATTTTACCACAGGCTCCAAATTAGAGTTGCAGATAATAAAATAATGAGGAAAGGAAGAATGTTGAGGTTTTAGGCTGGGAAAAGGTTTAATTGTGCATTTCCTTGCAGTATTTTTCCATGTGCTTATAGTTAATAAAGCCATTAACTTATGGAAAAGGAGAGGTGAGGCTGGGAAAAGCCTTCAAAGGGTGGAATAAATGAAGTTCCTGCAGATTTGATGAATATGGAAACTCCTCTCTTGTTGCTCTTTCGGGTCTCAGCTCCCCTGTAACCAAGGGCACAGAACTGACCCTAAAACTGTTGATTTTTTGTTTGGTTTTTTCCACTCCCATTCACAGGACTTGCAGTGGGTCCTTGGAGATGCCAGTTGTGAATATTCTGTTGTTTATTCCTTTGTTGGATCTGTGGCTCTGCTGCTCCCAGGGCTGGGGTCTGGGAGGGATGGAGGGGAGAGGGGAAGGTGCTGGATGGGATCTCAGGGTTCCTGGAATTTCTCATTTGGACAAAATGTTTGTGCTGCCATTCAGTCCTGTGCTTTGGGTGATCACATCACCCCGAAATCCTTCTCAGGGCTACTGATCCATAGGAATTCTGTGAATTCCCAGACTGGAGCTTTGTGGTTCAGTTTTGTCTCATGTAAAGGAAATGAGGTTTCAGATCTCTGCTTACTGGTGGTGTTTTAGTGTAGACATGTTAGTTTTTTGGTTGTTTTTTTTTTTTTCTATAAAGTTTAATAATAGTGGAATAGAAAAGTGTTAGAATTGGAAGGAATTTGGGAGGACATATTCAGCAGAAATTGGGGTAGGGAGGGACAGAGATGAGGGTGTAGGCATAATGTCTTTTAGGAAATACATGTGTTTATGACCACAGTGAAACACTTTGAAAGAAATAGAGCTCTGTGTGTGTGGAAGGGGGGAGGCAGGGTGTGGGACTGGAGATCATTGCCAGGAAACAACCTTGCTGGAAGGGAGCAGAGCAGGGAATTGATTGCAAAGGCAATTCCTCACCCTTCTGTACCCTCCCTCTCCTCCTGCTCTCCCCCGTTCTCCCTCTCCAAATCTCTCCCACATAAGAACATTCCCTTTTCCAGCTGTGTTGGAAGCATCAGCAGGATCCCAGTGCTGTCTGAGGGGAGGGTATGGAACAATGTCCTGGCCATGCTGGGGATGTGGCTGTGACACAGCTGCAGCAGCTGAGGCAACAGCACTGCACGCTCCAGAAGGAGCCCCAGAGGAAAGGGGCTTTGTAAATTATTCATGCTGGCTGCTGTGAAAGCGATAGAATTAAATGAAAATTGAAATATAACCATCCATCATGGTGGATTTGTGGACAGAAAGGAGCTTGGCTGCTGTGGGGTGTGGAGGCCACAGTGCCAGCGCTGAGTCCAGCCCAGCAGCATCCCCAGAGCTCAGCCTGGGCTTCTCCAGCACTGCCCAGGGGCTGGGGGAGCCTCTGGGGCTGCTGGGGCTGCAAACTGCTCTGCAGACCCTGGTCCTGAGTGCCTCGGGCTGTGCTGGCAGATTTGAAGGTGTGGAGGTGTCTGTGCTGCACCCCTTGGGTCCAGCTCGGCATCACCAAAGGCAGAGCTCCCCTTTGAAGCCATTTTTCAGCCTCTGAGGAGTTCAATCCCCAGAGCTGTGCTGGGGATGCTCTTCTGTGTTCCTCTTTTAGCTCTGCACAGGTGCTTTTAAACTTTCTGAAGGGAAATCTGCTCAGTTCCTCAGGCCAGCACTGATGGAGGTGCTGTGGGAAGCTCCTGCCTGGGCTGGGGTTGGAAGCCTGGGTGCCATCTGTGTTCCTGTCATGCTGTGGCCAAATTGCATTTCCAGCCTTTCTGGCCTCAGCTGTTTTTCATTAAATGGAGTTTTCCTGAAAGTGCCTGTCCATAAATGCTCCTTCCCACTCAGCACACTGGGGTTACCAGCACTGCCCCAGCCCCTGCACAGTGAGAAACAGGAGCTGGAGGATGTGGGATGGTGGAGAACTATGCAGAAGGAATCTTCTCTCTCCCTCTCTCAGTGAATTCTCAACTCTGGCCATAAATTATTTAGAGATGGTGGTGAAAAGGGAAGGGAGAAAGGGGAGAAGCAGGTTTAATTTCAGGCACTTCTGCCAAAAGAATGGATAGAATGGCTTTGAAAAGGTATGAAGGAAGGGTGGAAAAAACCCCAAACCAATCCTGCAAAGTGGCTCCAATTACCTCAGCCTCAGCCTGGAGTTGAAAAGCAATTTAGTGCAAGCAAAGCTTTACACCATAGAGCAGAACCCCCAAGAGAGCTGTGGCTGCAGCCCCCAGAAGCACTCGGGGGTTCCTGGCTCCTTTTCCATCCTCTGCCTTCTTCTGATGGAGTTTATAAAGCTGACTCTTTGAGACTGACATCAGTGCCCAGGGTGAGAATCCCTTTGCTGCACTCGGTCTGTTGATCCATCACAGCAAAGGGATTCATCCAAGGGAAAAACCACCTGTGAGTCCTCTCTGTGCAATGGCAGGGGTGTGACTCCAGGTTAGTTTTAATGAGCATATGCCAGCTGAAATGAATAAAGCACTTTTTCTCCTACTTAATGGCTTGAATGCAGGTTATAGTTACTGCAGGGTTTTTATTTCTTCCCTTTTGTGCAGGATTGCTGTGCCATGTCAGGAGGTATCATTAGGAAGTTTAACTGCCCTGTGCTCTAGGTCAGGCTTTGGTTCCTGTAAGGCTTTTCTGAGTTATGAAGTGGTACCAATAATATCTTTGCAGCCTGGAAAACTCTGCCAGAGAGAGGCTGATGGAGGGAAATGGGCTTGAGGGCAGGCTCTGACCTGGGCTGGACCAGACAGAGTAATTGTGTCGAATGCCCGCAGCACAGAACTCGAGCGGTGCCAGTCCCAGGAGGCTTTGGCTTGTTGGGCAGCTTAGAGGGAGAATAAAATCCTTGGGGAAAGAGTTTTCCACTAGTCTTGGAGAGCGTTGGGGTGTTCCAGGAGCAGGGAGTGTGGGGAGAGCTGATTTTCCTGTGGAAAATCCCATTTCCTGTGGGGAAAATGGGCTTTTTTTGTGGGCTCTCTTGCAGTGCACGTGCCGCAAGGACATGGTGAAGATCTCCATGGACGTGTTTGTCAGGGTGCTGCAGCCAGAACGCTACGAGCTCTGGAAGCAGGGCAAGGACAGTGCAGTGCTGGACCACATGAAGCCCACGGCCCTGAGCAGCCCCGAGCTCGACGCCTGGAACGAGACCAAGGCAGAGCTGAAGGCGAAGCTGCTCCGCAGGTAAAGCCAGAGAGGGGCTGAGCCCTGCCTGGAGTTCAACTGCTCAGCTTGGAAATGCTGCACTTCTCCACTGGGGATGGTTCAAACTCTTTTATTTTCTGCCTTTGTTCTTTTCGTACAGTTCCTCGTGCCATTTGTCTGGGGTGATGTGTCTCTCATGGTCCTGTTTCCTTCCCGTGTTATAAAAGCACATGCTCTTCAAAGTGGGACACTTTGTGCTTCCTCACATCTCATCTCTTATCCTGGAAGACAAAAAAAAATCTGTAGTGAACATTTAGAGCTTCACTGATCAGAAAGCAGGAGTTTAAAAAAGCCCATCAGTTGCAAAGGGGATTTTATGCATGCCTTTCTGTGCTTCCTTTGATCTTTGTATTAATTTTCTACAAGTCTGTGATTTTTGTGTGTTACAGCATGCTTGAATTGAAAATTTGGCATGCTAACCTTTTCCTGTTGGAATCTTGCTTTATAGGATAGGAGATGAGGAAGAGGACAACAAACACCGGTATGTGACTCCCTCAGCAACATCAACCCCTTCATTCTTTTTCCTGGAAATTCCTTAAATAGCAGCTCTGGGACTCTTTTCCTCAGTCTCTGAGCTTTTTGTGAAAGCCCCCAGGAAATCTTCAGGCCTTGAGGTTCCTCAGGTTTCACCTTGGTTTGGATTTCTGTGCTCTCCATCACTGGAGAACCTCAACTGTCTCGTGGCTCTTGTGGTTTTCCCTCTTGAGCTGCTCTCCTGGGCTGGCAGGGGTGTGTGGTGTACCTGGGGCTGGGGAGAGGGAACTGCTCACTGGTGGAAGTGCTGCTGCAGTTTTGTGACTCTTCAGGCTCCTGATGTAGCTGCTGTGCACACTGGAAGGTACTGTATGAACACCAAGGATTATTTTCCCTCCCTGAGCCTATTACCCAGCAGAGAAGCCTCTGTCTCAGCCTGAGCCTATTGCAAAAGATCCAGGTGCTTTTTTTGCTTATCTGTTCAGCGTTTCCTGGATTATTCCAGCATTATCCTGAAGGAGTTTTGAAGCTGTTCAATGCTCCTTAGCTGTACTTTCTCCTGTGCTTATGTCTTTCCAAGACATGGTTTTACTTGAAGCCTGACTTTTCTCAGCAGGATGGAGGGATGGGATTCACCTCTGCCCAAACCTTCACAGTTGTAGCTACTTAATTTAAGTCACTTTGTGGTCTGTTCTTCAAAGAGTACAAACGCTGCTTTTTTGTCAGCTCTCTTGGAAAAATGGAGCTTTTAAACTCTGCAGAGAGGTGTTATTTCTTCTCTAAGGTCAGTCAGACTTGGTTACCTTAAAAAACCCAACTTTGTTTACTTTATGGCTTCAGCAAAGAGACTGTTTTAGTCCAGTCCCCATTTCATTTCTGGTGTGTGAATTCTGCCAGACACAGAACAGCTTCGCTTCTGGAAGTGCTCAGCCTTCAGCCTGGAGTTCTGGAAGCACTTGCTTTAAATGCTGAGCTTTCTGCCTCTCTCCCCCACAACCCCCAAGTGAGAAGAGCACTGCAAAACAGATCTTTTTTTTTTCTTCTCTCCTGTGAGTATAAAGCTCTGTGCTGTAATTTTTGCCTGGCACTTCCACACCACAGGAGTAAAACACACTTTGCTAAAACCAGCCTGTAACACTTGACTCAACTCCTCCTTCAGCCACAGAACATTCCAGCTGCAGTGGCAAAGTCTTACAGCTTTATCTTCACCTCCCACCCTGCACTCCCCTCCCAGGGAAGGTGGTGTGTTCTTGGGATATGGGTGAAGAGCAGAGCTGATCCTTCTGGGCTCAGCCCCTGTTCCTGCTGGTGGCTGTCCTGCAGGTGTGAAGGCACCAGCTCCTCTTGCAGGGCCACCATCTGCTCAGAGTCTGGCAATTAGAGGTCCCTGTGCATATGGATCAACTTGCTTTTCTATTCATCATTCAGCTCAGGTTGATTTTTTTTTTCTCCCTTCTTTGTCAGTTTAAAGGCTGATTAAGGGCTCTTAACTCTGTTGTGCTCCAAATGTAATTAGCAGCTGAGTTTTCTGGGCTCTGAGGATGAGGAGCTGCTTTTTAGCTTTTCTAGGCTTTGGGACTGATGAGTAAAGTGTGTTTTAGTCTCTGTCACACGATGATGGATGTGAGGCCATAAGGAAAATGCAGCTTTCAACCAAAGAAGAAGTGCCTACATGCTGAAAATGGGGAAAAATCACAAGTTTCTGAATCAGTCCTTTTGGAAAAGGAGAGCTTGTTAGATTTAAACCTGAAACCCAAGGAGAAATTCTGCAGAGTCTGTAAAGCCCTGTGCTGGGGCTGGATGGGATGGAGTGACAGGGATTTGGGGCTCTGAAGTTTTGGCTGTTGCTTGCACAGTGTCAAGGCTTTATCTTGCCCCACTCTGGCCCAGAGGGACCCTGGGGGTGGGTGAGAGCTGGGGAGGGGACCCAGCTGGCCCCGAGTGGCCAAGGGGAAATTCTGTGCCATAAAATGTTATGGGGAGCAATAAAAACTGGGGGAGAGGAGGAAGGAGGGGTTTGGCTTCTGAGGTGCCTTTTTTGGGGACTGGCTGGGCATTGCTCTGCCTGGGGAGGTGGTGAGTGGATTTCCTGGGCTTCTTTCTTTCTTTCTTAATTCTTTCCTTCACCTATTAAACTGCATTTGTCTTGACTTTCAAGTTTCTGGCTCTTGTTCTTCCAATTTTCCCTCCCCGTCCCTCTTGAACAGTGGGGAGTGTCTGTCAGGGTACAGTTCCCAGCCCAAAAATCTTGTCCTGGCTTCTGAATTTCCATTTCTCTTTGCATCGTGGCTCCTGTAATCTTTGCCTTAGTGGCATTGACTTTAAAAAGAACCAACAGCATTGCTATTGCCTCGTTAGTATTTGTCTGTTCTTATTAATATGCATGTTTTTTAGTTAGATTTCTTCAAGGCCTTGGACCTTCTGAATTTACTGCTGAAAACTCATAGACTGCCTATTGATTGTGCTGTGAGCATTCATTATAGTGTGTTTTTGGGAACTGGCAGTGCTGGGTAATGTCTCAGAGCTGGAAGATGATGTTTTGCAGACTTCCAGCAGTTTGCCAAAGGGAGGCAAGGACAGAATGAAAAGAAATAATGGAATGGAGGCAGAGGATGAAAGAGAGATTTAAACAAGTTTTCATCTGTATTTTGAAATACAAGCAAAATAGATTGAAAACACAATTAAAATCACTTTAACTGCAGCTTGTGAGCTTACATTAGTAATGGTAGGAAAAAGCTCTTCAGGAAACCCAGACAATTAATGGCTGCTGTGAATGGATCTTAAATGTTGTGTTATGCAAGGTTCATCTGCTCCCTTTCAGATATCTCTTTTGCCCTGTAGCTATTTTAGCTACCTTGTGTTTTCTCTCCAAAGAAGATCCTTTTGTTTTTTATTCAGCTTTTTAAGTCAGTGATGGTTTTCTATTTTGAAGGCTGTTCTTTTATGTCAAATCACACTTCTGTACTTTCAGGTCTCACAGAAAAAGGAGTCAACCCAGAAGACACAAAACAGAGGATCAGAAGTCTCTTGGGGATGTCATGGCTATTGAAACTGCCTTGGAAGATGTGAAAGTAAAAGAGGAGCTGAAAAGGGGGCCAGATCTGGAGGAAGAGGAGAGAAGCAAAGGGATGGAGGGAGAAGGTGAGGCCAGAGCAGTGAGGAGCTGGGGTGAGCTCTGAAACACCTCTGTGAATAACTTGTCTGCTGCTGTTGATTTCTGGTGAAATATCAGCAGAGTTTTCCCCAATATTAAAAACTCACTGAAATATGTCATCATTCACAGCAGCAATTGATTTTTCCCTCCCTTTAAGGATTCAATCCAAATAGCTTTTTTGGCAGGGCTTGAAAATTCTATAGGCTCAAACTATTACAGGATTGTAAAAAATATATATTATGTGAAGAATATTTTAAATTATTTCATAGAGAAACAAATAGATGCATTTTTATGTCCTGCTCTGGAAAAGAATGATTTGTGCAATTCATCTTTCCTCTTCCCCTCCCTTTGTTCCCATTTTTCAGAGACTGAATCCAGAGAGCTCAGTTTGGGTGGGATCCACAGCTGCTGCACGAGTCCCACTTGGGTTTCTTCAAGTTTAGCTGGGGCAGGGAAGCTTTGCAGCTTCCTCTGCATGAAATATAAAACCTTTGCTGCAAATAAAACCAGGCCATGACAACTCCCAGTCCTTTGGGATTCCTTCTGCACATCCAGCCCCCAGGCCTGAGCACACCCTTTGTGCAGGGGGCTCTTTCTGTGGCACCTTTTTCTTGGCTGTGTAGAAAAGGTTGGAGTTCTTGCTGGGAAAAAGCTGCTTTTTCCCCCCTGATGGGTGGTGAAGTGGTTTTTATGTCTGTGGCACACTCACTCCCTCTTTGAGGCTTCTCCAGCGCTGCTTACAGGGAATTAATTTACATCTATTGTATATCTCCATTATTTGTTTAGCATTTGGAGAAACTGATGCTGCAAACTGTTTAGAGAACCTCGATAATGATCATAAAGGAAATCTGTGGAAGCTCTGGGAAGAGGATTGAGGGCTTTGTTCAGTCTCTCAGCTAGACAGTGTATTTTCTCTTTTCATGGGAAATAAGGAGTTGGAAAACCATTGTTGCACAGTGCAGATACTTAATTTCTATTGCCCTAAGCTCGAGAGCATCAGCAGCGTGTTAAATTGTCTGCTCTTAGCTCTTGTACAAGTTTAACACTTGATGCTTGTAATAAATGGCCCGAAAATGCTGATTTTTCTTCAGAGACGAGAGATAAGTGACAAGGACAGATCTGAGATCATTAGAATGGCCAAGGAATAATAAAAACTCTGTTCTAGCTGAATGGCTTCCAAATCATACACTTCCACTACTTCTGAAGAGCTCTCTAACTGTTGGCTCAGGAGGGAGAAGCTTATTTTCAGCACCATTGCAGAAGTGCCACTGGAGCAAACTCCAGCTTGGTGTGGCTGCTTGCAAATGTTCAGCTTTCCTACTGCAATATAGCAATTAAATCCCAATGGCTTCTCTAGTTTTCCACATCCTGCTGTCTGCATTGCCTCTCACCAGTGTCTTAGGGTTTCATCTTGAAGAAGAAAACAGCATCTGTTTGGATGGCCCTGCTTGTGGTAATGCTGCTCCCACCCCCTCCTGCACTTCCTTTCTTTATTTCCCTGGTTTTAATTTGACTTCATTTCTATTACACCAGAAGATGTGACCTTGAGAAGGAGAAAGAATGAGATTTCAAAGCAGCTGTGGTTCCAAAGTAGGTCCTGTGCTTTGTGTTGGTTATTTGGACAAGCTGAGTATTTATAACTCGAGGTTTTCAGGATTTCTGACCCAGATCCCTTATGGTGTTTACTTTTGGTTTTTATGACTCAGCTTTATATTCATAATTTATTATGTTGCTATTAATACATTTAGAATTTCAGCAGGTTGTCTTGGGATGTTAGGAAGGAGAGTGTTGAGGCTTTGCCCTTGTCTGGGGGTGCTGAGCAGCAGAAATCCCACTGCAAACCTGAGTGCCACCACCAGGGCTGGGGGCTCCAAACCTCCCTGGCAGCCCCTTCCAAGCCCTCCCCACCCTTTCCAGGGAGGAATTCCTGCAGGTGTCTCATCTGACCCTCCGCTGGTGCTGTGTGAGGCTGTTCCCTCTTGTCCTGGTGTCCCCTGGGAGCAGAACCTGACCCTCCTGGCTGTCCCCTCCTCTCAGGACTTGTACAGAGCCACAAGGGCCCCCCTGAGCCTCCTTTGCTCCAGGCTGAGCCCCTTCCCAGCTCCCTCAGCTGCTCCTCAGTTTCCTGAGCTCTGTTGAGGATTCAGATTGTCCCTGGGCACAGCACTGCCACTCATGTTCCTTGTGTCACCTGCAGTTCCCACCCACAGCTGCCATCTTCCTGCAGTGGAAGGACAGGAAAGACATTCCTCTCTTAACCCACCTGTGAATGTGTGCCTTCAGATCTTTTTCCTTCCTGGAAGTGTTTAGGATAGCCAGATAGGCTCTTGGAATTTTTCCTCCCTTTTTCCTGGCTTCTGATTCCATAGATTCCCTTGCAAACTCGTTTGTTCATCTTAATGCAAAAACTTTCAAGCACAGTTCTCAGTGCCAGCTGCTGTCAAATTACCCTTTAGAAGTCAATAAAGCTGGTGAATGGCATTTGTGGTGCTGTTGGGGAGAGAATTCTTGGAGTGTATAGAGACTAAATATGATCTGGTTTTGTGCAACTGGGGAGAAATCCAATTTGCCTTTCATTCAATATGTTTGTTTCTCTAAGGAAATTCAATATTCCTTTCTCTGTGATAGAACAAACCAGTTTATCTGAGGGACTGCCTACATGAGTACAACTATAATTACTTGAGCTGGACTTGTTCCCATTTTTATAAGTTAGTGTAAATTGTAAATAAAGTGATCAGACTTCCATGGAATGCTGGGGTTAAGGTGATCCCTAAGGGATTTCAGCAGGGATTTTGGCACTTTATCCTATTGTGGGATTATTCACCCTTCTTCATGCAGAAACCTCTATTATGTGATGGTTATTCTGTTTTTCCATTTATGGGTTGGGCTGGTCACATTTGGTGCAGCCTAAAGTGGAGGGGTCTGGGTGGGTTGGGGTTGGTGAAACTTCTTCCCTGGGGAGAGCAGGCTGTCCCTGATTATCCCAAACTGGAGACTCCCCCTCAGTGGAGAGCAGGAATTTTAATCCCTGCTGTAAAATGGGAGTGTGTGAATCCCTTCACAGGGAAGAGAGGTGGGGAAGACTTTTACAGGCCAGTTCTGCCTCTGGTGACAATGCTGAGATGTTTATCTGCTCAAGAAGTGTTGTCACATCCATGAGGGCTGTGCAGATAAACTGAGTGACAGTGAGCTGGGAGAAACAAGGACATGGGTGTGAGTAAAGGATATCTCAGGATCCAACTGAGCTCTGTGCTGCACCTGATTTATGCTTTAAAAGCATTTTTTAAAAACGCTTGATAGCAGAAATCTTTGGGTAATAATGATTCAGGTATCTTTTTTCAGTTCTTCATTTCCTGGGGCTGTTGGGTGCATTGACACACAGTAATACCCAGATAAGAGCTGTGCTTGCAAACACAGGGAGCAGCAAACTACTGATAGAGAATGGGAGTCTCCAAACTCTTTTGATTGTGCTGATCCTTATCAGCAAAAAAAAAAAATCTGAACACACCTCCTGATGTATTGTCTTTATTTATATTTATTCATATATAGCACAGGAATACACATGCACATGTGGATTTCTGTGCTAATGTGAATATACAGAAAAACAGAGATTAGAAAAGGAAGGCATAAAGATAAAAAAAATACTGTTTAAAATATTTATTTTATTAATGGTACAAAAATATTTCATTCCTGCACCCCAGTGGATGGTTTTGTGTCCCTGACTTTGGAGGACAAAAAACCTGAAGCACAGAGTCATGAATAATGTGACATATTACAGGTTTTTTGGCACACTGTCCAGTTTCCTAGGGATTTAGGTATTTTCCCTCCAGGAAACGTTGCTTTTAGCAGCCTTTGTGTTCCAGTCAGGAATTTAATAGTCCATAGAAATGACACAAGTATTTTCTTTCTGAAGTGGCTTCTCTAGGTCAGTGCTGAGGCGCAGCTGAGTGTGTGCAGCTTTCAGAGCGCCCGTTGGAAAGCAGCAGTTCCATGGTGGAATGTGCTAGCCCAGCATGGAGCTCTGGGAAGGGAGGTAAAGCAGTAATTCCATGGTGGAATGTGCTAGCCCAGCATGGAGCTCTGAGAAGGGAAAGCAGTAATTCCATGGTGGAATGTGCTAGCCCAGAATGGAGCTCTGAGAAGGGAAAGCAGTAATTCCATGGTGGAATGTGCTAGCCCAGAATGGAGCTCTGAGAAGGGAAAGCAGTAATTCCATGGTGGAATGTGCTGGCCCAGCAGAGCTCTGAGAAGGGAGGGAAATGCTGAATTTCATGATGGAATGTGCTAGCCCAGAATGGAGCTCTGAGAAGGGAAAGCAGTAATTCCATGGTGGAATGTGCTGGCCCAGCAGAGCTCTGAGAAGGGAGGGAAATGCTGAATTCCATGATGGAATGTGCTAGCCCATCAGGGAGCTCTGAGAAGGGAGGGAAAGCAGTAACTCCATGGCGGAACATGCGAGCCCATCAGGGAGCTCTGAGAAGGGAGGGAAATGCTGACTTCCATGATGGAACATCCTTGCCCAGCACAGAGCTCTGGGAAGGGAGGGCAATGCTGAATTCCATGGAAATGTTGCATTCCCAGAACCTGGCGTGGGGGCTCAGTGTCGCCTTTCTCTCCACAGGGGAGTGCAAGGCCAAGGCGCGGCCCCCGAAGGCCAAGGGCGAGCGCAAGAAGAAGCAGCTGTTCCCCGCTCAGCCCCCGGGGCCTGTCCCGGGGCCCATCCCGGCCCCCCAGCCGCCCCCCGAGGCCGGGCCGGGCCCAGCACGGCCCCCGGGACCCTCCCCAGCCCCGGGCCCGGAGCAGGCCCGGCCCGCGGCCCCCCTGAACGTGGTGCAGCCCTCGGAGGCGCCGGCCGAGGAGGACGACTTCAGGCCGCGGCCCATCATCCCCATGCTGTACGTGGTGCCCCGCAGCAAGAAGGTGGTGTTTGACAAGGAGCACATGTCCTGCCAGCAGGCCTTCGAGCAGTTCGCCACGCAGAAGGGGCTGGGCTGGCGCCAGCAGGGCCCCGGCAAGGAGCAGGACGGCGCCGAGGCCGAGCGCGCCGAGCTCGCTGCCGAGGTCAGTTCTTGTGGCAGGAAGGAATGTTCAGTCTGACTCCATAGAGTCACTTGCAAACTGGTTTGTTCATCTTAATGAACAAAAACTTTCAAGCACAGTTCTCAGTGCCAGCTGCTGTCAAATTATCCTTTAGAAGTCAGTAAAGCTGGTGGATGGCATTTGTGGTGCTGTTGGGGAGGGAATTCTTGGTGTGTATATTCATGTTCTTGAAGGCTGATTTATTATTTTATGATACTATATTATATTAAAGAATACTATACTAAAGAATACAGAAAGGATATTTACACAATGCTAACAAAATACTAATGAAAACTCATGACCCCTTCCAGAGCCCCAACACAGCTTGGCCGTGATTCGCCATTAAGTCAAAACAATTCGCATGAAACCAATGAAACAATGACCAGTTGGATAAACAATCTCCAAACACTTTCCAAAGCAGCAAAACACAGGAGAAGCAATGAGATAATGATTGTTTTCCTTTTTCTCTGAGGCTTCTCAGATTCCCAGGAGAGAAATCCTGGGCATAGGGATTTTTCCAGAAAATGTGACTGTGACAGTGGCTCACACGCTGTGGTGGCCGGTGTGAGGACAGCCCCAAGGCCAGGCTGGGTGCAAGCACCACCTGGTCTAGGGGTCTGCAGCCCCGTGGCAGGGTTGGAACTGGATGGTCTTTTGGGTCCCTGCCAACCCAAACCAGTCTGGGATTCCATGAGTCACGATTTCCATGGAGTTCCCAGCTGTGTATGTGGTTGAGCAGACTTTCCATGAGCTGATGGAATTGGCAGCTTGCAGATGTTCTGAGGCTGTCCTGATTTGAAGAAAACTCTGTAGTTTACCCAACTTCTTAAGAGTTGGTGCTGGCTTTTATCTGCTCCAGGAATTGGCTCGGAAGGCTTCGGTGGTTCAGCCAAAAGGCAGAGAAAAGTTTTCTGTGTGAATCCAAGAACTCTCTTTGACAGGAGCTCTGACTCTCTTGTCCTGTTCCCTCCTTCGAGGTGCCCATCCAGCTTGTTGTTCTTCCTTCCAGGCTGCTTCTGCCTTCTCCAAGATGAAGATGGAGATCAAGAAGAGCCGCCGGCACCCGCTGGGCAAGCCCCCGACGCGCTCGCCGCTGTCCGTGGTCAAACAGGAGACCTCGAGTGACGAGGGTGAGCGAGCAGCACCAGGGCCCTGGGCATGTCCTGTCTGAGCCAGGGAATTGCTGCAGCCTCTGCCAAAACTGGGTGGCCTGAAACTCTGTGTTACACGTAGCTGGTAGGAAATGCAGCGTGTTCCCGTTTTGATAATCCAGCTGGAAACAAAACTCCTCTGTGGGAGGTGTCACTTCTCACCTCCCACCCTTTTTTCACTCAAGAAAAATATTTTGCTGGCTGCAGAATGAGGCAGCATTTTGGGCAAAGGGAAAAAAAAAAGAGTTTGCAGAAAATAATATCTTAAAGGCAAAGCTCTGCCTTGGATATTGCAGTGGGATGGGAGCTGGTCCTTGAAGGCAGTGGAAGTCAGATCTGCTCTCATGTGTGTGAGGAAAGTCAGGCCTAACCTTTTGCTTGTCTCCTAATTCACATCAGTGTTGGGGTCCAACTTTCCTTGGCAGATGCAGAAATGAGAATGAAAATGTTTTTTGGTGTTTAACTGTACATCACTGATACTTTCCCCACATTCCAGTCCCCAACAGTGTGGACCAAGGGGAAAGAAAAGATTCTTCCCTCTCCCACTGTTTTGTTTTGTGATTTCCCACTTGGAGGCCTTTTCCACATTACTCAGAATATGGACAATGCCCCAGTAAGGAGCTTTTGTGTGCTGGGTCAGGCACGTGGGTGTAGCTGGCAGTCCCTGCTCACAGCACCTCATTCCAAAGGATATCATCTTTCCCATTCACCCTTCTTCAGGAGTGCAGCCATTGATTTTAGAGCCTTTTCTTGCCTTTCCTCCTGCAGGAAAGGCTTCTCCTGAGCTCACAGAGCTCCTTGCCTCGCCAAGGAAGATGCATTTGATGCCTTCCAAGTGTGTAACATGGACTGAAGTGTGCAGAGGCAGCTGAGACTTGTTATCTTGTTTTGGTGTGAGACCTTGGAACCAGCTCTGAGCTGGAGGATCCTCATTAGGCAAATTCTTCTCACTGCTTTGACTTGTTGGATGCTGTTTGGGGACTTGGCTGGTGGAGCAGGAGCAGCTCTTGTGGAAGCTGGCATTTCTTGGGGACTGATTTACAGCTCTGCTGGGCAAAATCTGATCAAACAGATTCTTCCCTCCCCACCAGGGAATAGAAGCAGCTCTCTGCACCCCAGGCCTTTTCAGGGAATGATGTGCAGGATGAGCTGCAGGCTGCAGGAGGAACAGTGAGCATGTAAATTAAGGGAATGAACATGTTACACAAAGATTCAGCCCAGACAAGTTGTTTGCAGTGTGGGAGCCATCCTGAATGCCTTGTGTCCCCCTGGATCCATCCTGGGAGGAGCCAAGGTGACAGCACACGACAGCCATTCCCTTTCTTCTCTCCATCTGTCACTCTGGATTAGACTGCTGCTTTCAGTGATTTCACTGGCGTCATAAATCCTGCTCTGTCACCTGATGTGCCTTGACTGAAATTTGGAGAAATGTGGGGTTTGATTAATGTCTTAGAAATAAACACTTTTTAGAGGGTAACCCTCATATGAAATGTGACAGAGCCACACACCCAGCACTCACCACCTTAAAAAAGGGATTAATAAAACACAATAAAATTTCCACATTGTCTGACAAATATGTTATGGGCAACATTTAAAATCTGAGATGTAAACTCAGCCATTAACATTTTAGTCCAAGTTCCTTTTATCCTTTCAGGTAACCCAAGAGTCAGAAAATCTTCAAAGGGAGGGAGAGCTGGGGAGGAGACTTAGACTTGTAGAGCAGAACATAAACTGCTTATTTCCAGTAATTAACAGTGAAGCAGTGAACAATTTGGTTTAATGTGCTGAGCTCTGGGGATAATGTTCTTCCAAGATGTTTTTGAGTTCCCTGTTCTTTTGGAAACTTTGCAGATTGGTGATGCAGGGAGTGATTTACACTCAGCCTTGTGTGGAAAATGTCTTTAACACTTACAGTGACTCAAAGCTCCTTCATAAGGAAGGGTAAGGAACTCAGACCCCCAGACTGCCACAGATGGATTCGGCAGTGGTTTAATCATGAAATGCCAAGGACCTGGAGGTTTCACAGCTGGGAAGGGGAGGGAGTTACAAAGGCAGTAAATCTCCATTCTCTCCTTCCTCATGGCCAGTTCCTTCAGGTCACTGCTGCCCCTGTCTTGTTTATTGCACTTCTTGTGTTGTTGAGACCTGAGCTGCTTAATTCACCCTTGCTCCTTTTGCCTCTTCTAACCATAAACTCTTTTGTCTTTACTTACTGCTCATTGTTTTGGGATTTTTTTTCCCCTTTTCATTCTAGAAATGTTTCCATTTTCTGGAGAGGAAGATATGAGTGATCCAGAGGCTTTGAAATCTTTACTTTCCTTCCAGTGGAAGAACAAAGCACTTAATTTCCCAGCTGAAAGGAAGTTCAATGCAGCTGCTGCCCTGAGTGAGCCATACTGTGCTGTCTGCACCCTCTTCTACCCCTATAACCAGGTAATTCCTCATCACAGAGTCAGGGAATCATTCAGGTTGGAAATGGATCTAGGATCAAGTCCAGCTGTCAATCCCCCACCACTGTGTCCACCCTAAAGCCACATCCCCCCTCTGTATCCATGGGATTTGTGTCCATGTGTTTTTTGGGATGGTGACCCCACCAGTTCTCTGGGCAGCCTGTGGCATTGCCTGACCACACCTCCCATGAAGAGATTTCCCTAATATCTCATCTAAACCTCTGCCACTGCTCAGATGGCTGAGTTAGGATGCAGACATTTCTGATACAGACCAACCCACACAAATTTGCACACCAAAGAAACGTGTTTGGATTTGGCAGTGGCTCGAGCCTTTTTTGTTCTCTTTCCTGGCTTCTCTGGCTTGCTCAGTGCTCATTTTGAAATCACACTGAAAGAGCTTTGCAAACACTGTTCCATGCAGAGAAAAGTCACACCAGGCTCCTGTTTCCATACGGGCCCGAGTTGCTGAATTTATGCAAACAAGCCACAAAATAAAAATTTACTGAGTAAGCACATCCATCACCTTTTTTTGGAAACTACCAATATGCTTTGGGAGATGTTATAAGCAGAAAGGCAAAATTCATCAGATGAATTAGTTATTTGTGCAGTTGTGCATTGATTTGTTCTCACATAGAGCCAAATCTGGCTTTGTGTGCCCACCAGGAATTCATGCCTTAGATACTTGTAGCTGTGTTGGAAGCTTTTCCTGAGGGAAGCAGAACCCACCTCCCCCTTCAATAAAATCTCTTGATTTATTATACAGACTGAAAATAAAATATCTGTTCTGATTGCTGGCTGTTGTGAGGAAAACTGGGTGCAGCTGAGCTGGTTTTATCCATTGCTATTAACTCTGTCAGCTACCAGAAACCTTGAAATGTCCTTCAGGAGAACTTCTTGCAGGAAAAGTAGGGAAGGATGCCAAGGGGATGGGAGAGAGGGAGGGAAGGCCTTGCTTTTAGTAATATTTTCCTTTTTATTTTTCCTTGGTGTTTTCAGCTGCAGTTTAGGAATTTTTTTGCAGAAGAAAACCAGGAAAAGCTGCTCATTATTCTAATGCTTCTTTGAGCTTCCTCAACAATTACAGATCCCAGTCACTGCCTGAGGAAGAGGGGGAGAAGCAAGGGGAGAAATCAGGATTTTAGGCTGTTTTGTTGGCTGTTTGGTGCCATGTTGGGTGACCTTTTTGCAAGGGGAGTGCTCAGAGTGGAAAGTGAGCACCATGGCCAGGTTCCAGTGATGGGGTTTTCTCTGCAGTCCTCACAGGTGGAGAAGGAAGCTGTCCCAGCCTCCACAGGGGAGCCATCCTCATTCGTGCACCTTTCCAAGTGTGGGCAGAAGACCAAGCCCCTGATCCCAGAGATGTGCTTTACCTCAAGTGGAGAAAACACCGAGCCCCTTCCTTCAAATTCCTACATTGGAGAGGATGGAACCAGTCCCTTGATATCCTGTGCCAAATGCTGCCTGCAGGTTCATGCTAGTGAGTGTTTCACCTTCCCCAGAGTCTTTGTGTGTTGCTGTACTTGAGTTCCTTTTGGCAGGTTTGTATCCTGTCACTTCCATTTTTATCTTTCTTGGTACAAGAATATCAGGAATCCCAGGAAGGTTTGGGTTGGAAGGAGCTTAAAGCTCATCCAGTTCCCATCCCCTGCCATGGGCAGGGAACCTTTCTCTCAAAGCACATCTGTGTATTCAAGTCCATCTTGGCAGCCACTGATCTTAAAAATATACACCAATATTCTTTTTACTGCTTATTTTGTTGGCTGATTCTTCTCTGTCTCAGAGAAAAGATTCTTTCTTTTGATACCTTTCATTTTTTGTAATAAAGCAGAACTCAAAGGCTTTATTGCACTCTTTTCTCTCACATATTTTGTTCCAATATTGTTCTGTTGGGGGAGGCTGTATTGTTCCTGCATGCAGCAGAGATTATGGAGTAGTTTGAGATATATTTTATTAGTGTCTGTGATAGTGTTTGTAGTAATGGCACTTGATTACAAAAGGGAACATATGTCTGTTTGCTTCCCTGATAGTTATGTCTAAAAGAAGATCTGATTAATCCTGGTGGAGTGTACCTTCAGTGGAGATTGTACAGCATCCAGTTAACATTTGTGACGAATTACTCTTCAGCTGTTTGATCTTGACAGATGGGGAATCTTATTTGACTTGCATCAGCTGGAATTACTTTTGTTGTTCCAATTTTAGAGTCTGCAGGTCCCCGTGCAGCTCAGCAGGGCTGGGGAACTGGAAGGAACTTTTGTTCCTGTGCTGAATCCCTGATTATGGTCATTGCTGGCTAATCAGGCCATGGGATGCAGAGTGGATGTGAGGAGGAAGATTTCATCCTGCCTTCACAATTCAGGGCTCCTGCATCTTGTCCATCCTTAGGCTTGCAGTAGTCCAGTCTCTCAGAATGGTTTCTGTGGCCAAATTCTATTTAAGGACAGAGGGCTGTGGGCAAGATGATGTTAATCTGCAGGCTCAGACCTGAGATCTGTCTTTTTTTAGAGAAACTCAGCTTTATATTTTGGCTGTACTCTCCCCTTGAGGGTAGGACAGGACAGGTGTTAAATCTGATGGAGGCTCCAGTGCCTGGCTGTTTCCTTGTGCTCTGTGACATCCCTTTGACTTTGCTGCAGAGAATCCATTTGCTTTTATTGCAGGATTGCAGTGGTGAGGTGTATTTTGGCTGACTGTAAAAGCAGCTGGCAGCCTGTGTGTTCTTGGGAAGTGCCCTCTCAAACTGTGCTGGGTTCCAGCAGCCAGGCCCTACAGAGAGGGGAAGGTTTGGGAAGGTTTCTGAGCTTTTGAGGCACTGACAAAATCCATTAAAAGAGCATATTTTTCTTGGTTTATCCCTGTGGGACAACCTGGGGTTCAGCAAATGGGGCTGTTCTGTCCTCACAGAATCACTGAGGCTGGAAGACACCTTTAAGGCCATCAAGTCCAAACATCAGCCCAGCACCACCACCCTGCCCACCAGTAGCCATGTCCCCAGGTGCCACGTCCATGGATGTTTTTAACACTTCCAGAGATGGTGATTCCACCTCTGCCCTGGGCAGGCTGTTCCAACCCTTTCCATGAAGATATTTTTTCCTAATTTTCAATCTAAACCTCCCCTGGTGCAGCTTGAGGCTGTGCTCAGGGTCTGGCTCTACCTCAGCTCAGTTTTGGACTGAACACCCCTGTCCCTGTTCTAGCCTGGGTGGAATTTGCTGCCCTGATTTGCCATATGATGAAAAGAGACCTCTGATGTGGAGAGCAGCTGCAGATCCATAGTATTGACTTTTTTTGACATGCTGTTTATCTGGTTAAGTGGATGATATTTATAAATCAGGCTGTGGTGGCAACCCCTGTGCTTTCTGAATGTCTTCTTTTAAGTTTAATTCAGTAATTTGAGATTGTTGTTCCCAGCTGAAATTTTCTGTTCAGTTTGTTAGGGTAGGTGAAGGCTGGATGAGATTTTGTTAGGAGGGATAGAGGCTGGGTGGAATGAGCTGTGTGTTAGTTGAGATGCTTATCTTCAATTTTCCACTCACTTTACAAGCTTGCAGGAATCACATAGATCTACTTTTCCAAAACTGTATTTGTGTCTTTTCCCCATTGTTTTCGGTGACAAACCTCAGTGCCTTTTATAGATTTTTAAGGACTTCTTTTTTGTTCTTATTTCCCTGTCTTTATAATGGGTATAATACCACTTTACTATTTTGGTGGTGTTGTAGGAGGATTTGGTGTTTGCATGTTACAGTAATTGATGCTCTGTAAAATGAGATGGTTTTAAGACTTCCTATAACCATAAATTAAATACTGTTAACTATGTGGAATGCAGGTATTTAATTTCCTTGCTGTATTATTGGCCTTGTCCTTCCTCGTAACACCACTCAGCAAAAGTAACTGCTTCAAGCTTGCCAAAATTCATGTGTGTTTCCATGTGTGAGTGCACTCCAGCCCTGGTGGCATCACCTTGGAGCCCAGTTCCTGCCTAAAGAAACAAAGTCTTGCTATTGTAGTCCTTAGAAAAGTGAAAAACAAATGTGAGGGATACCTTTGGGGGGAGTTTGGTCGGTTTGTTTCCAGACCTGCTGCTCCCAATTCCGATTTTGTTGGAATACAGTTCCTCAAACGCTCTCAGAGTTGCTTCTGAACTGAAAAGTCATGGAGTGAAACTGAGAAGTGAAGCTGAGAGGTGCTGAGGAAGGGCTGCTCTGAGGGGCTGTGGCTCTGTCTGTTGCAGGCTGTTACGGGATCCGCCCGGAGCTGGTGAACGAGGGCTGGTCCTGCTCGCGGTGCTCAGCCGGCGCCTGGGCAGCGGTAAGGGCTGGCACAGCACCCTGGCACTGCTGGCATCACCCACTGCCCCCCACACACAGGGGGGAAGGATTCACATTGCCTTTGAGATCCCAGGTGGGAGATGGGCAGTGCTAAGGACTGGCACAGCACCCCTGGCACTGCTGGCATCACCCACTGCTGGCATCACCCCCTGCCCACAGACATGGGTGGGGGAGGATTCACATTGCCTTTGACATCCCAGGAGGGAGATGGGCAGTGCTAAGGACTGGCACAGCACCCCTGGCACTGCTGGCATCACCCACTCACTGCTCCACACCCACAGGGGGGAAGGATTCACATTGCTTTTGAGATCCCAGGTGGGAGATGGGCAGTGCTAAGGACTGGCACAGCACCCTGGCACTGCTGGCATCACCCACTGCTGGCATCACCCCCTGCCCACAGACATGGGTGGGGGAGGATTCACATTGCCTTTGACATCCCAGGAGGGAGATGGGCAGTGCTAAGGACTGGCACAGCACCCCTGCCACTGCTGGCATCGCCCCCTGCCCACAGACACAGGGGGAGAAGGATTCACATTGCCTTTGACATCCCAGGAGGGAGATGGGCAGTGCTAAGGGCTGGCACAGCACCCTGGCACTGCTGGCATCACCCACTCACTGCTCCACACACACAGGGGGAGGATTCACATTGCCTTTGACATCCCAGAAGGGAGATGGGCAGTGCTAAGGGCTGGCCCAGCACCCCTGGCACTGCTGACATCACCCACTGCCCCCCACACACAGGGTGGGAGGGATTCACATTGCCTTTGAGATACCAGGAGGGAGATGGGCAGTGCTAAGGGCTGGCACAGCACCCCTGGCACTGCTGGCATCACCCACTGCTGGCATCACCCACTGCTGGCATCACCCACTGCCCCCCACACACAGGGGGGAAAGGATTCACATTGCCTTTGACATCCCAGGTGGGGTGTGGGCAGCGGTAAGGGCTGGCACAGCACCCCTGGCACTGCTGGCATCACCCACTGCCCCACACACACAGGGGGGAAGGATTCACATTGCCTTTGAGATCCCAGGTGGGAGATGGGCAGTGCTAAGGACTGGCCCAGCACCCCTGGCACTGCTGGCATCACCCACTCACTGCCCCACACACACAGGGGGGAAGGATTCACATTGCCTTTGACATCCCAGGTGGGAGATAGGCAGTGCTAAGGGCTGGCACAGCACCCCTGCCACTGCTGGCATCACCCACTGCCCACAGACATGGGTGAGGGAGGATTCACATTGCCCTTGAGATCCCAGGTGGGGTGTGGTCACTTTCTGGGGAGGATGAAGAGCCTGGCAGAGTTTTTGGGCCCGTTCTGAAGGAGTTGTGTTCCCGCAGGAATGTTGCCTGTGCAATCTCAGGGGAGGAGCTCTCCAGATGACCACTGATGGCCGGTGAGTGCTGGTTCTGAGGGTGTTTTCCTTCCGTGCTGCACCTGATCTCCTTGTCTTGTGAATTTAGTCTTAATGCTCGGTGTAGCAGCAAGTTTTGGGGTTCTGGAGGGAACTGCTCCTTGTTGACTTGGCAGAATGAGCCCAAGGGACTGTGCTGCCATACACTGCACCAGGCTGCTTGACAGCAGAGCTTCTGAACTCCTGCTGAATGTGGTTGTTTCTCAGAGAAAAGTCTTCTCAGAGAATGTTTAGCATAGTGCAATATCAGGTGTAGGGGAAGGCTGATCTCTGTTGTTCCAGAGACATTTACCTTGTGCCACCCTGATTAACAGTCAGTTGGGAACATTGCCTCGGCTGCCAACCCCTGGAAATGTGCCTCGATGCTGAGGAGGCAGGGAAATGTTAACTGCCCTCCTGAGCATTTCATTCAGATGATGGCAGGCCCTGATTTGTGTTTTCACTCTGCTCCCCAGGTGGGTCCATGTGATCTGTGCTATCGCTGTCCCCGAGGCGCGTTTCCTCAATGTCATAGAGCGTCATCCTGTGGACATCAGCGCCATCCCCGAGCAGAGGTGGAAACTGGTGGGTGTCTTTTCCTGGGGACACTGGTTGGGAACAGGAGCCAAAAGGGAAAAGCTCTAACTAGACAGAAAATCATTGTGTGGGTTTGTGAAGCAGCTGAGATTGGAGGTGATCTCGCTCTCATTTCCAAACAAAAGCTTTTCGTTTGTGTCTGCTGAGCCCTGTCAGTGCTTTGACACACAAGCAGCTTTGATTTCCAGATGTGCCTTTACTCTCTGGGAGTGTGCTGTACCCTGGGCAGAGCCTGGGACTCCTTCCCACCTGCAGTCAGGTGTAAAGTGCCTAAAAGCTCCATTTACTGCAAGTACTGCACAGCAGGAGTGCAGAGGGACATGGTGACTAGAGAGAAGCTGAATTGTTCATCTCTAATTCACCTTTCCTTACAACATTTCTCTCTTTCTATCAAGAAATCTCTTGTAGAAATGAATAAACATTTCTGTGACCCTGACTGCAAGGCAAGACTGCAAGGATTTTAATACAAGCCCAGCTCCAAGTTGTTATTTAGCTGTGTGGCCTCATCCGAGGGATTAGTAATGGACGATTCATTAGCTCAGAGCAATTTATCTTAATGTTAGTTAATGCTCCATCACTATAGTGTGTTATTGCAAAATAAATTGTGCTTTTGCTGCTTTTTTTGGTACAGAAGTCAGCTGGGTGACACAGTGTGGGATGGGGAAGGTGCTGGAGCAGTGATAGATGGGTTAGTGCTGATGGATTCGTTAACAGAGCTGCTACTTAGTGCAGCCAGCCCGGGTGAGAGATTAGGAGGAACCTATCCCTGCTTCCAGAGTTATTTCTCTGTTGTGCAAATGGGTTTTGTACACAAATGTGAATGTAAAAAGCATTCATTATTCAGCAGGAGTGATGGGGCAGCGCAGTGCCAGGGTGATAAATCTTGCAGCCGTGGCTCTTTATGGATCAGCTGACACTTCCAACGTGCATCCTCTTCATTACCAGCACTTGTAACGCTGAACTTAAAATCCTTTTACACAACACTCACTTGTATTGCTTAATGGAGCCTCACAAGGAAACATGACTTAATTCTTTAACCCTTCCTTGGCTGCCTGGCAGTGCTGCAGACCCAGGGCAGTGTCTGTGTGTGTCTGACTCCACTGCTTTGCTCTGCTCCAAAGCAGAGCTTGTGCCTGCCAGAGCCTCTGCACGGACCCACTGTGCCCATTTCTCATTCATTCCTCAATTAAAACTGCAAAGTTTCACAGAATCCCAGAATATCCTGAGTTGGGAGGGTCCCCAAAAGCCATCAGTCCAGCTCCTGGCCCTGCACAGACACCCCAACAATTCCACCCTGACACCATTGTCCAAATGCTGCTGGAGCTCTGGAAAGAAATTTGTTTTGATTTCTTCTGTTGTATTCCATTTGCACCTCGTGTTTTCTTCCTCTCTCAGGGAACCTGGGGAATTTTTACATGAAGTGCCTTGACTTACACAGGCCAGTGTTGGAATTTACAGGCACGTATTCCTTGTGCTGCTGTTAGCCAGAGCCTGGCTTGTAGCTCAAATGTCAAAGCCTGGCTTTAAACCCTTCATTTGGAAAGTTTTAGAGTTTTCAATTAGGTAAGGATTAAACAATTAATTTGGATAGCAGAATACAGAGGCAGTGGTGCTGTGGGGTACAAAGGGAGTGTAAATTGGATAAGATTGTGTGCAGAGACTCATGAGCCATGGTGGGGAGGTTTAGGATTCTTCATGGGAATTTGCAGGTAATTCCTGGAGCGTGTGGGGAGTCACTGGAGGAGCTGGGGGCTGAGTGCTTTGGAGGTGAGCAGCTGCAGTTAGGAAGATAAACTGAGAGAGACTAAAAGGTGATGGCATTGGAGCTCCTGACTTTGGCAGTGATGGACTTGGTGCAGTACTTGATAAAATTGGGAAGAGGACCTTTGAGGAGAGAAGGAATGATGTGAAGGGTGAGGACAGTTGATGTAAATAGATGAGGGTAGTGGAGGAGAGAGGGGGTAGGGGTTATCCATGGTTATAATTTGATTTTTTTTAATATGTTTTTATTGTTTTAAGTTCCTGTGATGAGGGCTGAGGTGCCAGGGAGTGGCAGTGATCTGGTGATAGGAATGTCCTGTTCTCTAAGCATGGACCAGCTCTCCCTGTGCAAGCACAGACTTTTCAGTCCATTTGTGGGTATGGCACCATTTTCAGAACTGCAGTTTCCTGCTCCCAGATTGATGGCACATTACAGGCCTGTGCACGTAAATTATTTATGACGTGGAAATTTGGAATAATTAGCTGTCATTCCTCAGTGGAGTAAATGAATTGCAGTGTTCATCATGCAGCAGACAGCCCATTTCTTACTCTCAGCAGTGACCTGACTCTGGTGTGCATTTATTCCAAAGATTTCTCTCCTGTGCTTTGGACTCTTTTCCCTCCCACAGAAAACGCTTTTAAATCTCCTTGTGCAGCTTTCCCGCAGCACTTGGCACTGGTGTTTCAGTCCATCCCATCTCCCACACTTCCAGATCTGCATTTTCATGTGATCCCAGACTGGTTTGGGTTGGAAGGGGCCTTAAAGCTCATCCAGTGCCACCCCTGCCATGGTCAGGGACATCTTCCACTGTCCCAGGCTGTCCCAGCCCTGTCCAGCCTGGCCTTGGGCACTGCCAGGGATCCAGGGGCAGGCACAGCTTCCCTGGGCACCCTGTGCCAGGGCTTTACCACCCTCACAGCCAAGAACTGTCACTTCCTCCATCACTCCTTACACATCAGGCTCACTGTCACTCACATTTATCTTTTGATCATATTTGCTCTGAACATCCCTTTGCTGCAGCTCTTGTGCCTGTCACAGGGAGTTTGTGTGGGCACAGGGTGTGTGCTAATCCTGGCTTGGCAGAGTCCTGTTGGCATCAGGAGGGGCAGATTCCTGCCCTGGCAGGGTTAATGCTCCCCGAGCCCCCTGTGTGTCAGCAGCTGCTGGGACAGGGGGATATTGACAGGTTAATAATGGCATCAGTGCCATTGACTCCCCTCAGTCCTGCTGTGCACTTTCCTGCTGCTTATCAGCTCTGGAACATGGTTTGCAGAGTGATAAAGGCTCTGCTTATTAAAGGCTAAACCCACGTTCTGGCAGCGCTCAGGCTCTGGCTTTGAATTTCCTGGCTTTTGTTCGTTTGTGTAAAAAGGCCAAATTAATCTTTGGTGTAAACAAACTGCCTTCAGTTAATTCATGGGACTTATTTCATAGAAATGTGGGGCAGAACCCAGCCAGGGAGGGGATGTTGCACAGGAATAAGGAAGAACAAATCTCCTGTTCTTTGGCATCTTTTGCTTTCAAGGAAGAGAAGTGTTCCTGGAGAAGGAATCCCAGAATCCCAGAATGGTTTGGGTTGGATGGGACATTGAAGGTTTTGGAGTTCCACCTCCTGCCATGGTCAGGGACACCTTTTGTTCATTTTAATCATGAAAGGCACATTTGTCTCATGTGTTTGGTATTAATTTTGCCCTGATTTGCCTTGTGCCAGCCTCAGATAAGGTAAAGAAGCTGCC
Organism: Calcarius lapponicus; assembly: GCA_039654755.1. Classification (NCBI taxonomy): domain Eukaryota; kingdom Metazoa; phylum Chordata; class Aves; order Passeriformes; family Fringillidae; genus Calcarius; species Calcarius lapponicus. Next base: position 11,934,992 of record JBBFKN010000011.1, read on the forward strand.
CCACCCAAGGCCAGTGCATGGACTGGATGATTGGGATGAGCTTTAAGGTCCTTCCAACCCAAACCATTCTGGGATTTGCTGATCAGTGACAGATTCCTGGAAATGTTAAAAAGTGAGTGGTGTTTCCAAATAGATCCCTGGAAACATTATGCAAGAATCCATTCTTTAGACTGGGATTCCCAAAATCTCCTTTTCTGTATTTCTGAGGGGCTGGAAACAAGAAATGGTGCTGTTATAGAGAGTGAGGAAATTTGTCTTGTTCCCACTACAGCTCCTGCTCGCTGTCAGTGCCATCAGGCTCAGGATTTTTAGCTTTGAGAAAATGTAATTTCTTTTTAAAGCAGTCCCACATCTTACATCGATTTACCTCATAACTGGATCTGCTTTGCAGAAAATGAGTGTGAAAATGTCTCTGAGATTTCAGACATTTTCCCTGATAATTCTGGTTTTTTTTTGTACAATGTTTTTATTTCTTTTGTTTGCAAAACTGACTGAATTATCTACAGTGGCTCATCTGACATGGATGCCAATAAAATATTTATGGTTGATATGCTTATGCATCTAAAATAAACACGCAGTATTTTTGTTCCATTATATGATTTTATATTCCATGAGATCTGATCAATACAATGTCCCATTAAATATAATCAAGCAAATTGCCACCCAGTTACTGCGTTCTGTTCCTTCAGAAAAATGGAAATGTTATTTTCCAGCAGTGCACCTGTGAGCATCCAGCTGCTGTTGGAGTAATGAAGTGTAGGAGCACTGTTGATGTGAGGAGGGTGAGGGTGCAGCAATGCCCTGATGGGTGTTTGCCCAGTCCAAACTGGAGTCCAGTCTGTCTGTGCCCAGTGTGGCTGTGCAGGGCTGAGTGCCTGGAGGTGCTGGCATGGCCCTGGGAGTGGTAAGGCAGGGAATGACAATGCTGCATGTTGGCTTGGGGAGATCCCGAGGGGGTGCGCACAGACAGGCCTGGCACAGAGCATCACTTTGGCTGTGGCGCTGCAGCCACGGGCTCTACGCCGTGTGCCACGTCCTGAGGGGGCTGTGGGGGCTCTGCAGGGCTCCAGGCTCTGCTCCTGGAGAGATCTGAGCTCTGGGTGTGCTCCCTTGCAGAGCTGGGGGTGATTCCAGCTGTGTTCCTTGCAGAGGTGACTCCAGCTGTGTTCCCTTGCAGAGCTGGGGGTGATTCCAGCTGTGTTCCTTGCAGAGGTGACTCCAGCTGTGTTCCCTTGCAGAGGTGATTCCAGCTGTGTTCCCTTGCAGAGGGGTGATTCCAGCTGTGTTCCCTTGCAGAGGGGTGATTCCAGCTGTGCTCCTTGCAGAGGGGTGATTCCAGCTGTGCTCCTTGCAGAGGGGTGATTCCAGCTGTGCTCCTTGCAGAGGGGTGATTCCAGCTGTGCTCCTTGCAGAGGTGACTCCAGCTGTGCTCCTTGCAGAGGGGTGATTCCAGCTGTGCTCCTTGCAGAGGGGTGATTCCAGCTGTGTTCCCTTGCAGAGGGGTGATTCCAGCTGTGCTCCTCTGCAGAGGGGTGATTCCAGCTGTGTTCCCTTGCAGAGGGGTGATTCCAGCTGTGCTCCTCTGCAGAGGGGTGATTCCAGCTGTGTTCCCTTGCAGAGGGGTGATTCCACCTGTGTTCCCTTGCAGAGGTGATTCCAGCTGTGCTCCTTGCAGAGGTGACTCCAGCTGTGTTCCCTTGCAGAGGTGATTCCAGCTGTGCTCCTTGCAGAGGGGTGATTCCAGCTGTGTTCCCTTGCAGAGGGGTGATTCCAGCTGTGTTCCTTGCAGAGGGGTGATTCCAGCTGTGTTCCTTGCAGAGGGGTGATTCCAGCTGTGTTCCCTTGCAGAGGTGATTCCAGCTGTGCTCCTTGCAGAGATGGCTCCAGCTGTGTTCCTTGCAGAGCTGGCTGTGACCCCAGCTGTGTTCCATTGCAGAGCTGGGTGTCACTCCAGCTGTGTTCCCTTGCAGAGATGACTCCAGCTGTGCTCCCCCGCAGAGCTGGCTGTGACCCCAGCTGTGTTCCCTTGCAGAGGTGTGTGTACTGCAGGAAGAGGATGAAGAAGGTGTCTGGGGCCTGTGTGCAGTGCTCCTACGAGCACTGCTCCACGTCCTTCCACGTGACGTGCGCGCACGCGGCCGGCGTGCCCATGGAGCCCGATGACTGGCCCTACGTGGTGTCCATCACCTGCTTCAAGCACAAAGCAGCAAACCAGAACGTAGGTTTTGGGCTGGGCTGGGGGATTTGGGGTTTTGTTGGGGTGTTTGGTTTCTGGGGTTTTAAAAAATAGCTTCTCCCCGCCTGTATTGGCTCAAAACGTTTTGTGCTTTTAATTCAGAAGGATTGTCCAGGAAGCCGTTGTTGGGGATGGCTTTAATCTGCAAGAGGGCTGGTTTGGATGGGATATTGGGAAGGAATTCCTGGCTGTGAAGAGGGTAGAACACTGGCACAGGGTGCCCAGGGCAGCTGTGGCTGCCCCTGCATCCCTGGCAGTGCCCAAAGCCAGGCTGGATGGGGCTTGAGCACCCTGAGAACATGGGAGGTGTCCCTGCCATGGCAGAGGTGGCACTGGGTGGGATTTAAGGTCCTTCCCACCCAAACCATTCCACGATTCCATGGAATTTTAGACCCAGCTTTTGGAGCTGTGTCTGGCAGCTGTTCCTGTGTCCCTGCAGGTCCCATTCCGCAGGGAGGTGGCCCTGGGGCAGACAGTGATCACCAAGAACAGGAACGGGCTCTACTATCGCTGCAGGGTCATCGGCACCAGCACCCAGACCTTCTACGAGGTCAACTTCGACGACGGCTCCTACAGCGACAACGTCTACCCCGAGAGCATCATTGTAAGGCAGCTCTGGGACACTGCTGTGGCACAGGCACTACCAACTGAGCTGTGCCCTGGGCTGGAACAGCAAAGCAAAACTTAACTTTTTCATTTTAATTTTTAAGTTGCTGCTCGCCTAGAAAATCTCATCCCGCTCTTCATGACAGATCTTGTTTCTGACATTATCTCATTTATTTTTTGGTTGCTTTACAAAGATGTGATCTTGCTGAATGCAGATGACTTCACAGAAAGCGGTGTTTGTTCTAAATTTCATCCTATTTGTTTTGTGGTTGAATAATCTTATTTTTCAACTGACAAGTGTGATTCATGGGGGAAGCAGATTGTTCGTAAGCGCTTCTGGTTCAAAACAGGGAATTCACTTAATAGAGGGAATGTCTAGAAGAGGCTGATTTGTCAGCTCATGCATTGCCTTCCTGATTGTGCCACTGATTCACTGAGTTGCCCTGCTTGTTTTTGAGATACAGGAGATGTGATGCTGTGGGATTTGTAATGAGAAATGTCCATGAACTGGGTGCTGGCAGCAGAAGGAGCTGCCGGAGTCAATTGCTGCTCTCTCAGGCTGGTTTTGTTTGAGATGCCCACAATTAATCACAAGTGCAGAAATGTATCCTATTGCTCATTAGCCTGTGATTTTAGCCCACCTCTGTCTCCTGAGCTCTGCTGGAGCTGTGTCTCTGACCCCTCTCTCTCTGTCCTCAGAGCAGGGACTGCATCCAGATGGGGCCCCCTCCGGAGGGGGAGCTGGTGCAGCTGCAGTGGACAGACGGGATCATCTACAAGGCCAAGTTCATTGCAGCCCAGATCAGTCAGATTTACCAGGTGAGTGGCAGAGAGATCCCTGGGGTGTGCTCCAGGATGGGAGAGCTGAGCCTGCACCAGGGATGGGCTGCTGGAGCTGGGCAGAGCAGGAGGAGGATTTGGGAGCAGATGATTTATTCCCTCTGAGTTTGTCCAGCCTGAACTTGGCACCCCTATTAAACTGTGCTCTGTGTCCTTCTGCTTTATGCAGAAAAGTGTATTAAAGTCTTGGGCAAAGGAAATAAGAATCCCTTAAAAACTTTTAATAGTTTTAACATTTTGCTGTGCACGTTTCCATGAATAAACATCCCTGGAACATCTGATGCATAATTCATGATATAATCAGTGCTTAACAAAAAGGGTTTCATGGGAGGAGTTTTCTGTACCTGGCTGACTATTTCTGCCGGTTGAAATACAAAAGTACTTTAGTAGCTGGAGCTGTTTCCTTGTGACCTGTAAAAATGCTTTGTTTAAGATGAAAGAAATTCTTATTACCATATTGGCCTGAATAGAGGGCTGCTTTTATCATAAGTGAAAAGCTGCTTTTTTCAGGATATGAATCAAAAATCAATGTGAGGTGCTGGGCCAGCTGGAGTACAGATATTTTGGGATCCGTGGAGCACTGAATGAATCCACTTGGATGAGACAGAGGTGCCTGAACAGCACTGAAAGCAGCACTTTTTGGGCTCAGCATCCTCCCCAGAGCTTGGGACTGCTCTTTCCACAGTGACACTCATGGGAGCTGGCCCCTGGTGCTTCCTGGGGGGCCCAGCTGTGGCACAGGCTGGGAATGGGCTGTTCAAATGTGGCTCTGAGTTCATTTTCTGCCTCCCTGCAGGTGGAGTTTGAGGATGGCTCTCAGCTCATGGTGAAGCGTGGGGATATTTATACCTTGGAGGAAGAGCTTCCCAAGAGAGTCAAATCTCGCCTGGTGGGTACCAAAATAGCAAACAATAAACCAGCTGCAGCTTGCAGAACCCCTTCACATTTCCTTCATGTATTTTTTAGCCATTAGGTGAATGCAGCCTCCAGTTTCTGTGGCTGTAAAACTGCTTGTCATTCCCAAAATACACAGAGTGGAAGAAATCCTGGCCATGGATGCTTGAGAGGCACAGAAATGATTTCCCCTTGCACGTGTTCAGCTCAGAGTTTTATTTTCTCTGGTTAAAAGATTATGTTCAGATCATTTTACACCATATGAATTCAGTTATATGGAGTCATCCTGTCCAGGGTTGAGGTGAGCTGGGCTGCAGCTCAGGGGTTTCTGGAGAACTGATTATCACTGTGGGATCAAACCCCCTTTTCTCACCAAACTGGAGATTTAGAGGGTGGCTCTTACCTATAAATCTCTTAATCTACAAGATCAGGCTGTCTTTAAGTGCATACAGTGGAATTACTGAGCCTAGAAAAGATGAGGGATTTATTTCATAGCTTTTATTTAATTCCAGACTTGCTGGGTGTTTTCAGACCCTTTAAAGCCGTTTCATTTAACCGGGTGATGGGACTGGAGAATGGCCAGGGGGTTGCCAGCCCAGGGGGACTGTGGGTCTCTCCCTGTGCTCCTGCTGTGCCCCTGATGGTTGTTTTGTGTCTCCTGCAGTCCCTCAGCACTGGGGCCCCTCAGGAAGATGTGTTTTCGGGAGATGAAGTGAGAGCAGCCAAGCGTCCCCGGCTGGGGAATCCCAGGAATCCTGAGGAATATGGACAAACCCCAGATTACCTGGCCTTCATGGAGAGCCTGTTGCAGACACAGTACCAGCCTGGGACTCAGAGCAACATGTTTTAACCAGGATTCATCCAAAAGATTCAATTAACCCTTTTTGAGTTAGTGGAAAAATAAATAGGAAAACTGTGGAATGGAAGACCAGCCCTGTGCAATAGCCTGCTGTGAATTTCTTTCATCTCCTCTTGGTTTGGACTGCAGGAAATCCCTGTCTGGCTGCTACCTCGACCTTGCCAGGAGTTGCTGACCAAGAGCTGGGGAGCTTGGAAACCCTTCAGCTTTTCACATGGAGACTTTGGAAGAGTTTCTACAGATGGAGCTTTGTGACTGGCTCTTTTTTTTTTATGAGGAAAGGGTTAAAATTTAACAAAATGAACTTTTTCAAATCTGTCAAACTTTTGTCTTTCAAGGTGCTATTACATTGACTACTGAAGCAGCCTTTGGAATCGTGTTTTCTGTACATAGACGTCACCTTTGTGAAGTTTTCTATGAATGAGCATTATTAAAAAAAAAAGCAAGCAAAAATAGGAAAGTGAGTTTCCACAAAACATTTTTCTAGATTATGGCTTTAAAACAGAAAATAAATTAAATCCTCCCCCCTCACCCCCAAATGAATTGTGACTGATGTTACAGCGGGGAGAGGGAGAGCAAGAGCAGATGTCCTGGAATGTTCTGGGTTCTTCTTTTGTAAAGAAACACTATCTTTGTAAGCTGGGGAAGGTGGGGAAGCAATGTTCACGCTGGGATGTTTCTGCCATTGGCTCTCTGCACGCCCTGGGATGGATGTTGGCATCGCTGCCACGTCCCCAGGGAGGGGCTTAGGGAAGAAATGGCCAGGTTTGGGTCATTCCTCTCACCTTCCTTCCCCATCTTTGCCATCACAGTTGCTTTCTAGTTCAGGATCAGCATGGCTTTGAGTTCCAGTGTGCCACCCTGGTTTGGCAAGTGTTCTGTTGCTGCTTGTGTTAGCTCCCCACGAGCCAGAGGCTCCCCGGCAGCACTTCTCCCTTAGCACTTCTCCTTTCTATTTCCTTTGTCTCTTTATTTTTTAATTTTATTTTTTCTTTTTTGAGTTGTGCTCCTTACAGTGTGAGAATCATTCCATGACAGAAGCTTGGGAGGTGTTTGTATGTTTTTCTTTTATCCTATTAAAGAAGAAATTCCTCAAACATCTGATTGTCGTGACATCCTTTCCTTAAGCAAAGACTGAGCCTGTGAGTTCCTCCTGGAGTGCAAGCCCTGCCTTTGACTGGACTCAGCTCACTGAGGATTGCAGGAGCATTAAAGGCAGACCCCAGCCCTGAAGTGTTGAGGGGGCAGCTCCCACCTGGACGTTTGGAAATCCCCTGGGCTGAAGAGCTGATGTGGAGCAGTGCTTGGCAAAGAGCCTGCTCCAAACCCTGCTGGAGCCACTGGAAAATCTTCCCCTGTCTTTGGAGGAGCTCAGGCAGTTCAGAGAGAGAGAATGAGGCAGTGCTGGTGCCGAGCTGGAGGGGCCAGGGCAGAGCTGGGAAGGTTCAGGTGCAGGGGGGAGAGCGGAGCAGAGGCACCCAAGCCCTCCCCTCCCTGCACAGCCCAGCCTGGCCAGCCAGCAACCTGGAATGCTGCACTGCCATCTCTTCCACTTAATTCCCTGAAATTACTGGATGGAGAGAGACAATATTCTTGTTTTTATTATTATTTTTAAGCCCCTTTGCAAGGTGGTCGTTGTTCTGGGGAGAGGCTGTTAAGCAGCGCTCGGGCTGGATCTTTAAGGGAATAAGTGGGAAGGATTTGTGGGCTAGCAGATGGTAGATTAGCATCTTAAGAGACTCCATGGGTATTAAACTGTCCTAGTGAAAGAGTGGAGATAGAATAAAGCAATTTAATTCCTTTTTTACTTTGGTTTTGTTCTCCCTTGAGGACTGGAGGTCCCATCCCTTCTCCTGCCTCTGCTACGGGTCCTTTTCCTGAGCCTGGCTGGTTGTGAGACCCTGCAAACAAACAGGGTTCTGCTTTTGGGTTCTTTTATTCCTGAGTTTCTGACGTTTTCAGTAGATGTCTCCACGAATAAAACCAAACTGAGACTGATAAAAGTTTAAAAATTGGCAAGGTTCTCCCGAGCCTGGGCTGTTCCTCCCACAGAGCTGTCTCCTGTCGGGTGAAATGTGATTAAATAGAAAACTTGCTGTATAAAAGACGAAGAATGTTGCCAGGCCACGAGAGAAATATTTCAAAACAATTGAAAGAGGAATTTAACCAGCAGAGGAATTTTTTTGGAGGTGGAAGGGAAGGGTGGGATGGGATGAGTGGTTGTGAGCGACGGGGAATTTTCCTCTGCATGCTCGAGTCCTGCAGTAGCTGTATCCATGTGTAGTACCCTTCCCAAATGCTATTTATATTGTAAAAAAACACAAATGTGTTCCCTCACCCCATATTCAGATGCCGAGTTATGTTGAAACATGAACCTGGAACTGTAAAATGCCCTTCCTTGGTGCAAGGATTTTCTCTCTTTTTGTTGATTTTTAAATCCCTCGTTCTGGTTTAGGAATGATTTGTGCAGATTCAGGGTAGTGGCCATACTGATGGTGAATCAACCTATTGAAAAGGAAATAGGAAATGCACATTCCTACCCCTTCCTCCAGTGAAATATATTTGTGTCTGATTATGTGCTATAAAAATAATGATTTTTTTTCCTTTCTCCCCCTAGATTAAGGCTGTGATGTATTTTTTGCCTATTTTTTTTCTCTGCCTCTAGGTTCAAAATTAATTAAAGCTGTTGAGCATTTCAGAATGACACTTTTTGGGGGGTTGAAGTCTCTTCATTTCTAAGTTTGAAGTCTTGTGCAGCAGGAGGTCGTTGAACCTCCTCAAACTGCATCTCCCTGAAACTCCATTGAAACACCTTTCATTTCCCATCCAGAGCTTTCAGGTCATCTCTTGTTCCTTGTCCCAAGAATGACTGTGCTGGCACAGGCACACAAAAAAGGCAGTTTTGGCACAATCCTGAGACTCAAATGAGCTGGAGCTGTTGACACAGAATTATTTGGCAGCTTTGGTAGCAGAAGAAGTCCTTGGGTTACTTGCTCACCAATTGAAAATCAGTGGGAGTTATTTATTCTGCACGAAAGCAGCAAAACAATTAAATTTTTGGTGTCCAACAGGGGAAATGTAAAGGTCACTGTGCAAATACTGTTTGGAATTGCACAGTGACCACAGTTTAACCACTTTTCCTGTGGAACAAACAGGATTTTGGCTCTGTTTCAGCACAGTTCCCTTTGGCTCAACCTCTCCAGCCCAGCCTTGCCATTTCAGATGCCAGCTGCTAATATCCCCCAGCAAACGAGCCAGCCTGTCCCTGAAACAGGAGTGAACCCCTCCCCTGTGCCCCAGATCAGAGTTAAAAATAAAGAAACGGCCAGATCCTCTGCTCATCTGCTTCATTTAACGGAGCCATCTCTGGAAAAAGCAGCAAATTGTCTTTGGTCAGGAGTGAAGGGTCAGTCCCCTGACCCAGGCCAAGATGCTGCTGCAGGGATTCACCTGCCTGGCCAAAGAGGTGAATTTGGGGCTGATTCGGGTGCAGGAGGGTCCCTGGGCAGTTTTCTCCGTGGAGAAGCCACGAGGTGGGAGAAGGGCTCTGCTGCAAATGTGGCTCTGCTTGGAGCTGAGTTTTCCTTCTCTTTGTCACCTGAACAGCTCAGGGCCTCTTGGAGCTGTGGTGTGCCTGGTTAATCTGGGATTCAGCTGGAACATGGAATTAACGCTGCAATCCAGGAGCTTTGTGGCCTGGCTCGGGTGATTAGTGTGAGATTTTTGTCAGCACGAAGTGAAAAATCTGCCTGAGCACAACAGGGTGAGATCCCTCAGCTCAGGGATGGGTCTGGGCTCCAGGAGCAATTTATCAGCACATTTTTCACTAATTCAGCTTACAGACAATTGGCTGCTTGTTAAATGCTGCAGTTTCTCTCACTTCTGTGATACTCCCAAATCCAGGGCTTGGTCCATTTTGTCCAAATAAATTTCCCTGCAGTTTTTCTCAGAACTGAGAGATGTCCTCAGGTTTATTTCTGGCTTCAGGTGTTTGTGCTCAGACCTGAGTGATGAAGAACCTGCAGGTGCCGGGGACCTGCTGGAGCTCTGCCCTGAGCAGTGCCAGCCCTGGCACAGGTGCCCAGAGCAGCTGGGGCTGCCCCTGATCCCTGGAATGCCCAAGGCCAGGCTGGCACTGGGGCTTGGGGCACCCTGGGACCGGGGAAGGTGTCCCTGCCATGGCAGGGGTGGAATGGGATGAGAGACAACATTTGTTGAAATTTGATTTTGCTGTTGGTTTTCCTCTCCTGATTTACACCTGGATACAGCTGAGCAAAAACCACCCCTGAGCTGAGAAGTTTCTGTTGTTGTTCCAAGAGTTTCTCCTGAAATCCTGGGGCTCAGATCTGGGTGTGAGGGCACAAGGAGCTCGGGCTGGGAGCTGCTGTGGCACAGGGGTGGCACAGGGGTGGCACAGGGGTGGCACAGGGGTGACAACACCTCTGGCACCACACCTGGGCCCTGCCAGCCTGGGAACAGAGATCAGCCTGTCCTGGGAGCTGCCTTATCCTGCTGTAGCTTTCCAGCACTGATGGTCCTTTCCTTTTTCCCTTTTCCCTTTTTCTTTTTTTCCCTTTTCCCTGTTCTCTTTTCCCTTTTCCCTGTTCCCTGTTCCCTTTACAATTTTCTCTTTTCCATTTTTTCTATTCCCATTTCCCTTTTCCCCTTTTCCCTTTTCCCTTTCCTTTTTCCCTGTTCCCTTTCTCATTTTCCCTGTTCCCTTTTCCCTTTCCCCTTTTCCCCTTTCTCCTTTTCCCTTTTTTCCCTTTTCCCTTTTCCCTTTTCCCCTTTTCCCTTTTCTCTTCCCCTTTCCCCTTTTCCCTTTTCCCATTTCCCTTTTCCCTTTCCCCTTTTCCCATTTCCCTTTTTCCTTTTTCCCTTTTCCCTTTCCCTTTTCCCATTTCCCTTTCCCCTTTCCCCTTTCCCCTTTCCCCTTTCCCCTTTCCCCTTTTTCCCATTTCCCTTTTCCCTGTTCCCATTTCCCCTTTCCCCTTTTCCCATTTCTCTTTCCCCATTTCCCTTTTCCCATTTCTCTTTCCCCATTTCCCTTTTCCCTTTTCCCTTTTCCCTGTTCCCTTTCCCCTTTCCCCTTTTCCCATTTCTCTTTCCCCTTTTCCCTTTTCCCTTTTCCCTTTTCCCTTTTCCCTTTTCCCTTTTCCCTTTTCCCTTTTCCCTTTTCCCTTTTCCCTTTTCCCTTTCCCCTTTCCCCTTTTCCCATTTCTCTTTCCCCTTTTCCCTTTTCCCTGTTCCCTTTTCCCTGTTCCCTTTTCCCTTTTCCCTTTCCCCTTTCCCCTTTCCCCTTTTCCCTTTCCCCTTTTCCCATTTCCCTTTTCCCTTTTCCCCTTTCCCTTTTCCCCATTTCCCTTTCCCCTTTCCCTTTTCCCCATTTCCCTTTTCCCTTTTCCCTGTTCCCTCTTCCATTCCCTGCAGTGCACCCTCTCTGTGCCACCCTTCCCATGTCCATGGTTTTCTCTGGTTTTCTCCTCTTCCTTATTTTGATGTCAGTGCTCAGTGGGGGGAGTTCTCCCTTTTGTACAGCTTTGCTTTCAGTGGAACAGCTCTGCTTTCCTGCAGAAAATTGCAAATAGGCTCTCCCAGCTGCTTTGTTCCTACTCCCTGTTCCTTTCTTTCCTCAGGATTTGTGTTGGGAGAGGAGGAAGAAAATTAAGAAAATTCCTTCCACGAGCAGGCTGCCAGTTCAAGGAGCTCCTGGTGTTTCCCCTGGGGCTCCCTCCAGTCCAGAGCAAGGAAAACAAATTAAAACCAGGGTGGTGGAACCCACCAGAATATTTTACATTTATTTTGGTGATTTATTAACTCCAGAGTAGATCGGGGAAATTTATGGCATTGTGTTTTTGTGTTATTGGAGCATCCTGTGTGCATAATTTGGGGTAAGATTAATTCCTGTGTGATAAAGGAATAAAAAGCCACGGTGAAGTCAGGCTTGTGCCCTGGAAATGGTTTCCAGTCTTTGCTAGAACACAGTGAAACAAGATAATGGGAAAAATAATGGGAAATGCGGTTTCTGTGTAATCATTGGCCTCTGGAGGTTTTATTTTGGTGACTCAGCAGACACAGAAATGAAAACTTGAGGCATTTGGCCACTGCCAAGGTCGTGGTTGTTGCTCTTACAGCAGGATTTGACGTTCCACAATAAATCTGGGGCAAAAAGAAAGAGAATTCCAAGGTGTTCCTGGCACCCTTGGCAGCTGCTCCATCCTCCACCCTTGCTCTGCTCCATCTCCTCTGCTCCATCTCCTCTGCTCCATCTCCTCTGCTCCATCCTGCTCTGCTCCATCCTGCTCTGCTCCATCTCCTCTGCTCCATCCTGCTCTGCTCCATCCTGCTCTGCTCCATCCTCCTCTGCTCCATCCTGCTCTGCTCCATCCTGCTCTGCTCCATCTCCTCTGCTCCATCCCACTCTGCTCTGCTCCATCCTCCTCTGTTCCATCTCCTCTGCTCCATCTCCTCTGCTCCATCTCCTCTGCTCCATCTCCTCTGTTCTGCTCCATCTCCTCTGCTCCATCTCCTCTGCTCCATCCCACTCTGCTCCATCTCCTCTGCTCCATCTCCTCTGCTCTGCTCCATCCTCCTCTGCTCCATCCTGCCCTGCTCCATCCCACTCTGCTCCATCTCCTCTGCTCCATCTCCTCTGCTCCATCTCCTCTGCTCCATCCTGCTCTGCTCCATCTCCTCTGCTCCGTCCTGCTCTGCTCTGCTCCATCTCCTCTGCTCCATCCTGCTCTGCTCTGCTCCATCTCCTCTGCTCCGTCCTGCTCTGCTCCATTTCCTCTGCTCCATCCTGCCCTGCTCCATCTCCTCTGTTCTGCTCCATCCTGCCCTGCTCCATCCCTCCCTGGGCAGGCTGGGAGAAGAACCAGCCCAGGGCTCCAGCAGGGACCCCCCAGCTCTGCCCCATCCCTGCAAGGAGCAGACAAAAGCCAGGATCTGATAACGGAGCCTGCTTGGAACAGCTGTCTGCTGACAAGTATAATAAACTGTATTAATGGTGTCATTATTATTCCCTAATTAAAAGCTAATAACTAAGAGTTAATTGCCTTTAAAAGATGAAGCAGTGCCATGGCAGGGATTTATCTCTGTTTTTCTTTGCTCGCCTGGCTGTGCTGATATTTTCAGGCTAATTAATTGAATCAAATCTTACTGGAAACTAATAATCTCCCTGTGTCGATTCAGCCAATTGAATTAAAAGGTATTTGCTGCGTGCTGGGCTTAAACAACCCCTCACACATTTATAAATAATATCTGTGTGTTTGTGTTGTCACCTGGGGTCACAGGGTCGGCAGGACACAGTGGGAAAAGCTTCAGTGGGGAGAAGTTTCTGCTCATGTTCAGAGCAGGGACAGATTTGATTTTGGGGTGCAGGTGCAGCCACAGAACCACGTGTGAAACTCCCCAAAAAGTGACCCCTCTGCACCCAGCTGAAGGGAACCAAATGTTCTCTTTGGAAGTTCACTTTATCACTGTTCATCTTCTGCGTGGAGTAAATTTTATTAAAGTTCCCCAAAGAGCAAACTGTAAATTCATTAGGGCCTGTTTTGGACTGCACCTTCTCTCATTTTGGGTAAAAAGGAGATTAGAAGTCATCTGGGCTCTGTGATAATTAAAAAGAAGATGCTCAAACATAATTCTTAATTAAACAGCAATGAGATAAGAACTTGTGTAGTCTGCTTTTGGTGTGTTGGAAAGATGCAGAGGTTCCCATTGTAATTATGTGATTTATGATCTTCCACACAAAGATGTAATTAGTTTTTTCTCCCCCCTTTTTAAAATTTAAACATTATTTAGATAAAAAATTGTGCAGCAATTTGAATCTGCTTTTCCTGAAGGAATAGTAATTTGGTTTGATTTATCTTTAGGTTTCAACCTAGAAAAAAAAATTATAAATATAAAAATACAAATATACTAAAAATATGAAAAATAAAAATAAAAATGGCATCCCAGCCTGGCATCCTGCTGGTTCTTGCTCTGGAAGTGCTTGGGTGTCCCAGCCCTGGGATGGGAGTGGATCCTCACTCGCTGGTGCTCAGCAATTTCCTGAACAACACCTTACACAGCTCAGGCACAGCGTTATACATTTAAATACAAGAGATTTTTTTTTTTTTTAATCATTTGGACACATTTTTTTTCCCCTGAGGGGTTTATTATCCTCAGTAAGCCCGGGCTAAAGCCCTTGTGTAACCCATTAATCTGGGGCTGCCATCTGCACCCTGCGTGGCCCCTGTGCACACAGGGCCAGCCCCAGCTCCTGAACCCCAATTTCTGCCCCCATGGCTGGAAGGAGCTGGGATTTGGGCTTTGGGGAGATAAAGGCACGGAGGGGTTGGGATTGGGAGCTTTGATCCCTGGGCAGATTGCAGAGGGATCCCATGGAGGGTCAGCAGACAATGGGAAACCAGGGAGGTTAAAGGGTGGATGCATTAAATGCTTGGAGAGAGTGTGGTTATCCCACTTTATCACACATTATCACACTTTATAATCACACTTGATCACACTTTATCACATTTGATCACTCTTGATCACACAGCAGGGTCACTGCTGCTCTGCTCCAGCCACAGGGCACCCCATCCTGCCAGGAGCAGGGACTGGGACAGGGAAAAGGACTGGGATGGGACAGGGACAAGGACAGGGACAGGGACAGGGACAGGGACAAGGATGGGACAGGGACAAGGACAGGGACAGGGACAGGGACAGGGACAGGGACAAGGATGGGACAGGAACAAGGATGGGACAGGGACAGGGACAAGGATGGGACAGGGACAAGGATGGGACAGGGACAGGGACAGGGACAAGGATGAGACAGGGAACAGGGACCAGGAACTGGGACTGGGATAGGGATGGGACAGGGACACCTTCCCCTATCCCAGGTGCTCCCAGCCCTGTCCAGCCTGGCCTTGGGCATTCCAGGGATCCAGGGGCAGCCCCAGCTGCTCTGCCACCCTGTGCCAGGGCCTGCCCACCCTCCCAGCCAGGAATTGTCACAATCCTGGTGGTGCTGCAGTGGCTGAGCTCGTGGTTTCCTCCCTGGGAAATGTGGGAGCAGGTTCTCTGTATCCCCTTCCCAAAGGATGAACTTGTAGCAATAGTGAGACAATTTTCTCAGCACCTCTGAGGGTATTTACTTTTTCCATTTCAGTTCTACATCTGTTCACTTGCCGGCTTGGAATTTGCAACCATCTTATTTAGGAGAAGGAATTGATTTCTCGCTCTGTTACTGTTGCTCTCGGTATAATTAAAGCACGTTGCAACGTGAGGAATTTCTCCTGGCCTGGGAACTGCTCTGCCACTTGGGTAATTCTGTAAACCAAGAAAAGCTTTTCCTTTTCCTCTGGAATGTAAATTACAGCTACAGCTACCCTAAAGCCTTTGTTCTGCTGCAGGGGGCTGGGGGCTCCTGGTTCAGGGCTGTGCAGGGGCCTGGGGGCTTTTGCAAATCAATCCCTCAGGGATTTGGCATCCAGGCTGCTGCAAACTCCAGCCGAGGCACAGCTGGCTGTGCCCAGTGTGCGAATGGGAGCAGCCCTGGGCAGGGCTTTGCTGCTCTGAGCTTTGTGGGTAGCCCTGGGCTGGGGCTGGGTGAGCCTGGGGCAGGGCCAGGGCTGACAGAATTGATCAAAGTGGGGGCATGTGAAAAATGCACGCGTTTTATGATTGGCTTTTGGCAAATATTGAAATGAATATTCTATGTGTTGTGTTAGAAAGGGATGCTGCATTCGTTCTCTTAAGTACCGTGTTAAATATAGTTTTAGGTTATAAAAATGGTTAAAATAGAAACGGTGCTATGTAAGATGCTTTGTTTAAAAGAAAGGACTCGCAGTGATATAGCAGCCACAGGACACCTGAATCTTTCAGAGAAAGAGAATTTATTGCCTTCTTATCAGAAGAAACAAACTTCTTCCTGCCTTGAAGGCGCTGTTGGGATTAGAGGGAAGAAGCTGACAATGACCAGACAGAATCCTGTGTTTGAATGGAATTTATGCATCATGTATGAGGTGTATGAGTATGCAATGGGCTATTGTTCTTAAGGGTTAATCCTTTGTTAATATGATGCCCAGAAAAAGGTACCCGGACTGTCTGTAACTCTTTGTTTTGATTGCCTCATATTGTCCTAACTTAAATTGTCCAAATTATTATTACTCTAATTGTATTACTATTTTTATAACCATCTTATTACTATTAAACCTCCCAGCGCCTGGAATATTCCCAGAGCCTGGAATAATTTGTGTTATCCCTTATTTTACCATTTATTAATCCCTACATCAGGCTGCACATTCCAAAGCTGTAACTGGGATGGGATTCCAGCTCCCTGGGAGCCTCACTCTTGCTGGGCACTGCCCAGGGAATGGTCCCAAGAGCTCCAGGAGCCCTCAGGGATGCCCAGGCTGGGATTGTTGGCTGTCTGTGCTGCACTGATGATCCCTGTGTGCCCCTTCCAATTCAAGATATTCCATGACTCTGCGAAGAGATTTCATCCTGTATTTGCTTCCCTAACTGGCTTCCTGTGGAGCTGGTTGGGATTTGTTGAAAGATTTACTCAGCTCCCAGCTGCCGTTCCAATTCTCTTCGCCACTCACCTTCCTGTGCTCCTTGTGGAGTTTATTTCAGTTCTGTGAGGGGTTTGCATTTCAGCCTGGGGGATGGTCATGCTAGCTCAGAAAAGGATGGGAGCAAAATGAGAGCCTGGAGAGCAGTGATGGGGATGGTTATTGGCACAGAGAGGCAGGAACAGCAGAGCTGGGAGCACAGGGCAAGGCTGGGAAACAGCTCAGAAGAAGAATCAGTGTTTCCTCCCTATTCTTCAATGATAACATAAAGTGAGCATCAAAAATCCCCTCCCTGATGTGAGGCTGCTGAGGTGCCTGTCCTGTGTCCCGTGGCTGAGCTCTGGCACCACTCGTGCTACAAATTCCCTTTGAGTCCAGATCATGAGGGCAAAACTTCCCAGACTGCCTGGAGGGCCACGGGCACACGAGCCTGGGTACAAACCAGGAGATTCCTGGGTTTCATTCCTGTCTCTTTTTGCCTGTGCCATTGGGCTGCTGCTGTTTGATGTGAGGTTGGCTCCCTCCCCTCCATCTCTCACATGGAGGAACAGCATTTTGGAGGTGGTGATCCCATTCCCTGGGATCTCAGCTCACCTGATGCTGGTCATGGCTCTCTGGGAGCTTGTTAATTAATTTTTTGTTCATTTCTTTAAGCTGGAGTCCAGCTGCTGCTGGTGGTGTCAGTGTAAGGAAGGAGAGGGGGAGCTGTGGAAGGGAGGGAAGGATCCCAGACCCCAAACTCTTCCATCAGTGCCACCCCTGCCATGGCAGGGACACCTTCCCAAACCTCCCCAGATGAGCAATTCCCTTCTTTGCAGCCACCTTTGGCTTGTCCAGGTGCCTCTTTTCAGCAGGAGCAGAGGGAGAGGAACTGTTCTGTGGCCCTGGGCAGCAGCAGGATGGGTTTGGGAGGCCCTCCCACACACACAGGGCTGCAGCACGTTCAGACAATCTTCCTTTAATACAAAGTCAATATATCTACATACACCGTGGTATGAAAACCACTTACTGTTTCAGTTTGAAATAACAGTGTGAAAGCAACAGCACTTTGCTCTCATACAAAGAAAAAAACCTCCCCCCTCCCCCCAACTTGTCCAGTAAGATTTTGCTGCAACATACTTAGAAATTTGGGCAACTTTCACACAAATAAGTAAAATCTCGAAGAAGCCTTTCAGTCGGTTCTTTTTTTTTTTTTTCTTTTTCATTTTTTCAGTTAAAGACAGGAAATGGGTTGTGTGGGGGGTTCTGGGCAGCACTTGATGGCCATGATTACCCCTTCTAGAAAAATAAAAAAAAAAAAAAAAAGGAGAGGGCAGAGGTGAGCAGAGTTTGGGGCAGGGTGGCTTTTCTCAGACATCCTGAGCTCTGGATACTGAAACTCCTGGGCACTGGAACCACAAGCAGCACAGAGACAGGCCAGGCTGGGTCTGCAACACACCTGGGATGGTAAAACACCTGATGGGTGTCAAGGCTCCAAAATCACTCCTCTGTCTCCAGTCAGCAAAAGCCACTGGTGGTGTTGAGTGTCCCAGTTCAGCCCTGGCCCTGCACGGCCACAGCTGAAGGGGAATTGGCACTGCCACCACCCCTGAAGGGGAACTGGCACTGCCACCACCCCTGAAGGGGAATTGGCACTGCCACCACCCCTGCACCTGCTGCTCCCCCCCTTCCAGGGACCTGGGATATGTCTGTGATTGAAAACAAGAAAACAAAACAAAAAAAATTACTAATAATAAAAAAAAAAAAATCCAGAAAGGACATTTTGTTCTTACATGAGCAAGTTAAACCTTTTAAATGGTAGAAAAGCAATATGTAGAAGTAGCAATTTGCACTGCATTTTTATATATCACAGCCATTACACGTAACATTTCTACAGTGAAAAAATAGACTGTCTTTGAACATAATATGAACAAATAAGCAAATTTTTCTTTTAAATTCATTGACTGATATTCTTTGTCTTAAAAAAAAAAAAAAGGAAAAAATACACTATTTAAAAAAAAGGTAATGTCACTTGTTACAGTTACATCGATACTTTAAAGAAAGCCACTCACAGTATTTGCCATTGGATGCACCTTCCTGGATCTTTCCCCGTTCTTTTACAGCTGGGGCATGTTGGGGACAGTGGGAGATGTGCAAGGAGTGCCTGGTGCTGGGCCAGTCCTGAGAGGAGCTCCCGAGAGCTGCTGAGTTCAGAGGCGACGGGCTGGCCCCAGGAACCAGCTGGATTTGGGAAATCAGTTTCTGCAGGTGTTTCTGGGGCTCCTGGCTGGGAGATGCTGCTGGCAGGAGCAGGGGGACGCAGCTGCTCAGGGCAGCAGTGGGCTGTGGATGTGCAAAGAGCCTGGGGAAGGGGCTGCCTTCTCCCCACCCTGCTCCAAGGAAAGCCTGATGTGCTGGGAGGGGGCCCAGACCCAGCAGCCAGAGCCCCCAGCCCAAGCAAGGGAGGGGTTACCCCCCACAGCCAGCTCTGGGGGTTGTAACTCGCTCTTCTATCCTTTTAAATACCCTAAAAAAGAAATTTTGGAATTAGAAGAAATGAGGAATGTTCCAAGTATTCAAAATGTGAGCTATAAAACCTCTGGCGTGGCAGGGGCATCCCGTGAATGTTTGCAAGGTGCCTGCAAGCCCAGAATCACCCCAATGCTGATACTGAGGTTATTAAGACTCCAGCTAGAAGAACTCCTGACCCTAAGTCTGCCTAAGCGTTGAGATTTAGCTCCTTTTCTTTCACAGGACACCTCCAATTCTGCAAGTGACTTCCTTTAAAGACTGCCAACTACATTAGTAAATAAACTGAACTCTAATGATGTAACCAAAGTCGGTTTTTCCTTCCCTTCTCCAGCAGAAACGGTTCCCAAGGTGTGTTGTAGCTTTTGGATCGGTTTCCCCATGTCCATCCATCCATCCATCCATCCATCCTCCCCAGGGAACACCTCCTGAGGTTCCAGAGCAGGTCTGAGCAGCCCTCCTGGGCTGCCCCTGCGAGGGCCAGGTCACAAGGTGGAGATGCCCAAGGGGTGTTCCTTCCAATCCTCCCCCCTGCTCCCGATGCACTGTCCAGATGAAAAGGTTCTTCTTCTGAGTCAGTTTTGTAAGTTCAAGCGCTCCTCCTGGGTCAGAAGAGGCCTTCCAGGACTGAAGTGGTTGGTAGAGTCTGCACAACGATGGCTTTTTATGTTGCATAGTGATCAAAACTTCCCAGATACTCCAGAGCTGCCTGGTAACAGAACTGGTATTCATCCTGCCAACAGCAAAGAGAAGCAGCCTCAGAGGTGGGAATGGCTCCTCAGGATCCCTGTCCTGCTTTCCAGACAGCACAAAGCTGAGCAGGAACCTCTGTGATTCTCAAAGAGCTGAAAAACTCCTGGGAGAGGGAAGTTCCAGCTCTTCCTTTATGCCTGAACATCCCCCTCCCCTGTCAGCCCCACAGCCAGATTCTTGTGCTTGGCTAAGAATAGAACCTCCAGACTGGAATGGAATCTTTAAGGGACTTCCTAGCAATAGGAATATATATTTTTTAAAATGAATTTTGTATTTCTTAGGTGAAGTCAGCAGTGCAGCCTGGGCCAGCGAAGGGAGCGAAACGAGAGGGGCTGGAGGTTCCTCTCCCAGCTAACCCCAATCCATTTTATGATCCCTGGGACAGGAGGGGGCCCCCTCACCTCTGTTTGCACCATTGCAGGTCGTTGTGTTCGCAGCATCTTCACTGTCTGGAAAATATCTACAACCCCCTCGTAGCGCATCCGCTCCAGGACGATGCTCAGGGTGATGAACACTCCGGTCCTGCCCACGCCAGCACTGCAGGAAGGGGAGGAAATAATCAGGGAATTGTGTGCTGCAATGTCCAAATGTTCCTGTAAATGCTGCTTGGGGTGGGGCTGAGCTGTGCCCTGTGAATGTGTTGGAAGTGGAGAGACTGGGTCAGTCCTCCAGGAGAGACACCCAGAAATAACCCAAGTGCCACAGCGTGACCCAGAAAATGCTTGAGGAAGGGAAATTTAAGAAGTTAAAAGCTTTGGGTAGTGGTAAAAAGTGTTCAGTGGGAAAATGATTCATAATATGTAATATTGGGCTTTTGAAAATGAATAATTTTAATAAGAATGGATCATCCTGTCCTGCCTGTGGGTAAGGAGGTACAATTCTTGCTAGCAGCAAACAGCCCAGCAGTGCTGGAGATGTAAATTAGGCTGAGACTGGTAAAAAATACTTCTAATTCTGCAGGTCAATGTTATAGATATGCTATATGTCACATTGTGGCTCCCATCTCCTTCAGGGACATTTCATCCCTCTAAATAGAAAGAGTCAAAAGCCTTGTGGGCAGTGCCAGGGCTGAAGGGAGATGAGTTTGGCTGGCAGAGGCAAGTTTTTGGCACCAACACCCCAAGAAATCTCCCTACAAGGATGGGGTGGAAAGGGGGGATACCTGGACTTCAATTCCCTCTGCTCTCCCCCATCCCACCTGGGTGAGGTGTGTCCAGGTGCCTACCTGCAGTGGACAGAGATGGGGCCATCCTGGCCAAACTGCTCCTTGGTCTTGTGCACCTGCCCAATGAAGTCGATGAAACCTTCTCCTGATTTTGGCACACCTTGCTCTGGCCAGTCAGTGAACTGGAACTGACGAACAGTTCGTGACTGACCATCCTGGGGGACAAAACAGGAATAGTTCAACACCTGTGTTTGTGACAACACACACAAAAGGGGAAAAAAAACCCCTATTTTTGCTGCTAGATTGTTAAAGGGCAGAGAAGTTGAGGCAGCTCAGTGTTGTAGTCAAGTGCACACGTATTTATTATCCAGCCCCGTCATGATGAAGCTGCTTGTGTTGCAGCTGACATTCCTGGAGTCAGGCTGTCAGCACAGATCCATATCCTGGCAGGTGCTGAAAGCTCTGACCACTGCAGACAGCACAGATGGAGTCTTCAGCAAAGGAACGTTCAAGGTGAGGTGTTGGCCCCTCTAATCAATCTTCACAAAGAATTGCCACAGTGTCAGAATTACAGCTGACAGGAAGATAAATCTTGTTCTACGAGGACTGATGAGGCATCCTCCTCCTCAACCTTGCAAATTGAATTATCAGGTTCTGGAATACTTTGGCAACCTCAAAAGCTGTGCTGTGAGAGGGAGGGTTATGTTTGCTACAGAAATTTGAGAAGGTATTGAAATGTTCCTTCAGATGAGAAACCTGACATTGAATCGAAGATTATTGGAGTGAATTTGTCCCTTTGAACATGACTGACAGTGGCTCCTCTCCAAGCCATAGAAGTGCTCGTTTTCTGAAGGGTGCAGAGAAACCTTTGCAAGATTTTTATCAGCTTTTGCTTTCTGCTTTCTGCTTTCACCTCAAATAAGCTGCAGCTAAATCCCAAAGCCAGGCACCTCTCGAACAAAGCAACTCAAGACAGTGAGAGAGGTTTGAAACTACTTTCAATTTGTAAGAACAAATATTCCAATCCAATCTGTGTGTGTGTGTTCTGCTCCTCATCACAACTGAGCTCTCGGGCACATGGACTCCAAACCTCCCTGGGCAGCCCCTTCCACTACCTGACCACACATTCCATGAAGAAATTCCTGCTGATGTCCAGCCTGAACCTCCCCTGGCACATCTTGAGGCTGTTTTGTCTTGTCCTGTGAGCAGAGCACCTTGTTCTGAGCAGGGGCTGGACTCGATGATCCTTGTGGGTCCCTTCCTATCAGGACATTCCATGAGCTCTCCTCCACTGATAATCCCAGAGAAAGTGTGGACACCCCAGCCAAGCCCACCAAACCCTTCTGCCAGCCCCTTTCCTCCCAGTTCGAACTGTCCCATGCCAGCACCTACCCTGGCATCTGTGACCTTGAACTCCCTCAGGATGTACTGGGGCATGTTGTACTCAGCCATGGGGTCCACCACGAAGTACTGGTACCGTGCTGAGCGCTCTGCAGGCCAGTACTGATGGCACTTCTCCTGCCAGGGCAAACAGATCCTGTCAGTCCTTGTCCCTTCCTGCAGGATCCTCTCCCAGCCTCTGTCCTGCCCTGCAGGATCCCCTCCCAGCCCCTGTCCCTTCCTCCAGGATCCCATCCCAGCCCCTCTCCTGCCCTCCCAGCCCCACTCACCCGCCCCATCTCCCGAAGCTTGGTCAGCATCACCACGATGGTGGAGTTGTTTTCCCAGAGCATCCTCCAGAAGTCCTCGGTGGTCTCTGCCAGCGGCCCCTGCGTGGCTATGTAGGCTCTCTGCTGCCTGGGGAGCCAAAGCAAGGAGGGGTCAAGGGGGGAAGCACTGCATGGGCAGCAGCTCTGGGGACTGCAGGGAAAGGCTGGAGAGTGGGAGAGCACATGGAAATGCTGGGAAGGACTAGAACTGCATGGGGTCTGAAGGGGTTGGGATGTCTTTGGTGCCAGTGGTCAAAAAAAAAGAGCCAATGGTGAAGCTCTCCTTAAATATCACTTCCAAGGGGTAAATCCAACCTCCAGGCATGGAGCTGCCCTAATCCCAGTGCCACAGTCATGGCCAGCACTGCTGGTCCTGGACAGGAGGAAAAGCTACCCATGGAGTTGCTTTGTTCCCTCCAAACCCACCCATGGAGGGCTGCAGCTCCCAGGGCTGCAGTTTCCTGGGGGAAACTTTGGGGATTGCAATGCCCCCAAATCACAGAGGGAACAAAAAGCCCAGTCCATACTTAGAAACCTCCCAAGAGCCAAAGCCACCCTGGGCTGACCCTCTGTGCTCAGGACCTGCAGCCGAGGAGGGACTGCACTGCTTTAGAGGATCATTTAATAATCATTTAATAATTTAGCTATCATAGAGGCAATTTAAGACCACCACAGGGGAAAATCTCCTCAGCAGGCTGGATTTGGGCGTTGGGTGGGATTTAGCCCTGGCACTTGTGATGGGGCAGGTGATGGCCAGCAGAGGTGATGGGGCAGGTGATGGGGCAGGTGATGGGGCAGGTGATGGGGCAGGAGAGGTGATGGGGCAGGTGATGGGGCAGGTGATGGGGCAGGAGAGGTGATGGGGCAGGTGATGGGGCAGGTTATGGCCAGCAGAGGTGATGGGGCAGGTGATGGGGCAGGTGATGGGGCAGGTGATGGGGCAGGTGATGGAGCAGGTGGTGGGGCAGGTGATGGCCAGGAGAGGTGATGGGGCAGGTGATGGCCAGCACAGGTGGTGGCCAGTAGGGGTTTCCTGTGCAGGTGATGGCCAGCACAGGTGGTGGGGCAGGTGATGGGGCAGGTGGTGGGCCAGCGCAGGTGGTGGGGCAGGCGGTGGGGCAGGTGGTGGCCAGCACAGGTGGTGGGCAGGCGATGGGGCAGGTGGTGGCCAGCACAGGGGATGGGGCAGGTGGTGGGGCAGGTGGTGGGGCAGGTGGTGGCCAGCACAGGCGGTGGGGCAGGTGGTGGGGCAGGTGGTGGCCAGCACAGGCAGTGGCCAGCAGGGGCTGCCCGTGCAGAGGCAGCTGGGGCTCGGGGCGGGGCAGGGCCGTACCTGTAGCCGTCGATGAAGCTGGCGTTGATGTAGTCGGAGCCCTCGACGCCGCGGATGGGCTGCAGGCACACCCGCGTGGTCTCGTAGGGCATGATGTTCACCAGGCGGTTCTTGAACTTGTTGCAGGGCAGGTTGGCGCTGATGAAGCGCGAGGTGTGGGCCTTGGAGTTGGCCAGGCGCTGCGGGCAGGGGACACTCAGCTGGAGGCTGCTCCTGACCCAGTGCCAGCCCCTTAACCTGTCCTACCCTCTGGGTGCCCTCCTGGGGTTTGTTTTTGGGGGTGAGGCCTTTCCCTAAGCAAAACTTTCAGAAAATAGTACTACGACTCAAAAAGTTAAAAACCCCTCTGATTTAAGAGGGAGCAAATCCATTCTGGATGTGGAATGAGCAGGGAAGCAGCCTGTCGTGCCAGGCAGGTCTTCCCAGGGGACTGCACCCCCAGCAATGTAAGTACCTCCCACACGGAAGCAGCAAGGAGCCACCAGCCTGACAAAGGCTCCCTGTGACCACCCAGCCCTGGGCAGGCCCATCCTCACCTTGAACTCCAGCTCCATGCCCGTGACGTGCTCCCTGGCCTCGATCTGTGCCAGTTTCTGGATGTAGCTGTAGAGGTTCCGAGCCGGGACCTCGGTGTTGCCGCAGGCCACGGCCTCCAGCAAGGCATCGTGGATGAAGCTGTACTGGTCCTCTGTCTGCACCATGTAGTTGCGTTGGGACCTCATGAGGGTGACGTGCCCGTAGATGTCCACGGTCTTCTCGTGCTTGATCCTCTCCAGCATGGCGTCGATCACGATGAAGCAGCCGGTGCGGCCCACGCCCGCGCTGGGGACAGGGAGTGAGGGATTGGCCTTCACTGGGCAGTGCCTGCTGCCCCTGCACGCTGCTCTGTGTCCCCTCCATTCTGCTCTGTGTCTCCTGCATGCTGCTCTGTGTCCCCTCCATTCTGCTCTGTGTCCCCTCCACGCTGCTCTGTCCTCCCTCCATTCTGCTCTGTGTCCCCTGCACGCTGTTCTGTGTCCCATCCATGCTGCTCTGTCCTCCCTCCACGCTGCTCTGTGTCCCCTCCATGCTGCTCTGTGTCCCCTGCACGCTGCTCTGTCCCCTTTCCACACCTCTCTGTGTCCCCTCCACACCTCTCTGTCCCAGTCGCTTCCACACCACTCTGTCCCCTCTCTACACTGTCCTGTCTCCCCTCCACAAATCTCTGTCCCCCTCCACACTGCTCTGTCCTGTGTCCCCTCTCCACACCGCTCTGTCCCCTCTCTACACTGTCCTGTCTCCCCTCCACAAATCTCTGTCCCCCTCCACACTGCTCTGTCCTGTGTCCCCTCTCCACACCGCTCTGTCCCCTCTCTACACTGTCCTGTCTCCCCTCCACAAATCTCTGTCCCCTCTCCACACTGCTCTGTCCTGTGTCCCCTCTCCACACTGCTCTGTCCCCTCTCCACACCGTTCTGTCCCCCTCCACACTGCTCTGTCCTGTCCCTCCTCCACTGTGACACCCCAGGCCAGGCACAGCTGTAGCAGCCACCCCTGAGGCTCCAACCAGGGGCTGGCAGGATCTAAAATCCCCTGTTTAATGTCTCAGATCTCTGCAGCTGAAAAAGCACTGCTGTTGTAATGAGTAACATGCGTCACCTCTCTCCCTCAATGTTTTTGTGCATCAGGTAACATCAGACCTGCGTGTAATGGCATTTGTGCCTCAGCAGGGCTCTGTGCTCTCTTGTGCCACTGCTAATAAAGGGTTTCCTTTTACCATTCCAGTGCTGTCCCTTTTTTCCTCGAGCCCCCTTGATCTCTGTTAATTAGACTGCCTAACACCTGAACCAAGCAGGTGACTGGAGCTTTGGCAAGAATTTAGCAGCCGATCTGGGAGCTGGTTATGAGCTGACAGCTCTTTATTCATTTTCTGAGGTGCACAATAATTGCCATCTGCAAGGGTAGTGATAAGTTGCCCACTCACAAAGACTGTTTAAATGGCATCCTCCAGCAGAGGCAGGATTAGCTTTCCCAGCAGCCTGCACAATTCAGATCTTCCCCCAGTGCCCAGGAACCTGCAGGCTCCTCCACACCCTCCTGAGGAACACAGGGATTTATCTGCATTGAGGCCTCAAGGGTTCCTCACCGGGTTGTAAATTGAATTAGGGAATGTTACCTGCCTTCAGCCTGGCATTATCAGGAAGGCTGCAGCACTCAGAAACCCTCTGTCAATCACTGTCAGCCCTGCCTTGGGCAGCTGAGGCAGCTCTGCCTCCCAAACACCTCCAACACCCTCCAAGGTCACACCTGATCCTCCTTTCTCACTGTGACCACAGACAGCCCCACCACACAGAACCAGACACTGGTACAGCACCAGGCACTTCCCATTGCTTAACAGGAACACCAAACCCCAGAATGGTTTGGTTCCAAAGGGACCCTAAAGCTCATCCTTACCGTGGGCAGGGACACCCTCCAGTAGAGCAGGTTACCCCAAGCCCTGTCCAGCCTGGCCTGCAGCACTTGATCGAAGTGATTTGGCCCAAATTACATCCCCCATCATCTCAGGACATGCTGAGGTCAATGGAATCCCCAGGTTCCCTCCTCAGATGCTGCCTGGGAATGCACCCCTGGCCCAGGTAAACCTCCAGAAGTGCCAGGGGAGGGGAGCAGTACCTGCAGTGCACCACGATGGGCCCAGCATCCGGGGGGTTGCAGGTTTTGACCCGTCTGAGGAAGGCCAGGAAGGGCGTGGGGTACTCGGGCACGCCGTGGTCGGGCCAGGCCGTGAACTGGAACTGCCGCACCTCGCGCTTCTCGCTGGAGCCGTTCTGCAGCACAGCACGGGGTCAGGGACAGCAGCACAGCACAGCATGAGGGTCAGGGACAGCAGCACAGCACAGCACGGGGTCAGGGACAGCAGCACAGCACAGCACAGAGTCAGGGACAGCAAACTGCCTGGGCTGGCTGTGCCCTGGGCACAGCACGAGGTCAGGGACAGCAGCATCAAAATGCCTGGGCTGGGTGTGCACTGAGCCACAGCCCCATCTGTGCTCCCCCATTGCATACAGGGAAGGGCAGGAGGTGCTCCAGAAGGACCCTGTTTATGAATAATGTCTGTAATGCTTATTGTTATTTTAATTTTAGTAAAGTCGAGTCATGGGATGGTTTGAGGGGGACATTAAAGCTCATCCAGTGCCACCCCGTGAATGTCCCATATTATTTGTTGATAATGTACAGATGTAAGCTTGCCTCGTAGAGGGAGGACCCTGGTTACTCATTCTAGCATTAATTCTCCTACTTAAATATAGGTTGTTAATGGGGAAGGAGTCATAAAGTTCTTATATTTTTGTAGTGTAGAGCTTTAACGCACTCTTTGTTGATGGCTGCTTGAGGGCCCACAGTATAATTGGGGAAATCAATATTTATCCGCTCGTAGAGATTGTATTCTTTTTTAAAAGAGCTGTACCCCCTTTAAATAGCCCTCAATTCACTTCATTAGGGTTCGTGGGTTTTCCTTGGAGAAGAATTAAGAGTGAACTTAGATTGGTTTCACAGGCAACCAGCTGTCACCCAGCTCGGTTGGGAACAATGGGACATTCATGGGATGGTGAAGAGGACATTAAAGCTCACCCAGTGCCACCCCTGCCATGCAGAGGGACTGTTAGGAGGGAAATCCAGAGCTCTTGGGGGTGGGAATGAAGGTTTGGAACTGCCATGAGACAAAGTGGTCTCATCAAAGATTTATTGAACTTTTGGAACGTTGCAGCCTGAGACCCCTTTGTAACTGGAGCCTGCAGGTGCAAATAGTTCAGGTTATGTGACCCCGTCCCATCCACAGTTCTGTTTTTCCCTTAAGAGAAACCCTTGAGGATTCCTGCAGTTCACCAGGAGTGTTCCAGCCCCTCTCCAGGGAAAAGAGGAGCAGGAGCCAGCTCACCTTGTGCAGGGAGAAGGTCCTGACGCAGAAGGTGGCCAGCTCAATGGTGTCCAGCAAGGTCACCTGGATCATTCCGTAGGTGTCTGTGCCCCGGCCTGGCCAGTACTGGTCACACTTGATCTGCAAGGCAGGAGGGATGGCTCAGTGCTGGGCAAACCCAAGCTGGGGGGATGCTCATTCCCAAACTGCCCTGTTACAGGGGAAGCTGGGCTGGTGGCAAAGGCAAGAAGTGTCTCTGCACAGCACCAGGACAGGGACAAACCCATCAGAAAAAGCTCCTACTGACTAAGCACAGACTTTGATGCTACATCAATCCCACAGACAACAGACTGGATGATCCTGAAGATTAGAGGGAATGTACTGGGGCTTGTTAAACAAGAGAACTGAATGTGAAACTTGCCACATGATTAACTCCAAGACAGACATGCAGTGGGATCCAGCAGCCCCTTCTCCTGGAGCTGCCAAGGAGGCTGCAGCTTTCCAGGGTGAATGGTTTGTTTTTTTAAAGGCAGTGAATCACTGAACTTTCAGGGTGCTGGCAGAGCAGGCAGAAATCCCCCCCTGGCTGCACATCAAAGGGATTTGCTGTTCCCCCAGCTCTCCCCTCCAATCCCCCTGGATTATGACTAACCAGTCATCCCTCTCATGCATCTTACCCGTGATTTCTCCTCCAGCTTAGTCATCATGACAATGGTGGCTGAGCGCTGCTCCCACACCATCCTCCAGAAGTCCCCAAAGGTCTCTGGCAGGGGCCCCTGGGTGGCAATGTAGGCGTTCTGCTTCCGGTACCCGTCGATGTAGTTGGCATTGATGTAATCACTGCCCACAATTCCTGTGGCAAATCAGCAAAAATCAGGCATCTGCACAGGACTTCACGCAGCTGGAAGCTGCGCTGAGGAGATTTTTGCAGGGATGCTGGGAGAGAGAAGCTCCCTGCAGAAACACCAGAGCCTTGGTGGGTCAGGATGACCCAGGCTCCTGGCAAGGTGTTCCCAGCTCAAGCTCCTGCATTGCAGAGAGACAGTAACTCCTTGTAAAAGGTATTAAAGAGACCAAATATCAGGCCTTGAAACCGTGGTGTTTTTACTCATGTGCTTAACAGGAGCAAAGTCCTGGAGCAAGGCTCCTGCTGCATCCGTGTCCATAGGACAAACCCGAGTCCTTGTCCCAGCCTGCCCCGAGCCCAGGCAGCAAATGCACCTGGTCAATGACTGTGTGTCCACAGTCTAATGCCAGGCATTGAGCTACAGCTGGACAGAGTAAAGAATAAAGCCAGGCTTGATTTAGCCAATGAAGGCTTTGAAATTACAGGCTTTGACTTGCTGTAAATTGCCCACTGTCATTTTTAAGAGTGTTTTTTTTCCCTACTCGCATGAGTTACAGGCTATTGAGCTCCAGCTGCTCGCCTGGGTCCCTGCTTGAGGGTTTGGGATGAGCAGGAGGCACTGCCAGAGTGAAGAGGTTGACTGGGACGTGGCAGGAGAAAGCTGCTCTGAAGTTAAAACGCCCCTGGCAGGCGGTGCTGCCCAGGTTCAGCTCCTGGCACGGAGCACTCGGGGCTGGTTTGGCTGCTCCCGAGCACAGCGAGTGCCTGGCAAGGCTGGCAGGAGCTGCAAACCCATGATTAACTCGGTGCAGAGCCCTTCACTCCTGTCTGCAGGGGAGCAGCACCAGTGGGGATTGGGCTGCAGCAATGGGGGCTGCTGCTGGTGAGGGGTGAGCCCAGAGCAGCCTCCCTGTCCTCAAGGGAACTTCAGCTGCTGGGAAATGGCTTTTGATTAAATTTCTGCAGGGTTCCCTACCCTTGCTCCCTTCCAGTCTGAAATTTCAGGAGGGAGAGAAGGTGGCTGCCATGGCAGGAGTGTGTTTAGGGCTGAGCTTCCAGAATTAATCTCCTCTGCAGCCCCCTGGGGTCCACTCTGTCATTTGAAATGGTGGCGTGAGCTCCTGCAAGGTTTCCCTGTGCGACAGCCCCAGCTTCAGAGAAGTCACAGAATTAAAGCCACTGCTTCTTCCTGACCAAGCAGGCAGTGGCAGTCTGCATCCTGGACAAATCCAGATTTCAAACAAAGAAAAAGCAACAAAACTAATTCCTCCATCTCCTTTCATCTTCCAGCCCTGAGCATAAAATAGAGCCAGGTAGGAAGGAGCACAGCAGCCAAGACATGTCAGAACCTCTCACATGCTTGAAAATTCAGCCTTGGCCCATCATCCTTGCACTGTTGGTACCTCACAGAGCATCCAGCCCCAGATCCAAGCCCAGCCCAAGTGTCCTTCACTCCCTCACTTGTGCTCTTCTCCCCCACCTTAAATGACAAAGCAACTTTTTAAAGCCTCTGCTTTCCTTGGCTCATACAATATTAATCTCGGAATTAAACCAAGGCAGAATGCAGTCAGCTTCACAAGGAGAAACATTTAAAGCCCTCTAATAGCAGACCAGAGCAATCCAGATTTGTGCAGTTTTTTGGCAAATCACGGTGCTCTGCTGCTGCCTCAGCTCTCCCCCTTCCCCGTGCCCCTCAGAGCTACCGTGGCACAGGGAGATTATTTTAGCAATTCCCTGGTCTCAAAAGCTTTGGAATTAACCTCTCCATTCACCAGGCAGTTACCAGGACATCCCACATCCTCTCTGCTCTGATGATCAGCTCTTGGCAACGCAAGACTGGCCTTGAAGGCTTTATCCACCCAGCACAGCCACATCCTGAGCCCATGAAACTCCAGCATTATCTTGGCAGCAGCAACCCAAGCAGGTGCCCTGTTCAACTCCATCTCAAGCCCCTCTTATCCCGGCGTGCACTGGAGCAGCTCTGTCAAGAGCCACGAGTTGTGAAATTTAATGTAAATTTTCTGACTGCCCCATCGCTCACATAAGCAGCTCAGGAAACAATTTATGACCCGCCAGGCTTGCTCTAACCCCTTCTTATCCCCAGCCTTTCAGGGACCAGGGCTGCAGCAGGGGCTGCATATCAAGTGATCTTTGTGCCTGTACAACTCAGTGGCCACATCTCTGCAGCTGCTGCTGCCTCTCACATTTGTACAGTCAGCCCTGGGCTTGCTCCCCACTCCCCACTCTGTGTTCCACCACCCTGCTCTGCTCCCTCTAAAGCACTGTGTGGTCTGAATGCTTCCTGTTAGTCAGAGATGTATCAAACAGGCATCTCCAAGCCAAGGGAAAGCGGTTTCTTGCTAAACCAGCCCTTGATATGAGGGATTGCAGCTCCAGGGGAATATGTCAGTCACCAGAATTTAACAAATGCCTGGTTTACTGAGGTATCTCCTGCTTGCCAAACTCCTAGGGAGACGTTGAGAATATAAATAGAGATGAGAGAAGAGCGTGTTCCCTGCAGGAATCCAGGCCAGCCCTGCCTGGAGCAGGGGGTGCTCCCTTCCTACCTTCGATGGGCAGCAGGATGACCCGCGAGTGGTCGTAGGCGATCACGTTGGCGTAGCGGTTCTTGGGCTTGTTCACCTCCAGGTTGGAGTGCTCCCAGGTGAACTGCTGGCCAGGGTCGATGGACTGGAGGCATTGGGAAAGGAAATGGGAGAGTCAGAGAGGAGAAAAGCAGCAAATGCAGTTCTGAGCTCTCGTTCCACGTGGCTGTGCAGGAGCGCAGCAATCACCGTTTGCCAGAGCCCAGCTTTGCTGTGGGAAAGCCTCAGCCCCTTGGTCCCATCTCCCTTGGCCCCAAGGGGAATATCTGAGGTCATTCCCCCTCTGGACTCAGCACCAAAGGTTTCCCAGTGCAAATGGGGAGGAAGCCCCACAGGAGCCTGGCAGGGACAAGAGAGCATCCCCAGCACAAAGCAGGGGTAAGGACCCCAGCCCTAGGACACTCAATCAACAAGGGTTTTTCCTAGAAGGGATGAAGGAATAAACAATGAAATGCACTGGAGAGAAAAATCCCCTCTGCCTGTCCTAGTGATTTATGCCAGGTTTGGTGGTCGGGTTTTTTTTCTCTCTCTAAAGTCCAGCTGTCCCAGATATGGAAATTAGGTTAATTACGTTTACCTCTAAATCCTCAGCCAGAGAATTAAATAAAACAAGGGCTTAATTCCTTCATCATTTTGCAGAGCCCTTGGGGTTTGCCTCAATTGGAGGCTTGGCAGGAACGTGCTGAGCTGTGTTTGCTGCTGCTTGCTCTCCCTCTGACTGCCACCCTTTGGGGACAGGGTCCCAGATCCCAGATCCACCCCCTGCCTGGCCCTGCTGCCCTCCCTGGCTGTGCCCACCTCCCCCAGGCACAGCTGGTACAAAACCATCCGCAAAAACCAGCTCAGAGCTCACTGTGGCTGTGGAGAATTCCTAACTAATGGGTATTTATACTATTGTAATGTGTCTGTTTGCTCTCCATCCCTCTAATCATGCCTCGCCTTCACTTCATTAGCGATGTTTGTTCAGCTCTGGCTCTCCCTCTGGAGGAGGCTGGGCTGGCTCAGAGCCAGGGCACTCGGGATGTGGCATTATGCAGATCAGCCTCTGGAATCTGGATGGAGCTCAGAAAATGCTGCTGCTGCCCCCGAGACCCAGCGTGGGAGGAGAGACCCAGGCAGAGCAGAAAGTGCCTTCTCCAAGGTGTGACCCCTGCTCCAGGTGCCCAGGGATCAGGGAGTCAGGGCAGGGAGAAGCAGCCCTTGGTTTGGAAAACATCCCCTGGCTCCCTGCCTGCAAACAGACACAGCCAGTCCAGACTTGCCATTAGGCTAAAAATGCCAGAGCATTTGATGTCTTTCAACAGCAAAACCAGGAGCAGAGGGCATGGAATGATAGGACAAGGGAATTTTACAGGGGCATGGAATGATAGGACAAGGGGATTTAAACTGACAGAGGTTTTAGGTTGGATATTAGGAAGAAATTCCTGCCTGTGAGGTGGGGAAGGCCCTGACCAGCTGTGGCTGCCCCTGCATCCCTGGCAGTGCCCAAGGCCAGGCTGGACAGGGCTCGGGGCACCCTGGGACAGTGGAAGGTCCCTGCTGATGGCAGGGGGGGCACTGGATGGGCTTTAAGGTGTTTCCAACCCAGACCAGTCTGGGATTGGTCATTACATCTCCCCTGTCACTGCCAGGATAGGGAAAATGTGCACAAACCCCTCAGACATGACAAGAAGCACAAATCATCCTGTTTTCCCATCCTCAGCTCCGTGGCTGCTGATGGCTGTGGAGCACTCCCTGCTCATCTCACCCAAGCTCAGCTGTAAAAACTGGGTGTCACAGTCCCTCACTTGGTCTCCTGTGTCCAGCAGAAAGTCATGGGTACCCAAAGGACAGCTCCATCCCATCCAGCAGACTTTCCAGGACTGCATCCCTTCTCTGAGGGAGCTCAGCCTCTGCTGATCCAACAGGAGCAGCTCATGGACCAACCTCTTTCTTTTTATGAGCTGGAATTGAACCCAGCAAAGCTCTCAGCAAGTACTTAATTTTCAATACATAAATAGCTTTTAAATTTCAGCTAACCAGGTCTTTAAAACGAAGCTGTTCATTTGGATGAAGGCCTCTCTGAATTCCCTAATTCCTGGCTCTGCAAAACCATGCACAGCACTCACTCTTGCTCATACCTCATACTCTTGGGATAATTTCAGGTTATCATTAGCTTTGAGATGCTCTGTGTGTTCAGCCAGCTCGGAAACGGGGATGGGTGGGTGGCTGAGCATACCTAAAAGACAAGACAGCAGGAAAAGAATCTCATTTAATAATGACTAAAATTCACAACCGTTGCGCATTTTATAAGAAAGAAGGAACAAGAAAAGAAAATAAATTACAATGTAAGATCTGCAATGAAAGTAGGGAGGTTAGAAGAGAAGAATTCAGGGCTCGAAATTGTGTCCTTGGAAGTAAAAAAATAAAAATCAAGGAAATAATAATAATAAAAAAAACAGTAAAATGAGAGTGTTCCCGTGATGGCCCCATTTTCAATGTGGAAATCAGAGCAAAAACAAAAAGGAAAATCCGAAGAGCAGATGCGTGTTAGCGATTCCAAAGTGGACTTGGAATGAGCAAATGCTGCCAGAGGAACCCACGCAGCAAATGGCACAGCACCCGCCAGGATCAGGAACCAGCTCCAACAGAAAGGGAGGCAGGGGCAGATCCAGCCAACCATGGAGATGTGGGCAGGAGATGGCAATATGCAGATGGGGGGAAGCAGGGGAGGCTTTTCAGGAACTGGACTTGGTGATCTTTAAGGTCTTTTCTGACCGCAGGGATTCTCTGGGCTGCTTTTTGCACAACGTCGAACTCTGGAGGTTCTCGGTCTGCTCATGGGCACTGAGCTCTGACCTCCACCATTCCCAGAGTGCAGCCAGGCCTGGGAGCACCCAAGAGGCTCCTGTTCCCACTCCTGGCTGGTGGGGGATGCTCCTTCTCCCACT
The DNA here is from genome assembly GCA_039654755.1 of Calcarius lapponicus. Taxonomy (NCBI): domain Eukaryota; kingdom Metazoa; phylum Chordata; class Aves; order Passeriformes; family Fringillidae; genus Calcarius; species Calcarius lapponicus. The sequence continues at coordinate 11,968,735 of JBBFKN010000011.1, forward strand.
GTGCAGCCCCATGGAGGCACCCTCTGGGATGGACAGGCAGCAGACCCTCCTCAGGCAGGGGGATTGGGCCTGGTGCTCCTGAGCTGCTTCAGCTGCTGCCCCTGCAACCCCCCCAGCACTTTGGTGTGCTGGTGCTGAGGCAGCCAAAGCTGCCAGGGAACTCACTGGAGCCATACTGGGAGGTCCCACTGGGTCGGACTGGTCCAACTGGGGCACATCTCAGCCATGGCTGCCTCAGTTCTCAGCCTGGGGTTTGCACATCCTGCTCTGAAAGGGGCAGCTGGAGCTCTGGGAAGAGCAGAGACCCTTCCCTGCCTACAGTCCCTCAAAGGCTGCAAACCCACAGGAAAAGCTCTCCGTGCTTTGCTCATCTGCATCAGATTATGTTTCTCCAAAGGCTTCCCATGCTGTCTGCCAGCCTCCCCAGAGGCCTGGAGAGCAGCATTGTGAGAAGCCCTGGGCAGTGCCCCTGATGAGAGGGACAGGAGTGGAGAAGAGATGGAAGCCAGGGAGAATTTCGAGCCCCGTGGGTGTTGGTGGGTGACAAAGCAGCGGCGTGGCAGCAGCATGGTCAGATACTCTGAAAACTCAGCACAGAGATGGCAAAGCAAGCATGACATCCTCAGTTTTACAGTGACTTGGGAGAGGTGCTGCTTCCCCCAGGCCTGGGCATGGGATGAGTCTGTCATACCTGGACAGGTTTCTCCTACGCTCGCCACACATCTATTTTCAGCATAAGGAAATAGGGCTGAAAATAGATGAAGAGGGGAAATATACCAAAAAAACTCACAAAAATAACCCTGAACTATCCTAGGGGCTGTGCTGGCTCCATTCCAGCCTGCTGGGATCAGGGCAGGAAACCTGTCTGGGCTCATGGAGGAAAAACTCCCATTTAGTGTCTCGTTGTCCTGTCCCATCACACCTGGAGGAGGGTCATTGCTCCACCTGGATGGAGGGGGGCTGCCATCCACCCCAGCACCAGATGCAGCCTGGGGTGGTGGAAGAGCTGGTCCTCTCTCACTGTGGGATGGGGAGGCCACCCTGGCTGGGATGTTCCAGACAGACCAAACCAGTTTAACACCACCAACACTCAATGGACGTGTATGTTAAAAAGAGAAAATAAACAATCTGAGACCCCAGTAATAACAAGCAAGAAAATCCCCAGATCCTCCTTGGCTCAGAAGTCCTGGAGCAACATGAGCAAGAACCTCTGAGCCTGTGGGCTGCATGGGAAAAGCCCACTGTGCCAATCTGGAATGAGGACTCACCTTCCCCTTGAAGGAATTTCACAGGTTTCCTTCATAAAACTCCAGGGAAAGCCCAGAGCGAGAGCCCAGCAGCTCTGGGATCCTCCTGCTTCCCCTCCAACCCTCCCTGCACAGAGCCTGGCTGGGAACACCTGAGAACTCGCCTTGTTCTGCTGCTGTTAAGGACAGAAACTCCTCGTGGGATTGTTTCCTAGGGCTCTTTGGAATCAAAGAACCTCTGCAGCAATAAACACTGCCCTGGTCCAAATGCCAAGCGCACGGGGCTTGCAGTAGGATCCAGGAGTTGGCCATGGAATGAGGCAGGAGTGGCACTGCCTCAGCTCTTCTCTCCTTTAATTCAGGAGCTCATCTGGGGTGTGAGGGGCTGAGTTCAGCCAGGAAAATGCCCACAACCCCTCTGTTACAATGAGGGGACAATTGTGACATGTTCCATACCAAAGAGACCAATATTTGGTTGTAACTACTCAGGGAAATGTCCCAGCCCTTGCATCTCCCAGCACAAGCAGCATCTGTGACTCTTCACATTTGTCAGCTGAAACCTCACATCCTTCCCTGCCCAGTATTAAAAAAAATAAAAATCCAAGCCCACACCACCCAGCAAGGCTGGGATCTTGGCTCCTAATGGGATGAAATCTTTTCGAGCCAGTCTCATCTAACATTTCAATCACTCGAATCTCTCTAATCTTATCACAAAAGACTTGATTCTCTGCGCACCAGCCAAGTCGCCAGAAACGTCACCCTAACATCTGCTCCGTGGCCAGAGCTCATTTATCCTGCAAAGTCCCCGTGGCTGGAGGCACTCCTGTGAGATCTGGGGTGGCCTCTGCTCCCTGTGCTCCTGGAACAGCTCGGTGCCCAGGAGCCACAGCTGGGAAATGCCCTTTTCCCCCTGAATGGAAAGGTGCCTGCGTGGCTCTTTCAGAGGGGGATCAGCAGCTGCAGCTCCAGTTTCTCTTTCCCTGCATTGCAAACACCAAAGCACAACCCCCCAGTGACACCAGGGCACAAAAACAGGGGACACTGAGGACACTGAGCCAAGCAGCAGCCATGGAACATCTGCCACAAGGGGAAAGGCAGCCCCGGATCCTCCTGGGACAGCGAGGGCTGGACGGGAACCCAGCTGCTCCCTGCGTCCTCCAAAGGGCTCTAAGGGGGAACTGTAAAACTGGAAGCACAGTTCAGACACACAGATGGCACAGAAAAGGGATGAGATGGGCAAACACCGCAGGAACACGGAGAATTCGGCAGAAAAATCAAAAAATAGTAACAGGAACGGAACAAGAATTGGAAAGGAAAGTGATAGAAGAGGAAAATAATAATGGGAGGGGAGGAAAAATGAAACCAACAGGAACAAAAACACACAGGAACTAACTTTCCAAGTCAAACTCAGGGTCACTGAGAGGGCTGCTCAGACCAGAATCTGCAGAAAACAGTAAAAAATAAATAAATAAAAGATACACTTTTGTAAAAATTTCATGCTAATAAAAAAAAAAAAGAAACAAACCAACATAAATCTAAGGAGGAAAAGAAAGGTATTTTTGTGCTGATTAGGACAGGATATCTAAGGTGTGCTATGCTTTCCCCTCTCTGAGCTGCACATTCCCATTCCCATGTCCCTCCTCTGTTTCACTGCTGGGGACACGATGGAGATTCTACCTGGGGTCACCTGTCTGGAGAAGAGCCTAGAGGCCCCTTCTGAACCACAATAAATTGAATTTAAATGCCTTTAACTCGGAGAGCTCCTGTGGACTCTTCCCCTGCAAACTGCACCACAACCACCAACGCACTCCAAGCTCATTTTTCCATCCATTTCCATTTTCACCCAATGTTTCCAAAATTCTGTGGGAGGCAGGTGACCAACTTCCCCAAATCCTTTAAAACCTTTTAGTGCTTAACAAATGACAGAGCAGAGCAACACCAGGTAGGTCAACTCTGGCCAGACAGAGTTGGTAAGGAAAGCATCTCCTAAAGGCACACTGGACACAGGCAGCGTCTTTTGGGATCTGCAGAGCCTCAATGCAGGTCTGGATGTCTCAGGTACCCTTTACAAATCTTCCAGAGCCAGAATTCAGAGGTACAGCATGTCATACAACAGAAGACTGACTCCATCCATCCCATTACCTGCTGGAAGCACCCTCAGCTGTGCTGTCCTGTGGCACACAGAGAAAGCCCCACTGAGGGAAACACATGAACCGGCACTTCCAGCTGCTTCTTGGCACCAAGCTGGGAGGCCACAACTTTTTATTTTTATCTCAGCACAGTCTTTTCATCTGAGGGAGTGCAGCTCCTTCTCCTGGCTCTCCCACCTCCATCCACCTGGAGCACCCACAGAATGCTCCCAAAGGAAGCACCAGAAAAGGGCAAAAAACAATCCCAAACAAACCCAGACAAACTGCTGAGCTGCAGCTGGGAGCACTCAGATCTCCAACACCCCCAGACTCTCCTGCAAGAGCTGCACTAAGAGCTGATTTAGGGACCTACCTGTGTCTGGAGTGAACCTGCTGCCATCCCTCAGCTCAGCATTGCTCCTAAGCCTGGGCTGATCCCCACAGGGCTTCCTATCTCATTTTGATAAGAGCCCCTCAGCTCAGCACTGCCTTTGTGCCTCCCCTGCTCGCTGTCCCTCCTGCCAGCCCCACCCTAAGGAACCTGGACAATGCTAAGGACAGGACTGGGATGGGGAAACAGGAGCTACAGAAACATTACTAACGAGCACAAACAGCAAAAAAAAAAAAAAAAACCCAAACAAAACAACAAAAAACCAAACAAACTGAAAACAACAGCCAGCCCCCAAAAAGCACAATAAATTCCCTTCCAAATCCTCGAGCACCAGGAAGTTGGAGGCAGAGGTGTGGACAGGCACTGGCTCAGCATGGCCACGTGTCCGTCTGGGTGAGGACGTGTCAGGGGTGCTGCAGAGGTGCCATGCAGGCAGTGGGACATGCATGGACATGGGGACACGTGTGTGCAGGAGGGAGGTGCCCAGGGCCAGGCTGCACAAAGCCTGGAGCAGCCTGGGGTGGAACTGAGCGGCCTTTAGGGTGCTCCCAACCCAAACCAGCCTGGGATTCCATCACAGCGTCTGCACCAAGCGAGGAGAAGCTGCCTCACCTGCTCCAAGCAGCTCCTTTCCCCTTGCACAGCCCAGGGGCAGGCCTGGCTCCCAGCAGGAGTGGTTTGGCAGCAGAAAGCACCAGTTCCAGGTGTGTCTGGGCAGCCTGCCACACTCCATCTCCCCACCCAGGAACTGCCAGCTGGGGCACAGGGCAGCACTGGCACAGCCATGGCACTTGGAGCACAGCCCAGAAGGCACCAATTTCTCTGGAAATCCAGGAAAACCCTTCTCCTGCTTTTCCAGCACTGGGCACAGCCTGTGCAAGGTCCTTGAGGATGCCACAAAGGTGGCTCTCAGCATCCCCATGGAGCATGGACAGGGCTGGGGCTCCCTGGCTGTGCCCTAGGGCAGCTCTGGCTCTCCAGGCAGTGCCCAGGGGCAGCTGCAGGCAGGCAGGGAGGGCTCAGGGAAGGGCCAGGTGCCCCCTCCTGCCTCCCCAGCAGGACAGGCTGGTCAGCAGCAGGTTACCTGGAGTCTGGAAGTTGATTCTCCTCATCTCCACAGGGTCCTTGGGGTGGTGGGGGGCAATCTCAGCGTTGTTCAGGAGGCACTTGGTCCGTGGCTCTGAATCTTTCCGTTTGCTTCACAGCAAAGCCAAAAAAGAAACAAAAGAGACCAGAAAGAAAAAAGCAGTTTAGCTTCTGGGCCTTGTGGTCTCAGCTATTTCTCAGCTACTCATGTTCAGGCACAAGGAAAGCTCCCACAGAAAAGCAAAGGTGCAGCCAAGGGTATAAAGTACATAAAACACATCAGAAAAGGGATGAGGTTTGGAAGGCTTGCCAGTGCTGTGTTTGAGGGGTTGACAATGGCCTGGGAGCCCCTCAGCAGCTTTCAGGTAAGTCTGGAAGCTGCCCCCTTCTCCCAGCAGCAGCACAAACTGGCAGCCAGGAGCAGCTGAGGTGCTGTGAACTCATACCTCACCCTCCCTGCTCAGAGCAGCCTCCACTGAACTCTGCAGAGCAAAAAAATGTTCCAATCTGGCCAAGCCATTTCCAGCCTGAGAGCACCAGAGCCAGCAGAATCGTTTGGAAAAGGACAGAATCTCCTGGCCATGACCTTGGGTTTTGAGCTCTGATATTGCTGTTGGCTTGTTCAGGAGCTCTCAGAGCTGCCCTGCTGCAGACACAGAAGTCAGAGCAGCAGTTTTCAATCTTCTTTGAACTGCAGAACCCTAAAAATGTGGGTTCAACAAACAGTGTAGACACATCCTCTCCCAGCACAGCTGTGCCTGCTGAGATCCACCTCTCCCTGCCAGGCACCAGAGCCTGCTCCAACCCGCCAGCTGAGCTGCACATGGAAGTGCTTCCTAATATATTTCCCTCCAAATGGGTTAGCTTAGCTTAGGCAGCTGAAAAAGTCACTGCTGACCTGGCTCATTCTCCTTGAAGAGAATTTAGAAGCAAAGCCCGGTGCTGACCTAAAGATGTGATGATTTCTTGCAGAGAAGCAGTGATGAGCTGCTGGGAGCTGAACTCCTCCAGAGAGCAGAGAATGTGGCCCCCACCCTGAGGTGGGAAAGGTGGTCCCAGCCCTTCCAGCAAGGGGCTGTGGGGCTCCTCACCTCTCCTGTTCAAGCCTCCAATCATCTGCCTGCAGCAGCAATGGCAATCACTTAGGCAGACAGGAGGTTATTCAGGACATTTTTAGCTGTCTCTTGATGTCATTAATAGCCAGAAGAAGTGGTCTGAGCCCTGCCAGCACTCCATGGGGCAGCATTTTGGAATGACACCACTTTGCAGTTTGGGTTTATTTTTGCTGCGGTTCTGAAACTGCTGTTAACAGTTCATGGACTGAACCCATCAGTTACTTCCAGTCTTGGAAATGGCTGGGAAAAAGTCTCATTTCTGCAGTCATAAACAGACTCTGTCAGAAGCCCTTGGCTGAGGGGCAAGAGCAGCTTCTGCCACAGGACAGGGAGAGCCCAGCTGTGAGAATCCTGCTTGCACTGTGCCAGTGGCTCAGGGACAGCCAGACATGCAGAAACCCACTTTCACCTCTGAGTGCCACACAAATGAGAGCTGCTCTGCTCCATTAACCCAGCACTTTATGAGCCATTTACTGTCACTGCTGCTCAACCTGAGGAAGGGCCGTTTCATTTAGGAATGGACAAACAGGAGAAAGCTGCGCTTGCTTTGCTTTTTCTGCCCCAATTCAAGCACGGGCCCAGCCAGTCTGATATGGGGTTTCTGTAGGACAGATCTAGAGGTGGGAACTGCACCAACAAAGCCCCAGCCCCACACAGCAAACGCTGCTTAACACACAGCAAGCAAGAACCCGAATAAATGGCCAATCTGGTGCTCTTACCTGTCTGGTTTGCTGTCCAGGAAAGCAGTAAGTGGAGAGAAGACAAGACAAAAGTTCAGGTTAGAAAGGACTTGCAGAGCTAGGGGGAAGCATTTGCTCAGCCCTAACCCTGGGAGCAGCAAAGATCACCCAGCCACAGGGACACCAACCAGGAGCCCTGAGCCCTGCCCAGAGCAGAGGGCATCCTCCTGTGCATAAGGGAACACACAGGTCATGGATGGAGCAGGGCTGGGAGAGCTCCCTCCACCCTGGGAATGAGCTGTCCCAGCTAGGGACACCTCTGCTGGCCATTGCCACTTTTATTTACTTTGCTCAGCCCCTGCTGTCCCCTTCCCTTGCCCTGTGTGTGCTCAGGGACCCCCAGCTCTCATCCACACCCCATGAGCTGCTCAGAAAGCCAAGGGAAAAGGAGACAGGGTTTTCCCTTCTCTCTCCTGAAGACTCACAGCCTGCTCCTGTCTCCCAGCTCCAGCAGAGAACACCAGTGTGAGAGCAGTGGAGGTCTCTGCTGCCCCACAGCTCAGGGGTGCCTCCCCTGCAGCCCCCCAGTGCCCACAGGGAGCAGCAAGGCTGAGTCCTGACACACTCAGTGCCCAAGGGAGTGGCTGTGGGACAAGCACAGCTTTCCTGGGAGGGCCACGGGGCACAATCTGCAGCAGCAAATCCCTGCTAATCCCTCCTGTGCTGGGCACACTCTCCCATCCCAGCATTTGTGCCTCAGGGCTCCTCTCTCCAGTGCCCAGGGAAGGATTTGGACAGAAATCCCCTTTGGGGCCCTGGGCACACTCAGAACCATCTGAGGTGTGAGCAGCTCTTACTTTTTGTAGAGCAGGATGGCGATGACGATGCAGATGATGAAGACCACGGCCAGGACGGGCCCAATGACCCAGATGAGCCCCTCCTCACCATCGATGATGGGCTGGGGGTCAGGGTTGTCCAGCTGGATGGGGTCAGAGAAGGGACTGGCAGCATAGGTCTGCAAGACAGGGAACAGGGTGGAACACAGCTCAGAGGTGGGATGGGACTGAAGAGGGGGCAAGCACAGGATACTCCACAGGAGGAACTGCTGGAGAGGGTGTGAGCTCTCTGCAGCACAACCCAAGTGCAGACAGGGAAAATGCCCCTTTCAGCCCAGAGAAAATGCCCTGTTCCTGGGCATCCACGTGAGGGGTATCTTCCAATGCTCCAGTGAGACAGAGCACAGAAAGATCACACTCATGTGAGGCTGCAGCCAGCCCTGTGTCTGTCTCACCCCTTCTCATGCTTTTAGAGATCCAGCTGCTTCTGTTCCAGCACAGCCCTGAGCCCTCACCACTGCCACAAACACACAAACACTTTCCCCAAGCTCTCACGTAACCATCTGGATTTTGACAGTCACAGGGGATTACAGAGCAAGGGGGAAGGGATTAAAACAAGAATTAACGCTTGGTCTGGTGACTGAAAGAAAACAACCCTGACAAATAAATACAAGGTAGTGAAACACTGTGTGCGTCCTCTGCTGCCTCTGCACCGAGCTGGGTTCATGAGGAGGATCAGAGCACATTCAAACCCTTCAGAGTCCTGACAAAGGATGAATTCCCATCCTACCCAGGAACTCCAGAGACTGAACAGCACACAGAACTGGCATGGCCTGCTTTGGGAGAGCAGCCAGGGACAGGACAAGAACAGGGCTCTGGGTCCTTGAACTCCATCAGCTCTGAGCAGGCTGGAATGCTGCTCCACACTCAGGAGCTGCTGTGGATCCAGGCCACTGGGAGAGAGTCTGCAGCACCTTGTTCTAAAGCAGAAATTACCTCAAGCTGCAGTAATCGGATTGGGAAACCCATTCAGGAGCGTGTCAGCCTAATCCTTTAATATCAAATACACAAGTAAATATTTATTGGGGAAAAAAAACCTCTGAAAACCCTTAATTTCCAATAGCTCCCCACTACAATTCCATAGGGGGATTTAAAAACAACAAAGTATTAGGCTGTTTCCTATTGTGTGTGAGGGAGGAGGCAGGTAAATATTAAAAGAGTTGTTTTCATAAAGCCAAGCACAGCCCCAGTGAAAACAGCAGAGATGCTGAAATGGTAGAGAGAACTTGTAGTTTTCCATAAAAAAAATGGAAACCTCTGTGCTTGAAGAGGAACTTAGCAATGGCCAGAGTGTGACATGCTCTAGGAGCAGGATGTCTGGGGTCATTGCTCTGAGGAGTTAAAGAACAGCCTTTAAAGGAAATTACTGTTCAAAAAGGGGTTTGACCCAGGGCTCTCTGAACTCTTGTGCTGCCCTGAGGGCACAGCTCACTGTTCCTCCCTGTTCTGGATTCCAGTCTGGAGCCACAAGTGTGCAAGGTCTGCCCACAACGACTGGGACAATCACAGCTCCTCTTGTGTCGCAGACATCTTTCATGAAAAATCCTTTCTTAGGATTTTTCCTTGTGAGAAGCTGCAGTTTCAGCAACCAAAAGTAAACAATGGTTATTTGCTGCTGTGGAATGCAACAGGTGGACCCTTGATTGGTCTCCTGTAGATGTTTGGATTTACTGACCACTCATGGCAGAGCTGGCTCTCACTCTCTGTCTGAGACACAGATCTTTGTTATTCATTCTTTTCTATTCTTAGCTTAGCTTCTGAAGAAACAATTTCCTTCTATTTTCTTTTTAGTATAGTCTTAATGTAACATCTATCATAAAATAATAAATCAAGCCTTCTGATCACAGAGTCAACATTCTCGTCTCTTCTTCATCCTGAAAACCCCTGTGACCATGGTCACATTCTTGTCCTTGGTACTTGGAAGAGACAAATGCAGGCACAAGCACAAGCAGCTCATCAAGCACAGGAGCCACAGCTGGAAAGAAAACCCCCTCCAGGATGCCAGGAGGGCAGCAGGGCTGGGGCAGGGAGCAGAAGGGCCGGGGGAAGCAGGCGGCACTTACAGCCTCGGGTTCCTGCAGCACGGCCAGGATGAAGAGCACGTATTTCTGGCCTGGCTCCAGGGCTCTGTTCTCAAAGTTGTCGTAGTGTTTCATGTCCCCCAGGATGAAGTGGGAGGGCAGGGAGCGGAAGCGGGCGGCGATGTAGGGCCGGGGGAAGTCCAGCTGCCGCGAGTGCCGCAGGCTCCGGCGCCGCAGCCGCGCGATGTCCTGCACCAGCTGCGGGGGCACAGAGCACCTGAGAGCCTGCACAGGAGCAGCAGGGAGAGCCAAACCCCCCTCCCAGCCTGGCTGCTCCCTGGCTGCCCTCACCCCAAATCCCCTCCCAGCCTGGCTGCTCTGAATGAGGAGCACAGGTACCCCAAATCCCCCTCCCAGCCTGGCTGCCCTGAGTGAGGAGCACAGGTACCCCAAATCGTCCTCCCAGCCTGGCTGCCCTGCATGAGGAGCACAGGTACCCAAATTCCCCTCCCAGCCTGGCTGCTCCCTGGCTGCCCTCACCCCAAATCCCCTCCCAACCTGGCTGCCCTGAATAAGGAGCACAGGGACCCCAAATCCCCTCCCAGCCTGGCTGCCCTGATGAGGAGCACAGGTACCCAAATCCTCCTCCCAGCCTGGCTGCCCTGAATGAGGAGTACAGGTACCCAAATCCCCTCCCAGCCTGGCTGCTCCCTGGCTGCCCTCACCCCAAATCCCCTCCCAGCCTGGCTGCTCTGAATGAGGAGCACAGGGACCCCAAATCCCCCTCCCAGCCTGGCTGCCCTGCATGAGGAGCACTGGTGCCCCAAATCCCCCTCCCAGCCCTCAGGCCCCCATCCCATTCCCGCTGTTCTCTTTCCCCCTGAGCTGAGTCCAGCTTCAGCCACACTCACCTCCTCCAGGTCCATCTCCTCAGGGCTGCCCAGGGGGTTGAGGAACTGTCCCCCCCGGGACTTCCTCAGAGGCACCACTACAATGTAGAAAGCTCTAAATGTTGGGAATGACAAGAAGAAAAGAAGGAATTAGCCATGGAAGAAGGGAGCACACACACTGATGTGAATTTGCCCAAACTGCCCCACTGGCTCGAGCCCCTTATTTTGCATTCAGCACAGCTGTTGTTCCTGGAAAGAGCTGGATTCAGTGGCAGCCCCATGGCTCCTTGTGCACTCCCTGCACACTTCTTTGGCTTTCCCTGCTTGTTGTGAAAGTGCCTCCAAAAGGCAACAGTCAGGAAGGCTGAAAATGCAGGGATCACCCTCCTGGTACTGCCCCTGGGGCTTTGTGGTGGTCTCCACCCCAAAACACAAACGGAGCCCCCCACCCCTGCAGTTAAACAGAAACCTACTGGACAGGCACAGAGCTCTTCACATCGGGGAGAATCACCACCACGTTGCCGTCAGCATCAGGCTTGTGGGTCACCTCTGGCTTCTTGGACAACATGTCAGCAGCAGTCCAGGCTGCCACGTTCTGCTGCAGCCCCCCCATGCTGTTGCCCTGGTTCATCAGCACGAAGTTGTAGAAGGTGCGGGGCCTCAGGTGCGTGATGAGTTTCTTGGTGGTCCGGCCATCCACGTCGACGTGCAGCCCGTTGTACTGGATCTGTGGGAGGGCAGGAGGTTCTTCCCTGAGCTAGGTCCTTCCTCCCCATCCCTCCGGTGTGCAGGGAACACGGAGCACCCAGCCCTGCAGAGCTGGGGCACGCACGGGGGGAAAAAACTCCTGCACTCCACTTGCCTTGTACGGGGTAGGAGAGTTGTAATTCTCAGGGAACTCCCAGCTCAGAAGGACGGATGTCTTTGTCACCATCTTCACCTTGAAGTTTTTGGGTAAAACTGCAGAGAAAAAAGTGAGGAGGAAGGGGAGAAAGGAGAAGAAAAGGCAGCAGAGGGAAGGAGAGCAGGAAAGAGAAGGAAGAGAATGTCAAGTGCTGGAAGAGGGGCCTGCCAGGCTGGGTCTGGCTGCGGCTGCAGGAACTGAAGGGATCGCTCCCTCCTCCACTGTGCTTGAGTTTTGCCAAGGTCCATCTCCCAGTGCTCCCTGTCCCCGTGCCTAACCCCAGCAGGGCACGTGGCTGTGCCCCCACACTCTGGGCCTGGGTGGCTGCTGCAGGAACGAGGTGCTGCCTGGCTGAGCATGCTCAGGTGAAGAAAAACCCATCCCAGGTCACGGCTTGAGGGTTTGTTCGTTCGTTTGTTTTTTAAATTTTTGCTCTTTTCTTTTGGCTGCTCGCAAAAGCTGAAGAAAATGCTCTTCCCACCTGTACAGCGACTGGCCCCCCCCTTCAGGTGCCAGTGACAGGAGGTGTCCGGACTTAACTTAGAAGAAAGCGGTAAAAGGGACTTACCTGGCCCAAGGCAGAGAGGAGCGGAGGGACTGAGTGTGACACCAGAGTGCTTTGCATTTACTCACGAGCCTGGCTGAGCCCGGCCTGACCTCTCCAGCTCTCTTGCCTCCCGGCACCAGCCCCGGATACAAGGGGAGAGAGGGAGGAGAAACCGGTGAGTCCTACCTTGGTCCAGCTGGAACGTCCGATACTGGACGGTCGGGCTGTAGGGCCCGGGGCCTTTACTGGTGTGAGCACGGATTTTAACGTCATAGGCGGTGTTGGGTTTGAGGCCGTTGAGGGTGTACGAGTTCTCTGGGGAGGGGGGCAGCTCTTTTTCCAGCAGGTTCCCGGGAGAACCGGCTTCCCGGTAGGCCACGGTGTATTTGACGATGGCGCCGTTCCTCTCGGCCAGCACGGGGGGCAGCCAGCCGAACTGCACCGACATGGACGTGACGTTGCTGGCCTCCAGGATCTGGGGGTACCCCTTGGGGATGTCCTCGGGGGTGCTGAGTTCCTGCACGGCTTCCTCCCCGAAGCCAGCCCGGCTTTTCACGGCCAGCTTGAAGACGTAGGTGGCGCCCTTGTGGATGCTGGTGGCGATGTACTTATCCTCCAGAGCGGAGAACTCCAGCGTGGCCAGAGGGGCCACGTCCTTGCGGCCAAACTGCAGCCGGTAGCCCAGCACCTGGCCCTCGGCGCCCAGGGGGGGCTCCCACTTCACCAGCAGAGTGTTCTCCTCTGTCTGGTGCACAGACAGGATGGGCTTTCCTGGGACTGGGAGAGAAGAGAGACACGGGAGCTGCAGGGACTCTTCAGCTGCAGCAACGTTCCAGCTGGGCTCCATGGAACCCAAACTGCTGCCACCCTGCACAGGTGGATGGGCCCTAAACAGTTTGGGAGATGAGGAGCACTGCCAACACATCAGCTGTGAGCTGCTGACACATTCCTAAATTTCCTTTGTTCAGGAGGGAAAGATGTGCACAGCTCCCCCCCTGTCCCTGGACCACTCACTCTCCATCACTTGGAAGAACAGACTCAGGAGTCAGACTCCCAGCCTCCTGTCCCAGCTGCTTCCCAGGGCAGGGAAAAACAAACCTGGAGTCTCCCAAAGTGCCAACCTCCCTCCCTCTCTCCATTACACAGCCCAACTCATGCAGAAAGAGCCTGGAACAGATTGGCCCAGGCTGGGGAGTCCAGAGCAGCTGAGGGTGAAGCAATGAAGGATGGAAGGAAGTCTGGGCAGCCCCAGGTCCTGAGCAGCAGGCACAGGGCCAGCTCACACGGCTGGCAGGCAGCTCATCACCCACTTGGGTACAGAAGGAAGCACAGACAGAGGAGCCAGAGCCCGAAATGTGTGTGAGGCAGAGGGCAGGGAGAGCTGCTGCTCACTCTGTGCTGCTCCTCTCCTCTGGAGGAAGGGAACGCGCAGTGCTGGTGCATTTTCAGTGAGCTCCCCCACGTCTGGGGGTTCTGGGGAGCTCAGCAGTGCCATGTCTCTGCCTAATGAGCCCTGGCACTGGCTGACTGCTAAGCAAGCCCACAGCCACAGTTAAATGACACGTGCAGGCCCAGAGATCCCCGAAGCCAGAGAAAGCAGAGCATTAATTCCAGCAGCTCACGCGTCATTGACACTCAGCTCCACTATTAGAGATCTAATTTCCTTCTCTCCGCCTTGGTGTTTCTCCTGTTGGACAGGAGGAGAGAAAATGGAGCTGGGAGGTGTCCCACAGCACAAGCCTGACCAAGGGGTGAAGGCTGGAATGCTGGAGTGAGGGAGCAGGGCAGGATCTGAAAGGGTCACACTGGGGAACTCTGCCTGCTGCCTCCACTGACACCTCAGTGGGGATGAGGGGCTGTCTCTGAAACAAATGCTGCATTCCTGGTGTACATCCTGCCAAAGAATGGCAGGGAGAGCCAGCCTCCTCCCCTGGGAATGCCTAAGGAACACATTAAAGAGAAAAAGAGTGCCATTACCTTTATGTTTCAGTTTTTATCACAAACGTTACTGTAATCAGCTGAGCTTGAAAGTATTACATCTGCACAACAAATATTGTTTGGAATAAAGGTGAGAAGAAAGTTCAGCGAGGGGGAAGTGTTTTATTTTGCAATTGGTTTGGACAGTAAAGGAGAAAATTAGATGTATTACTGTATTTAAATTCAGCCCCCAGCCCTGAATGATAAAGAAAGAAATCTCTCCTCTCAGAAGGTGTATTGACTCAATACTGCAAAGAAGGTAAGAATGTTACAGAGCCATTTGAAAGATTTTTTTTTTTTAAATAGCTATTTCAAGTCAGGGGAAATTGAGTTTTGGGTAATAGCTGCTGTGCTGGAGAAAACATCCCTCTGTGACTGATCACCTGCACTGCAAATCCTAATGGAAGAGATGAGGGAGGGTGACAAGGGAGAGTGACAAGGGAGCCAGGCAGAGAGAAAGGCTCCAGGAGGGGAAAACAGAAAGGGTGGAGAGCCTCAGGAAGAAGGAAAGCAGAGAAGCAGGGAGTTAGTGAGGAGAGACATGGGCAGAAGGAGAAGAGGGTGAGTGGAGGAAAAGGCTTTGGCTGGTACGTGCAGGCAGAGCCCAGATCCCAGAAATGGGAGCCAGGAAAGGTCAATACTGTCAGGGTTTCTCCCTCCAGCAGTCCTGAACACAGGGGATGTACACCAGACATGGTACCAGAAGAGAAGAGCGTGCAGGACAAGCACCACTGTCTGCCTGCTGCTCCTCAGGTCTGTGCAAGTCACCATCCTGAGAGCAGACCTGTGCTGTCCCCCGTGTACCTGCGTGGGCCACCTGCAAAGCTGCAGTCTCTCCAGTTTCTTTCCTTCTGATGCACTGGAATTTACAGCCCAAGACATTACAAGAGACAAATTCACCCTCTGTTGTGTTTCTGGGTGTGCCTGGGCTTTCTGAAGCACTGGACAGAAAATTGTGACATTTGGTGAGGGCTGCATGTGAAGAATGAAGGGGTTTCTGCCTCCCTAAATTTAATTTTGCCTTTGGGGCAGCCTGGCTCTTGCTGCAAGTCCTTTGAGAAGGGAGGGGGACAAAAGAAGGTGAGTCTGGAGAAGCCCCTTGGCTTTAGGGAATGGGAGAATCCCACTGGCTGAGGGAAGGCTCTCACCTGCACCCTTGGTGGTGACCACTTTGGGTTTGCTGCGGGCACCATCTCCCTTCATGGTGTAGGCGGCCACGGTGATGGAATAGGCAGTCTCGGGCTGGAGCCCAGCAATGATCATCTCCTGTTTGCCAGATGCCAAAGGGAAATCGTGTCAATATTCAGGCCCACACCCAAGAGCAGCTCTCTCCTCCTGGCAGGAGGCTCAGCCCTCTTCCAGCATGCAGGAACACCAAATCCAAGGGCACGAGACACTCTGGGGCTTCTGTGGGAAGTGGCAGAGGGGGAGAGCCCCGTTGCCCTGGAGAGGCACTCACAGCTCTGCAAACACAGCCTGGCTCTGCAGGGCCCCGTGCAAGGCAGCCTCCTCCAGATCTGCCTCTCACACATTCCCTGTCTTCACACAAACCACTTCAGCATCCAAATGCTGTCGCTCCCTTCAAAGCTTTCCTCTCCACTGTGCGGCCTCAGAGGAGGCTCAGAGGTTTCAGGGAGATTACATTTTTTTTCACCATTACCCCTCTCTTCTCTCCTCGAGAGATATTTTTAATGCTTTCATAATATTAAAGGGATTGCTGGAATGCAAAGTGCAAGACGACACATTCTGCTCACGCTAAAGCTCCCTGCTAAATCCCACCCCCTCCTTCCCATCCTCTATCAGCCTCCCCACACCTGGCTCCCAGGAGCTTTTGTTGGAACACTGGCCTCAAGAACAGCCCTTCCCCAGGAGGGATGCAGCCTTTCAAAGGGCTGTGTTGGAAAAGGAACACCCGTGCTAAATCAAACAGGATGACAGCACATGCAGCAGGGTTTTCCCCAAGGCCCCAGAAAGGAGGGAGATGGGAATGTTGTGCATGTTTTATGGCTTTCCCCTCTCCTCACCCCTTCGTGCATTCAATATTAAATCTCAGGGCAGCACTTGGGAAGAATTTGTTAGGCCTGAAAATAACTATTTCCCCTGATGGTGAGCTGGGAGTGGAACAGCAGAACTTTGGAACAGTGGGATTTTGATCAGTGACTTTGAGGCTGTCAGCTGCAGGGTCAGGTCTGGCTCCTGGAAGTCAAGAAAATTGTTCTGCTCTCACAGCTGCCACTGAGCTTTATGAAGATTTTAGGAAAGGGGCTTTGCCTCCTTGAGGCTCATTCTCCATCCCTCTAAGGGAGGCCCCTCACCTGTGCAGGGCGCTTGGCAATGCCCAGGAGACACAAACACCACCACTTTAGCTCTGTGTTATCTCAGAACCCTGCCATTCCAAGAAGAAAATGCTTTCTCCTACTTCTTGGTAGCTGTAGGATTTTAGAAAACATTTATCATTTTAGCAGAAATAGCAAATGCCAAACAGCCAAGCTGATTTTAAGGTATTTCAAAAGGAAAAGCACCAATAATGATTCAGTGCTTTGCATCAATGAGTTTCTAAGAATCTTGGCCCTTTGCAAGTACAAAGCATTTGTTCATGCTGTGGTAGTTCAGGACTCATGGATTCTGTGCTCCCAGTGCTTCCCAGGCTATCTTTTCCAGACACAGAGCCCATCTGAGCTCCCTGGTCTGGTGGAAGGTGTCCCTGCTCCTGGCTGGGAGTGGAACAAGATGGCCTTTAAGGTCCCTTCCAATCCAAACTATTTTAGGATTCTCATCTGTTCAAAGCAGTCCCAAATTCAATTTGCCATCTGCTTCCCCGTGGAGGAGCAGCAGACCCATCTTTCCTTCAGAGCCAAAGGGAAAACCCTGTGGGATTGCTGCGTGCTGACAAACGACACGATCACAGAGGGGCACAGAGCAGTGACAGGGAGGGGACAATGCATGGGAACACCAAAAACAGGCTCTAAAACAGGCACACTTGCACTGCAAAAAACAAAAACTAAAAAAAAAGGAAAAGGAAAATATCACACCACAACAGGAAGTGGGAGAAGGGAAGAGGCAGAACCAGCATGGGAGGATTTTGATGTTTTTACTTACGTATTCAGCAGTGTCATCTGTTTCCCACTGGGCAGAGAACAAGAGAGGTTTGGCACGTGAGAATACAAGAGGGGAAAGAAGGGAAAGACAGAGACACAGCATGAGGAAGGAGTCCCTGAGCAAGCAGCCACACAAGGTCAGAAGTTACCAGGCAAGCATGAGGGAAGAAGTAGAGTGGGAGAAATTAGTAGATTCCACTGTGGCCTCGGCCTGAATTAAAAGACTTCCCAGACACAGCAAGGATGAACGGATGGACGGATATTTATCTATCTCAGAGCTGGGACAGCAGCTCATACTCTTCCACAGCAACATTGTCTGGGAGCACAAACGAGAGACAGAGGTGCGGCAGAGACACAGCCACACCTTGTCCCATGTCCCCTTTTGGACCTTCTGCAGACTCACACTGCCCAGTGCTGCCACATCCCCCCCTCCCCAGCCTCCCGGGGCTGGCCCAGGTGAGCCCTTACCTGGGCATCAGCCAGCATGATGTCCTTGATGTGGGGCAGCCCCCTGGCCTCGCCGTTCTCCATGCGCACGTAGTGCACCTGGTAGCCGCGGATCTGGCCGTGCTGCCGGCTGGGCACCGGCGAGCGCCAGAACACCTGGATGGCCGAGGAGTTGAGCACCTCCACCTCCACCTTCCGTGGTGGAGCGCTGGGCACTGCAGGGAGGGAGGCAACCAGGGGGTTCTGGTCATTGGGGGTCGAAATTCCAAAGTCTCTTTTCCCAGCCTGGCACTCGAAGGAGTCAGAGCTCTTCGTTTCTCGGTCTCAAGGTTATTGATTGTTCTTTATCGATAAAATTTTTTCTCCTGCTGCTGAGGTCAGTTCAGCAAGACAGCTCAGGACACGCTGCCTGCCCCCAGGGGTGGTGTTGTGTCTTTATACTAAAAACTACGTGTACAATGTTTACAATGACTTTCCAATACCTATCACCTATGTTGGACAGGGAGCTTCTACTCTAAACCAATCTAAAAGTGCCACCATCACAGCAGCAGATGGAGGCCAAGAAGAAGAAGAAGGAGAAAGGCTGGACGTGTCCAGATCCCTCCATCTTGCCCTCTGGACCTCCATTCTAGAAACCCCAAAATCTACTTTTTCACCTCATACTAAATTCACTGTCACTCTACTTAATTTGTCATGGCTTGCAGATCTTCATCTAAGGTTGGTAACTTGCTCCATGGGTCATAATCAAAACCCCACAGGCATTCTGGGCTCTGTGCCAGGGTCTCTGAGACCCCTGGCAGGGGTCTGGGCTGCTCAGGACAGCCAGAGGGATGTCCTGGCTCCTGACAATTGGGGGTCTGGGAGCTGGGAGCCCATCCCTGCTCCTCTGGATTTGAGCTCTGGGAGGACACCTGAGCACCTCATCAACTGGCACTGCCCTGCCAGTTCTGGGGGATTGTGAAGGTCTGTGGGACCTGATCTGCACAACCTGGACACAGGGACGGTGTCACTGTTCAGAGCCATCAGAAGGCTGAGTGGCATAAAACACATCTTTACTTCAGACAGCTCCTTTTATACATTGTTCTGATACAGGTAGACCTGATTGGTCATCTAATCACTACATTTCACCGGATCGGCTAATTAACAAAACACCCACTTGTAAACATCCTTATGAGAATAACAAGAAAACAGATATTAGGAAAACAACACCTGCAGGTTGTTTTTAATAATAAGCTGTCATTGTTTATCTCCAGCTCCCTAAATTCTCCTAATATTATTTGAGGTCCTACCCTCACATTGAGGGTAGATCCACCCATTCATGCTTTTCCCTGGTTTTATTTTACTGTAGAAATACCAGGAAAAGTCAGGTCTCTGAGTGGGGCCACTGAACTGTTGTCACTCGAGATTTTTGAAACTTTAACAGATTCCTCCTTTCTATGACTGACAAAAGCTCTGACTTAAGGAGGAGGTAGTAACAAGGAATGTGTGGGAAGAACTCTTTAATACTTTAAAGTATTAGGCACAGGGTGGGATTCTTGGGGCTGTCCCATGCAGGACCAGGAGCTGGACTTGGCTGATCCTTGTGGGTCCCTTCCAACTCAGGATATACAATGATTCAAGTTCTGGCAGCAAAGGTTTTCCTCAAAGCAAAGGTTTTTAGTGCCTTGGCTGCTCCTGGCTCAGTGAGAGCATCTTTGCAGGGGGAGTGGCGCAGCCAGGACTCAGAGATATTAAGAAAGACCCCATCAATCCAGGGGAGGGGAACCCTACAGACCCCATAAATGCAGGGGAGGGGAACGCTACAGACCCTATAAATCCAGGAGAGGGGAACCCTACAGACCCCATAAATCCAGGAGAGGAGAACCCTACAGACCCCAGTGCTCAGATGGCACCAGAGGATGGTGCAGTCAAGACTTGGAGATATTAAGACCCCGTAAATCCAGGAGAAGGGAACCCTACAGACCCCATAAATGCAGGGGAGGGGAATCCTACAGACCCCATAAATGCAGGGGGGGGGAACCCTACAGACCCCAGTGCTCAGATGGCACCAGAGGATGCTGGATGACGGCACCAGAGGATGCCGCACAACTCACATCATGGATCCCACTCCAGCTCTGGCCTGGCACCGCTCAAGACCCACGGGAAGAGCCTGACTGTGGGATTGCTGATGGGAACAACCCCCTGCAGGGACAGGAGCCCCCCCAGCAGAACCCAAACCCTCTCACTCACCATCTTCATCCGTGCGCACGATGACTGGCGAGCTCTCCGGGCCCGGCCCCACCTCCGTGTGAGCCACCACGGTGACGCGGTACTCGGTCCACTTCTCCAGGGACTCCAGCAGGATCTGACTGGTGGTTGGGGGGATATCATTCACCTCCTTTAGCTCCGTGTCCTCCGAGTCCAGCGCTCGATAGTGGACGCTGTAGCCGGCCAGGACGCCGTTCTGGCTCTCGGCCGGCGGCGGCCGCCAACTTACCAGAATGGCGGTGGAGCGGGTGCTGACACATTTTACATCTTGAGGGGGGGCAGACGGTTCTAGGAGGGGGGGAAAATTCAGGAGCAGGGAAAAAGGGGGAAAGAAGGGGAGGGAAAAAAAAAAAACAAAAGATGGGAAAGATAAAAGAAAAAAAAAAAGGAAAATGATAACAAAAAAATCTAAAATAAAACGTACGAAAGTTTGGTTTAGGAAGATAAAATTAAAAGAGAAGAGAGCTTTTTGTTGTTGTCTTTTTTTTTTTTTTCCGAAATGAAGAGGTTTCTTTAAAAAAAAAAAAAGCCAACAGAAATTAAATGGGGCATCAAAACTGAAATGGTGTAAAGCAAAGGACTAAACCAGCAAGCGGGCCAGCCAAGAGAGGTCCTGCTGCTTCCACTAAGCTGGCACCAGCTACACACCCAGCTGCACCCTATAAAAGCCCTTTCCTTTGGCTCCCTGTTTTACAGCAGCCTGGCAAATCCTGCTCTGGCTGGGAAAGCACTTTCCAACCTCAGTCTCTGGGATCTTGAATTTCTTTGAAGGGATCTGTGAAAATTAAGTAAGAAAAGCAAATCTTTTGCCAGGAGGCTTAAATTTAAGAGGCTGTACCTCCAGATGGAAGTGATTAGTTGTCCCCAGACTGGAGGAGGCCAAATCCCACAGTGGGAATGCCCAGGACACTGCCAAGCCATGGTGTTTAGAGAGGAGGGTTTTGAGAAAGCGCTTGCAGAAGGAGGGAGGCAGTGGGTTTGGTGAGGTATTTGTGTGTCCAGGGGATTTTCCAAAGCAGCAGCAGGTCCGATTCCCACTGCACTCTGTGCCTGAACTACACCAGGGTGTTTCTGGGGGAAAACCTTGGGAACTGCAGCCCTACCCAGGCACCTTCTCAGGGTGGCAGCATGAGGGTGACCAGGAGGTGGGGAAGGTGGAACCCACAGCTCTCCCTTCAAGCTCCTCTCTTCCATCCCCTGCCCTGGGCAGGAACAGCTGCCACCATCCAGGGGGCTCCTTCCTGGCCCTGAACACTTCCAGGAACTGGCCCACACTTCTGCCTGTCACTAAGGACAGCTGGTCAGCCCAGGGAAGCAGAGTGTGCTACATTCTCAGGGCAAATCAATAAATCCAATATCACCCAACTGCAATAAAGAACTTTTAAGTCTCTGCAGACAGGGCAGGAAACTGGGGTGGACTCACAAGCCCCCCAAGCAGCAGTAGATCAGTGCTGGTCACTGCTTCTCATTCCTCTGATGCTTTTTAATTAACAAAAAGCTCTTTTAGTGAGGAATGATTGTTTTTAAACCTCTTACACCCATCCTTGAGTCAAACCCAGATGTTTAGGCCCAGTTTGCCTCAAGGACTCTGCTAAATCCAGTCCCACTGTAGCCCAGCTGGCACTGGAGTGAGAGCCACACATTTTCCAGGAGCCTCCAGGAGACAGAGGGAAGTGGCTTTTCAAAAAGGGCAGAGATAATCCCTCCACTGCTGTCTGAGCACCCTGCCCAGTAGGACATTTTGGGTGTTTTCCTTCTATTTTGATGCACTATTGCTGTCTTTAACCTGGCAGAATGGCCCCTTCTCCCCAGCACTCCCAGTGAGGAGGCTGACAAGCCCTGGCCATGGCTGGCCACGCAAAACAACACAGAAGATGTCAAATGAACCAAACCAAAAGGAACAAACTGGAAAACAAAACATAAATCAAGCCAATAATTTGAAACAAAAAGAGAAACACCAGAAAGGAAATCATAATAATAAAATAATACTGATATAAAAAGTGACTCCTTCCAGAACATTCCCAGTCTGTTTACCTACCTTCCACGCTTCAACTGCTAACTTATAAGACTTTCTTATAAGAGGACAAGAGGAACTGAGCTACGAGGCCAGACCAAGCTCCTGGTGGGTTTCTGCACATGACTGGCTTTTAAAATGCCACTCTGCTCATGATGATCCCCCCAAGTCCTCCCCCACCAGCAGAACCCCAGCTTCTATTGCAGAAATAGCAATTTTGGACCCCAGTCTGTTCTCTTTTGCTAAACTGTCAGCACAAAGAGCAGGACAGCACGTTCCCAGTGACAGATCTCCTTCCCTCTGGCTCTCTCCATCTGCTGTGATTGCTGCTCCACCTCTCCAGGACAGAGGTGCAGTGCTCATCCCATGTCCCAGAAGCAGCTCAAGGATGGTTTCAAGGCATGGAGGGACAGACTCAGCCCTCTCCCATTGCTGCCATGGTGCCGTTCCCTTCTTTTTTTTTTTTCCTCATCAGAGGCTGGGCATGTTAAAATCCACCTTTCCTGCTTAGTTCCAGCCAAAGCCACCACAGCTGAGAAACCCACTGCAGAGAGGGTCTGACCCGACCTACCCTTCATCCTGCACCTCATTCTGAAAGCCCCAGAAGCAGAGCTCAGCTCCAGCTGGCACTGGGCTCACTGTCTGCGCTGCCACGCTCGCTCACTCACCCTCTACGCTCCAGCACAGGGACCTACTGAGAGGCCCTGGGGTGAGGCCTCCTTTTGGGATGGTTTTGCACTTTCTCTGGTCAAAAAGGCAGGCTTGGGGGTGGGTGATGGGGGAGAAGGCCCAGGGGCTGCCCGGCCCCCTCCCCGTCGGAGGAGAACAGCCAGGGGTGCTGGCTGGCCGCGCTGGACACGCCTCGGGGAGCTCACGGCCCTGTTCCCTTCACAATCCAGCCCAACCTGTGCGACCCTGGGGACACAGGAGCCCAGTGCCACCGACCCCACGGGGGCTGCGAGCTCAGCTCTGCAACCAGCCCCTCCCTGGGCTCAGCCAGGAGCCCCCAGGCAGCAGAGCTCTGCCTTGGCCTGCTGGCTGGTTCCACCAGCCTTTTGGGACCCCTCCCCACCCTCCCCGGGCTCCAGGACGTGCGGGAGTGTCTGCAGAGCCACAGGGTGGACTGTATTTGTGAATCTGCTTGAGACCAGCCAGTACTCACCTGAGCTGCACCTTTTACATGCTTTAAAGTTGACTGTCCAAGCCACAAGAATGACCCTTGCTGACCTTGCACAATAATCACGTTTTTTAACCCTTTAGGTACCATAGACTTTGGGTATTTCATTCACTTTGTGTTCTGTGAGGAGGGGGACAGGAGGGAGAGCGGAGCTACGAGGGGGGAAATCCTTCCTTGGGCAGGAACAGAGGGTGAGAAAGCCCCATTGTTCCTCTACACCTGCACGTGCAGCCTCACAGCACCCACCCTGCCACCCCTGCCTGCTGAGCACGCTTTGCCCTCTGGAATTTCCCAGTGGGAGAGTTGCCAGGGAGCCTGGGAAGGTCATGGCCAACCAGAAAGGGCAAACCAGCTTCTCCCAGCCACGAGAGTCTGTTTTGTTTTACGAGCTACGTCTCTGGTACTTGAAGAGTTAAAACCCAGCTACTTCAAGAAGAAAAAGATACTTTACCTTTAGTTTAATGGATTTTACTTGGGTTATGATGCTCAGGAGGAGCCACCCTGGCAGGGAGGTGCAGGGAGGGGCTGCCACATGCGGGTGGGTGCTGGGAGGGGACAGCAGGAGCAGCAAGGGGAGAGCAGGGAGAGGCTCTGTCACCCCAGAGACAAGATGCCATCGTGGTGTGACATGGCCCAGCCAGGGACAGGGACAGCAGGGAGCTGGCTCATCCGGGTGCAGGGCATGCAGGCAGGCAAGCAGAGAGCAGAGAGAGAAGAAAGAAGAGGCATGGAGCAGGCCAAGGAGGAGCTGAACGGAAAAGGAGCTGAGGAGGGAAGACACAAAAGCCTGTCCCGAGCCAGAAGGTCTGTGAGCCGAAGGATGTCACCCGGAGCAGGGAGAATTGACTCGTTCCTCCAACAGCCAGCCAGGAAAAAATGTTTCACCGTGTTACAGGACACTGACAGCTCCCAGCTGATGTTCTTAAGAGCATTAAATTAATGAGGCTTTCCCTATGAAAGCTGAGCTACAGAGAGAGAAACCCGTCCGTGTTCTGGGCAGATGCCAAGTTAGAAAAAGCCCCGAAGCCTTCCCTTTTCCCAGATCCCCTTTTCCTCACCCTTAAGGGACAAATTTTCACTGAGGCCTACTGCCACCAGCTCCCACACCCCTCTTCCAGCTTGTTTTATTGAACCAGAAAGCACAAATCCCAGACCATCTTTGCCTCCCATCCCCACAGGTCTCAAGGAGAGAAACCCCTTGGAAAACAGAAGCAGAGTGTAAGTTTAACACTTATTTTCCAGGTCCTTTCAGTTCATTTCCCCCACCCCACAGAGATGCTCCCTCTGACAGTACCACACTGGGATCAGAACCAGCAGATGTGCAGCAGAGTCAGGAAAGGATTTTCCTATGAAACGTAGAGAGAGTATGGAGAAAAAGAAAAGAAAGAAAAAAGGGGAAAAACATTTGAAGGAAAGAAAAACCAAAAAATCCTTGAATGGAGTGGAGGCCTGAGAAAGCCCCAGTAAAGAATTCTGTCTATGCAGAAACAGACTCCCCTTTCTTCCCACTCCTCAGGGGACAGAAAGAGAAGGAGACAGGGAAAGGGAGAGACAGCAGGATGTGACAATTAAAAAGCCCAGCCGAGAGCCTGCTGCTCCCCCTTGTTAGGGACTCTGAGGGATGGGAGCAGGGCTCTCCCTCCTCTCACTGGTGACCAGAGCCACTTCTGAGTTAGTTCTGCTCCCGGCTACTCCAAACTGCAGCGGAGTGATTTAGTAGAGATGAGAGGAGACAGAAAACACAAAGAACAGCTGCCACAGCCACTCATGCAGTGAAAAAACACCTCATTTAAAAGCAAAGATCTGTGAAAAGCCCAGGTTGAAATATTGCCATCCAGGGTTATTGTCCCCAGGGCAACAGCGAAGGGAGACAATCCATTAAACTAAAACCAGCACGTTTTGAGTTGCATACACTCCATCCTGGTGTCATCAGCATCCCCCTCCCAGCCTCCACAGGGCTCCTCTCTCCCGCTCTGCTGGAGCCCAAACAGGGCCATTCCCAGAGCTCCAGGCCTTCCTCCCCTTGGCTGTGGAGGTGCTCAGGGACAAGAGCACGGGGACTGCTTCCCCAAAGGCTGGGGAAGGCTGGGCCTGTGAACAATCACCTTCCCTGCTCCTGTCCCTCCCTCTTCCCCACCGTCTCCCCTTCCTGGCAGCGCTGGGCCTGTGTGGAGGGGCTGTGGCTGCCATCCCTGCCATCCCCTGAGCATGCTCAGCACCACGGCCAGCATGGCCACCACGAGCCCTCGCTGCTGCCCGGCCCCAGCACCCCAAAGCCCAGCTCTGCTCCTGGCTCCCATCTCAGCTAGCTGGAGCGGTGAGGGGAGAGGGGAGCAGCTCCCAAAGGTGTCCCCCCTCCCTGGAGTGAAACGGAGCCCCCAGCTCTGTCCCCCTGTGCCCACCATCTCTGGCTCCCTGACCGTGGTCCCCTCAGAGAAGGGTGGGAAAGGAGAGACACCTACTAGACTGCAAGGTGCGCTCTCGGACCTCCGGGGTGAAGGCCCCCAGCCCCAGGGCCGAGCGGGCGGCCAGCCGGAAGACATACTCAGTGTTGGGCTTCAGGCCTTCCACCGTGAACGACGTCGTGGGCTCGAAGTTCTTCAGCACCTGGGGGTGGGCGAGGGGGGAAGAGAGAAATAAACCCAAACAACAGGCAGCGGAGGTGAGGCCTGCCCAGAGACACTGCCCTGCTCCCCTCGCTCCACCGGGGAGCTCCTCGGCCCCAACCCTGCTGCACTTCGGGCTCACCTCCTTGCTGTGGTCTCCCTCCTTGTAGAGGAGCTCGTACTTCACTATGATCTCCTGGCGTGGGGGGCTCCACGACAGCACAATGCTCGTCTCGGTCTTGGCTTCTGCTCGGAAGTTCATCGGCTGCCCGGGAACTGGCGCAGAGAGGGAGCCGACGGGGCACAGGAGGCAAGGTGAGAAACAGGAGAAACCACATTAACTTGGCTAATTGGGAGGCTCATGCCCTGTTTTCTTCAAAGCCTGCGTGGGAAGAGCACGTCAGCAGCAAAATGCCACACTGCAGCGTGGGCAGGTCCTGCCTCTAAAGCTGTGGAGTTACATCCCACTGCAGGACTCCAGTGTGAGCAGAGCTGCTGGAGATGGAAGAATCCCAGTGGATCATATGCTTCTTTCTCAGCAGTGCAGAATACAACCCTTCCCATCAATCCCAGTACTACAAGATTCTGGAAGTAGGAAGCCCATGAGCAGCCCATTGAGGACACAGGGTTTCCTCCCATACCCCAAACCAAAAATGTGCTGGGTGACAGCCCGTGGTAAAACACCTTGTGTTTGCAGCTCAACACATAAGGCTCATTCCCCACTCATCTCTGACAAAGTAGTTCCTGGGTATTTTAGGGAGACTTAAAGTGTCACCACTACCTGGGCAGTTTTACATCTGTTAAAGACATTTAGAGCCATGGAATGATTTGGGTTGGAAGAGACCATAAAGCTTATCCAGTTCCATGGGCAGGGACACCTTCCCCTATCCCAGGTTGCTGCAAGCCCTGTCCAGCCTGGCCTTGGACACTTCCAGGGATCATGGGGCAGCCACATCTTCTCTGGGCAACCTGCGCCAGGTCCTCCCCACCCTTCAAGTAAATAATTCCTTCCCGACATCACATCTAAACCTCCAAATCCAACCAACAGCTCTCCCTCCCGCAGCCCAGCTCAGCCACACAGGTGCTCACCTCCTTGCTGCGTCTTAACCTGGATGGGGTCGGACAGGGGCCCGTCCCCCACGGAGGTGAAGGCCAGCACTCTCACGGTGTAGGTCTCGTCCTCCAGGAGGCTGCCCACGGTGGTCAGCAGGCTGTCATCCACGTTGTGCTTCTGCCAGTTGCTGACGGGCTGCTCGGGCTCCATGGTGTAATAGACGCGGTAGCCGCGGATCTGCCCGTTGGGCTCCACCGGCTCCTCCCACTGGATGATCATGGTGGTGCTGCTCAGCATGCGGCCCTGCACGTTGCGGGGGGCGCTGGCCGGGGCCTGCTCCCCCGTGCGGGTGACCACCGACTCGCTGGGGGGGCCCTGCCCGATGCTGTTCACCGCAGAGACCCAGATCTCGTACTCGGAGTTGGGGCTGAGCCCCCCGATGCTGTAGCGCGTGGTGGTGATGTCCTCCTTGATCTGGTAGGGTCCGTCCTGGCTCTTGGACTTGTACTCAATGACATAGTAGGACACGGGGTCTGGGTTTCCAGAGTCCCAGGTGATGGTGATACTCGTTGCTGTTGTCTCTGTCACCACTGGCGTCCCAGGAGCCTTGGGAAGTGCTGAGAATCAGGAAGAACAGGCATTTAAAAAAAAACACAGATGCTGAAATGGCACCTAATTGGTCTGGTTAGGGCTGCAGGAGCCAGAGGCACAGCACCAATCCCAGCAGCTCAGGGAAGTGCTGCTGGAATATGAGGAACCTAGTTATCCACTCTATTATCCTCCTTAAACTGCTCCATCAAAGGCAAAGTGTTCAGCTAAACATCTGGAATCATTAGCACAGGCTTCAGCTGCACATCCACCCTCCCGGGGCAGGGAGGGAGAGCAGCTCCTCAGCTCCTTCCCAGCACGTGCTCACATCTCTCTGCTGAGCCTCCACGGGCAAGGAACGGCACAGGACAGGCTCTGCTCTCCAGAACAAATCTCCAGAAACGCTGGGAGGGCTTCCCCTCAAGGCACAAACCGTGTTAATCCCCATCTCCCATCTCCCTCAGCCACGGAGTCCCCCCGATCCTGCTGGGGACTGCTCAGCACTTTAACTGCACCTGATACCTGTTCTCACTTCACCTGTTCTCTCAAGCTTCATGTGCAGTCCTCACTACATGCTTCAGACCCTTTTCAACCCTCCTTTTCAACTTCTTCTTATCATGGAATCCCAGGATGTTTTGGGTTGAAAGGGGCCTTAAAGCCCATCCACTGGAACCCCTTCCACTGGTCCAGGTGGCTCCAAGCCCTTTCCAACCTGGCCTTGGAGCCTGACTTCTCTAGACCTGGTCACAGTAAAGCTCAAACTTCTCCTTTCACCTTCTGCCCGGGAGAGCTCACACACAAGAACAGTGCAGGGAACGGGATCCAAACAAAATTACAAAAGACAGAAAGTACAAGCAGGGTGAGATTCCCCATGTGAGGAGATGGGAGAGTTGGAAGCAGAAGCAATCTGCCCTACAAAGCAGCTTTTTAGATTGAGGGGGTAAGACAGGGAAAAAAAAGAAAGGAAGGAAATACTGAGGAAAATAAAGAGCACCTGAGTCCAGCCCCAGGCATCCTTCTGCTGGCATGCCTGTGCAGCAGCTCAGAACAGGTGTCATGCCAAGATTCTCTAGCCCCTACTCATGTCTCCTGTCAGACCTTCCTCAGACAGATCACTGATACAACAGGATCGTTTTTCCTTATCCCTCCCTTTCTCCCAAGTGTTTCTCCTCTCCCCCACCCTTGGATCCTTTCCCACCCCTCCTCTCCCAGATCCCTCATGGGCAACACCAGTACTTGGAGCAGACAGCAGCTCACACAGAGCTCTACACTCACCCAACCTCAGGGGTTCCTGCTTGGGTTTAATACTCCCCTGCTGAGGACAGAATAGATTGAAGATGGCACCCATGCTCCTCCTGGGAATCACTAGCTGGAAGCTGGGCTTATTCCCCATCTTGCTGAGGCAACAACGGCCACTAAGATGCTGGAACTAAGCTCTACTGCAAGGGTGCGCATGCCAGAGATCCTCAGGGCCTTGGCTGAATCTCAGGCCTTGGAACAGGATGGCATGCAGGCTCCAAGCCACCCAAGGCTCCTTGCACAGTGCCCAGCCAGCCTCATTTGTCAGGACAGACACAGCATGCAGGGATTTGAGGCACAGTTTTCTTCATAACAAGCAGCTCAGGTGTCCTAAAGCCAGGGAAGGTCTCCAGCCACCAACTTTCCCTCCACTGTGGGTTTCCCTGTGTGGGGGATCCCTGAGGACATGCACAGATCCCAGCAAGGGGCACTCAAGGTGCACAGGTCTGTCCTGCTGCTCGTGCTCACAGAGCTCCATGTGTACAACAGGTAAGGACAGGGATGGACACCCCTGCAGCCAGGTGCCCACGGTACAGCCATGGTGTCCCTGGCCATGCACACACATCCCAGTTGACCTGGACATGCAGAACTGTCCCTGTCCATGGACACACATCCCACTTGTGCAGGAGCACCAGACATGCAGAACTGTGTCCCTATCCATGGACACACATACCCCATTCATGCAGGACACCTGGACATGCAGGACTCTCCCTGTCTATGCACACACATCCCACTTGTGCACCAGGACATGCAGGACTGTCCCTATCCATGCACACACATCCCACTCATGCAGGAGCACCAGGACATGCAGGACTGTCCCTATCCATGCACACACATCCTACTTGTGCACCAGGACATGCAGGACTGTGTCTCTATCCACGGACACCCCACTTGTGCAGGACACCTGGCCATGCAGGACTGTCCCTGTCCATGCACACACATCCCACTTGTGCAGGAGCACCAGGACCACCATGGGACCACCATGCAGGACCGTGTCCCCTGTGCAGGTCAGGCAGTCACAGGCTCTCCCCATGCAGACACACGCTGACACAGGCACAAACCATGGCACATTCCCACTCTGCCACAGGAGGCCCCATGCACGAGCAGGACACGTGCCCAGGCATCCCTGCGCTCATGCTGGGACACTCAGCTGCGGCCGTGCCCACTCCCACGCGTGCACTCAGGACCCTGCTCCCACTCCTTACATTTCACCGTGATCTGGGCCACGGCTTCTATGACTCCCAGGCTGGACATGGCCACGCAGGTGTAGTTGGCCGAGTCCTTGACGTCCGTGAGCTCCAGGACGTTCCTGCCCACGGGCATGTCATCCTCGGGCGTCAGGTCCTCTGCTCCCTGCATCCACTTCACGTAGGGCATGGGGACCCCACGGCCACGCAGGTGATGTTGACGTTGCCCCCGGGCATGATTTCATGGCTGACAGGGAGGAATGGAGAAGCGAGGGGCCACACGGCGAACTGTGGACGAGACGCACAGAGGTAACAAAAAAACAAACGGAAAAGCAAAACCAAAACAAAGGAACGAACAGAAAAACGAAGAGGGGGAAAAAAAATAAAAAAAAAATAAAAAAAAAGGAAAGGAAAGAAAAGAAAGGAGAAAAAGAAAAAAGAGTAAAAGATAATTAAATATAGATGGGGTTTGTCACAGTTTATTTTCTTCCTTCATTAAAAACAAAACAAAAAGCCAAAGAAATTAAAAAAATCAAAAACCGAAAACCAAAAAAATAAACTCAAATAAATTCGTACTTCACAACAACAATATATAGAATATAGACATAAAAGCGATATTTCATAGCAACAGGGTTCCATTGATCAAGATTAGACCCATCACAGCACAGATAAATACACAAAAATTTATTAGCAATTTCTCATCTTTACTGGCAAGAGCTGGCATGGCGAGAGCCCAAACTTCTCCTCCGTGGCCTCTGGGGCCCCCAGCTCCCCGCTCCACACCCCGGGAAACCTGCTCCTCCCTCTCTCTCCCCGTGGGCTCTGAGTCCTGACCCCCTTCTCCTGAGGAACAGCCCCTCCACCAGCACCCAGCGTGGTCCAGGTGCCCCCTCCAGAGAGGGGCCCTCTCCCACCCGGGGCTGCTGCAGACGTGGGGTGGGGGCCAGGAGAAGGTTGGGATGGAGATGGAAACTTCTCGACGTTTTGCCTTGTTGGACCCAGAGAATTCAACAAAGAGAGAAGTATCACATCCCCACGTTCCAGACGCTCCACTTGAGAAGTGAAAGGCAAAAGGATAAACGAGGGAGGAGAGGGAGTCCCCGGAGCGGGACAGAATTTGGTTGGTGTCTGCGTGTGAGAAGCGTCCAGGGGAACACAGCCCCCTGGAGCGAGAGGAGAGTGTGGAAAAGATGAGAAACTCTAATGAAATTTTTGTGGTTTTTCGGGTATAGAAACCCTAACGAAGCCTCTTTAAGATCTGACACGGTCCATCGATAGATGCAGCTCTCAGAGTCACAAACATCATGCAAAATAGGTAAAAAAGAGAGAGAGAGAAAGAGAGAAAGAGAGAGGAAAATGCAGAGAAATATAATTTCTGGGCGGGTAGCAAATGCCCACATGGATACTGGATAGAAAGTGAGCGACAGAGAAAGGAAGGAAGACCAGGAGAAGGAGAACAAGAGGGGAAGGGAGAAAGAAGAGAGAGAGAGAGGGAGGGGAGGGGGAAACCCACTTTAATGCTGCATACTTTTTCTAGCTGATGTGACTCAATGTGGTGGCTCACATTGTCACATCTCAGCCCTGGCGGAATAATAAATAGAATAGAATTAATAAGAAAAACAAGGTAATGAAACTTTTAACGTTGAGAAAACAGTGACATGTTCTGTGCATCTCCTTAGCAGAGAGGTGGATTGCAGCTTCCAGACCTTACACAGGAAGAACATGGACGCAAAGGGGAGGCTGTGGTTTCCTTGGCTCCATTTTCTGAGCTGCCTGGGCTGGCTGGAGGGATGCTGGGTGCCCTTCCTTAGCTGGGGGAAAGCAGGGGAATGGACAAAGGAGAACGTGTGTGGATCAGAGAGGGCCTAGGAGGGGGCTGAGGGCAGGGTCTCCTCCCACAAGAAAGACAAAAGGGATACAGGACCCAGGGAAAATGCAGGAACTGCAGCAGCTGGAGAGGAGCAGGGGTTGCAGGATTCCTCCAGCTCCAGGGACAGCCATGCAGGAACTGCCACAGGCAGGGTGGGCGAGGGGCACGAGGGTCTGGGGGCTGAGAACTCCTTGTTCCTGCTGTCTGTTCCCAGGTAACTTCTGCACAACCTCTCCAAAGCTTGGTGGCTTTGCCTCATGCCAAAGCAAAGCAAAGGATCAGCAGGGCTGAGCCTGCCATTGTCCCTCCCAGTGCCTTCAGTCCCCTGGAACTGTCTTGGGGCTTGCGAGTGTTTATCTTGCAGCTTTGTGGATCTTTTCAAGGGGAAGAGCACTGCCAGGAGAGGCTGTTTGCTGTTTAGTGGGGGCTTTGGCAAAACAAAGCCAACTGCAGCCCCTGCAAGATGACAAGGGACATTGTCACAGCAAGGTCTGCTCTCCCCATTGGGCTGCCAGACCCTTTTCTGTGAGAACCAGTAGCCAGGAACCAGCACTGGGAGGCAAGGAAGAGAAGACCTCCAGACTGGTGGCACTAGGAGCTCAGAGGGGGCAAAGGGGAATTCCTGCATGCAGGAGATTTGCAGAGACAAGGGGGGCATGCCCTCAGCTGGGGAGAAGGATGGGGATGTGGAGGGAGGGGCTGCAAGCTCACCTGGCCACTGATGCTAGAAGATGATTTTTCTACCTGCAGAATGGTGTAGGGAGGTGTTTGTTCCAGCACTGGCTCAAAGGATCAGGCAAGCTGCTCCTTGCTCCCTCCTGCCATAGGGAGGAACACTCAGCCCTAGCCACGAGGGTGCATCCCTGTTTCCCACTCCATCCTGCTTCCCACTGCTCCCAGAAGTTCCAACACTTCAGAAA
The DNA here is from genome assembly GCA_039654755.1 of Calcarius lapponicus. NCBI lineage: Eukaryota > Metazoa > Chordata > Aves > Passeriformes > Fringillidae > Calcarius > Calcarius lapponicus. The sequence goes on from JBBFKN010000011.1 coordinate 12,001,125, forward strand.
ATGGAGCCAGCTGGAAACCACACCTGTCACAGTCTGAGACAAGATGGAGAGAACTCGGAAAGAAACAAGTGGGGTCAACATGCAGACAGATCTTGGGGTGGGGATGACTCTTCTGAGAGGGGGGGGGGCTGGTAGGTGACCTTCTGGAGAGGGGAGGCAAGGTGGGAAAGGTGAGGAGGAATGGGGAGACACGTCCGGACAGGATCCGGGCAGCAAACAGCATCAACAGCAACAAACAACGGCAGGTGGGATGCAAACACTGAGTTGTCATGGGAACAGAACAAGACAATTAATCCAAACCGAAGCTAATCGCAAAGAAATGAAACCCAACTGAAAAAGTAAGGGAAAAAATAAAAAAATAAAAACAAGAAAAGAAAAGAAAAAGAAAGAACAAACCAGAATTTAATAACTGAAAAGCATCATCTGATGTAGGGCGGAGTGCTGAGAATCGGAGTCTGAAGGGAACCCACTGTTCCTGCCTGTGGTTTTGGGCAGGGAAGGAGAAATCCACTCACAAAACACAAGCTCAGGGGCTGCACAGAGCACGTTCCCCAAAAAGCTGCAGAGCAGCCCTGCCCTCCTCCTGAGAGCTCCCAGGGTGCAGGTCAGCCCTGGGGGTCTCAGGGATCCTTACTTTGGGCTGGTTTAGTGGCATTTGTCACCCTCCAAGGGAAGCACCCAGCACCTCTGGATGCCAGCCCTCAGCACCACCCCTTCCACAAGGAGGGAGAATTTGGATTAGGGCTGATACGAGCCCAAAACAGGCAGCAGCACTTCCTTGGTGCATCCTGGTTTAAAAAAAAAAAACTAGGCTCTCCTGTGTGCACAGATATACCAACATCCACACACTGATCTAGGATGGGAAAAGAACTCCAGTTAAATCTTGGGGACCTCAGAGAGTCCCCTGGATACAGCCCTGCGATGGCTCAGGGCTGTGACAACAACAATAAGGCACAGGGCTCATCTCTGGCTACCCAGAGCCATCAGGCTGCTGCTTATTTTAATTTCTGTAACATTTGCACTTGGCTGGAGACAGGGAATTTGTCAAGCTGAGAATCTCTGGGTCAGCCTTTAGGTCAAAGCTCAGGAGAGGAGATCTGTGGTGGAAAGGGAAGCTGGAGATGCAATCAAGACCAATTCCAGCTCTGGGTCCAGCTCCACAGCAGCTGAAGGAGGGGAATTTCACAAGAAAAAAAATCAGGAGAAGAGATCCCTTCCATTTTGCTATCGAGCACTTTCAAAGGATCGGGAAGAACAGAACTGCCCTCTCTGGAAAGGAAACATTGGGATGGGGCACTCAGGGCTCTGCTTTATTAACACTTGCCTAATAACACTTTTCCCAGTTTCTGGTGCAAGAAGGACCTTCCCTGAGTTCCAGGGGTGTTTGGTTTCCAGGCCAGCTTTGGCAGACCCCGCATGCGTACACGGATGTGCATGCTCCATGTGCAACAGCTCCCGACAGACACACACACAGGCAGGCACATACAAACAGACATTGTCCATGGCCAAAAAACTCTCAGGAGCTTTTTTTTTTCAAACAAGGATACAGCTTGTTACGGATAGAACCAGATTCCAGAACTGGAGCTGGATGCTTGGGATGCAATTAGATTATTTCAATGCAGAGAAGCCATTTCGGAGGCACAGGAAAATTTTTTAAGTGCAGTTAGTTATGAGTCTGTTTAATTGTTGGACAAGCATTTCACACCGCAAATCTGCACCCCAAAGGTGTGCTCTTCTTGAGAAACAGAACAGATCCATAACTTTTCACACCCTTGGGAAGCCAATTGGTTTTGTTGCTGCTCATGGAGGCAGAGGTTGACCCAGTTTGTGTTCTGTGAGTGGCATTTTTGGCTGTTTTGGCCCCAATCAGCATGGCTCAGGTTCCCCACCACCACTCAGGGTCCACAAGGTGAGAGGTGTTTTTGCAAGATTTACAGACCTGATTGGAAGAGACACTGGGAGATCCAGGGTTGACTTTTGCAACACCAGAATCCATCCTTAAAATGTGTTCCCATGATGCTGCTAATGAGAGAAACCTGAGGACCAACCAGTTTGTGCTGAGGAACCCCACCAGCTGCTCTTTTAAAGCCCCTTCCAGATTCCCTCAGAGAGAAAAAATGTTGGAGGAGGAGCGAGGTGGGGAAAGGAGAATGTCCTGGACAAGAACCTGTCACTTCAAACCCCGATTCACATTAAACCAACTCAAAGAGAAATGCATCTTATACCTTAAAGAAGAAATCAATCAAAAAAAAAGGAAACAAAAGAAAGTGAAGTGACTGGTTGAAAGCACCAAACAAAACCAAATGGTATTAAACATTTTGACACTCAGCAAGCTGCTGCTCCAAATGAGGTGAGAAGGCGGACATTATTGGCCATTTTGGGGAGACAGGAGTCATTCCGTCTTGCTCCAAAATGAGGAGGGGTAGGGGAAAGGGTGCCAAAATAATGTGCAGCCTCTACATTATTAGTGAAGCTTAGATTACACCTGTCCTCCCCTCCCAAATGTGGTCTGTCCCTGCCCCTGCGTGTCCGTGCAGCCGCCTCTGCCTCTCCCTGTCCCAATTCCAGGCTCATTCCCCTGGGGTGAGACCTTTTGGGCTTTGGATTTCCGACCTCTGCCCCTCCACAGGACGAGAAGCTTCCCTCCTCCTGCCCATCTCCTTCCTCATTTCCTTCACAGCCAAGAAAATAAATGCGTAAATAGGTAGATAAATAAAGAATGAGACCAAGGCTTGGATTTGGTCTGGAGGAAATCCATTACCTTCCCAATAATTGTTACTTTTCACTTAAAAAACCACATTAGCTGAGCGACAGGCTGGCTGAACATCTCCGGTCTTTTGCAATTCTTTTTTTCTTTTTTTTTCTCCTGTTGTTTTTTTACAGGATTGAACAGAAAATAATCAGAATCCAATTGTTTTTCACGCAGCTCTGTAATTTTAAACACAGACTTGACTGGTTTAGTTTTTGTTATTTTAATTTGACAAGGTGTAATCTAATTTTTTCCCCTAAAACAAAGAGAACAGCGATGCAAAAGGTGTAAGAGACACAGGCAGGCAGAGATTTCGAGATCAGTACAGCACAGTGTTCCTGCAAAGTGCCCTCTATAGAGAGATAGTCATGTATATACATAGATATATATACAGTTTGGATTTTTTTTTTGATTGGTTTTTTTTTGGGGGGTGGCTTTTTGTATCCATTTCCATTTCCTGATACCCTTGAGAAATCCTTCTGCAGAAACACAGTGAGGTTTTTGTTTGCTTTGTTTGGTTTGGAACTAGAATTTCAGAGCTGAGGACACCCCAAACACGGACAGGGGGCTCCCCCACCCACAGAAATGCTAAAATAACCCTTTAAAATCATCCCAGAACTCTCCATCCCTCAATTTTAGCACCTGGAAGCTGGGCACTGCAGAGGCAGCTGTACAGCCCAGTGGTGGTTCTGCCTCCCTCCTTCTCCATTAAAGAATTTATCAATCTACTCTAAAAAGGTATTAAAATTCCTACAGTTTAAAATACCAACGGCTATTTTGACCTTGTGGCTATTTGTTAAATCTCTAGTGCATGTGGAATTATTTCCTTCAACCTCTAAATGGGACTGAAAGGGAAAAGCTCAGCAATGGTTCCACCTGGAACCAACCAGCAGCTCTGGTCTGATGGCCAAATGACTCATGTGCCAAACTTAACCCAGGCTACAGGCTAAATTATTGCTTCAATTAGTCACATTTTAATCTATTTTGAAGCTTTATTTCCTGAGGTGCTCGGCACACTATCCCTGCCCTTTCTGTGGGTTTTATTTTAATTGATTTCCACTAGTTGAGCTCTTACATGTTTTGCCCTGGCCTGGTTTCATCTTTGGTCTCTCAATGAGCTGAGGTTTTCCAGAGAGCCTTGGGAATGTTCTCAGCAGGGCCTGGGCTGCAGAACCTGGCTCGGGGTGACAAAGCTCGTGCTGATGGTGACAAGCAGCAAAAGCAGGGCCTGAGCAGGCACTGGGCTGCTTTAAATGCCTGCTGAGCCATTCACAGCTCCCTGGGCTGGAAAAGAGCAGAGCCACAAGAAGCTGGAGCAGAGAGCAGGAAGGATTATCCCTGCAGCATCCCAACTGCTGCCTTTTGTACCTCCTGACAGGGGCCCACTGTGTGAAAAAGGGGAAAATTCTTCATTCTGCTAAATTCAACCACGACAACGCGTCCTGTACCGGCAGCAGCAGCTCTGTACACTCAGGGGATCTGAAACTCAGCCCCCACAGCTCATCCCTCCTTCCTCTGGGACATGGAGGAGCACAGGGACACGAGGTCCTCACACACAGGGCTCCATCCCAGCCAGCAGCTGGATTTTGGGATCAAAGCAGAGCAATTGAGGTGGCTGCCTGCAGCTTCCCAAATTAAGAGGAGAGCTGCAAAGTGCTCCATTTCCAGGGGGCAAAGCAGCTGGAAGGGACCTCAGAGCCCACCCAGTGCCACCCCTGCCATGGCAGGGACACCTTCCACTGTCCCAGGCTGCTCCAAGCCCTGTCCAACTGGCCCTGGGCACTGCCAGGGATGCAGGGGCAGCCTCTCAAACACCACCATGGGCAGACAGCTCTTTGCAGGATTTTGAATCCATCCTTTCCTGCAATCACTATGGGCCACAGGTCTGATGGCACTTGTGTCCCTGGGGATACAGAGAAGCATCCAAGGAGACTTTTGAAAGCCAGGTGAGCCCATAAAAACCAGGATTCCCACCGAGGTGCTGGCTTGCCCCTAGAACTGCGCCCATCTTTCCACCAGGCACAGGTGAACCCTGGGCAGGTGGTTCAGCCTAAACTGCCACACACCTGGGCTGGTGGCAGAGATCACCTCACCTGCTTCTGACCTGCTTCTGTGGTCTCCAGAACGAAACTTCTGCCTCTGACCTCGGGCATCCCCTGCTAGCATTCTGTTATTTTAGAGCATGGCATGATCTGAGCTGCAATAACACACGAGGCAAACCCTGCACCAATAATTTCAAGCCCGTGCCCATGGTTTGGGTTGGAAGGACCTTAAAGCCCATCCTCTTCTCCCAGGACACATTCCACTAGACCAGGCTGCTCAGAGACCATAACTGCAGCAAACCACACAACCTCTTCTAGCCAGGTATCAAATCTCTATTTCCTCACCCAGTGTCATTCCAGCCTATCATGATTACATCCCATTTAGCTTTAGTTTATTGTTGTTGATGTTGTTATCATTACTTTTATTTTTATTGGCTCTTAAGGAAGAATTTAATCTTCAAGCCTTCTCAGATCACAAGAGATTCTTAGCAGCAGCAGTGCAGTTTGGCCATGTTAGAAATACTTTATAAAAGAGAAAATAAACAAATAAAAAATAATGGTGTATAAATCCCTTTTTAATTGCACCTAAATCTTGAAACTCAAACTCCTAGTCATGAAGGAAAATCCTGTGATTAGGAGTGATTATCACCTTTTAGTCCTAGGCAGGAGGGAGGTGGGATGGGAAAACCTTATTTCAAATGCTATTCCTTTTTCTTTTTTTAAATAGAACAAGCATTTTTGTTTCTTTTTTTTTTTTCTTTCTTTCTTTCCTTTAAAAAGAGCCTTGGGGCTGAGGGATGTTTTTTGGCTATTGTTGGCATCCAAGTCAGAAGAGCCACAGCTGGTCTCTTCCCAGAGAATTCTCAAGAGAGCAGCATTTGGGAGTGGTACCCTGGTACCTATGGGGAGGGAGGAGACTCGGAAGGGGAGGGGAGAATACCAGCACTGAGGGTCCGAGCACTGAAATCTCAGCATTTTAAGAAAAAAGAGAAGGACAGACAGAGAGAAAGAGAGAGAGAGAGAAAGAGAGAGACAGATACTGTGTCAATACTGCACTGGATTTCTCAAAAATCACACAGCTTTAATACCTGTGCCCTAGGAAAGCCACTCCTTTGGTAGCTGATTGAGAGGTGGGGACTGGCAGGAGAGGGAAAGGCATAGCCAGGGAAAGGGCTGGCATTCTGCACAGGGGAAGCACCAAGCACCACTGGTACCACTGACACACTGCAAACCCCCTGTTCACTCTCCCATGTGCCTCACCCGCTCGGGATGCACACATGGGAGGCAACAGGAGCTTCTTGGGGATAAACAGGGAGATGAGAAGAGGGAAAAGAGGCATTTTCAGCTCCAATGTCACTGGCCAGATTGCTGGTTGCTGTTTGCAATAGCTGCAGCTGCCAGATGTGCCCCGGCGCCGTTGCAGTGCCTGCACAGCTGCACTTCTTTAGGAAGGAGGCTCTGCCTTTGCTGTGCCCGGCTGGGTTTTGAGGTGCCTGCACCAGGCAGCAGTGGGTAAATCCCAGAAGGGAGCAGGACAATGGGGAGAGGCAGAGCCAGGAGGCAGCTGCCCTTCCCTCCCAGCCCTCCCAGGACGAGGCGTCACCTCCTCCATGGGATTCTGCCTGGGGCTGGCGCTCTGCCTGGCACTCGAGGGTGCTCCAGGAGAGAACAGAGTGGGATTTGGGAGCTCTCTGTCAGTGCCCTGCTGGGCTGACTGCTCCTGGTGTTACTGGAGGGAACTGGGCAGTGAGCAGTGAGCGAGCTCCCACGGCTGGGGAAGCCCCCGGAGCGGGGTCAGGGCTTTTCTTTGTGCGCAGGAGGTGGAACAAGAGCCACACCTCGAGAAACAAATAAGCAATAACGTGACCCAGGGTCTGCTCTAACTCTTGGAATGACCCCCTGGGTTCTCACCATCTTTTCCACTTCCCAGATCCCTCCCTCCCCCAAAACAAAGGCTTGTCCCAAATAGCAGGGCTTCCATGGACAGGCGTTAGAGCTGTGTGACTCCTTTCCTCCTGCAGGGATTGAGGAGTTCAGTTACCACCGGGTGGGCAGGAACACTGGCTTCTCACAATGCGTTTGGAATAAACTACAGCACAGCATAACCAATCAAAACAGAAACAGGAAATCAAGAGAAAGCAAAAAACCCAACAGAACCAAAAATTTGGAAAGTAAGAGTAAATCCACTTGAAAGAAACCAGAATTGTATAACGGAAAAGAAACGATACATATTTATATATCGAAAAAAAGAATTCATAATTAATTTAAAAAGTGGCATGCAAAGAAGATTGTTACATTCTCCTATCATGCATCAGGCCCAATGTCCAAACGGCAAGGTAACCATGACGACAAAAAAGTGCAAGAACTCAGCAACATTACCAAAGGATGCATAGAGAGGCCCACAATGCAACTCAACTCATCTCCGTGAGACCCGGGAATGCGCGGGTCTCGCTCATCTTAAAGATTTCTTGCTTTTTCTCTTTTCATTTTTTAAATTTTTTTTCATTTTTTTTTTTTCTCTTACGAATGTAAAAATGTGGGTAAAGAAAGTAAAAAAGAAAAAAACCACACCAACCTTCTCGTAGCTCTGAGGGATGTTAAGGGGGTTTGATGCGGAACACAATGACATGAGGAGAAGAGAAAAATAGGGGAAACACAGAGAGAGTAAAAAAAGGCCTTCTCAAGGCTGTCAGCTGCAAATTGATTGATTTTTTTTTTCTCTTAACCAAAATAAAAAGAAAGGAAAAGAAAACGAAGATAGTAACGACCCTCTTTCCTGCCTTCCTAACGCTCCCCCTCCCATCCCTTTAAGCCCAACCAAGCTCCGCAGGGAGGCCGGGCTGGGAGCAATCCTAGCTCAGGGTCAGCCCCACGGGGGTGCTGAGCCCAGGCAGGATTCTCCCTCCCTGCAGTCCCTCTGCTCCTCGGAGAAGGGGAGCGGAGCCCCCGGGCAGAGCAGCCCCCCGGCCCCACACCCAGCCCTGCTCACTCTGCCTCCACCATGGGACTGAATAAGGAAAACAGAAATTATTAGAAGAAGGAAAAAGAAAAGCAAAAAACCAAACCAAACCATTTCCTTGCAATGTTCAAACTTACAACTCCTATCCCAGGTGGTCTATAGAGACAAGCATGTTATGGGAGAAACAAGTCAATTGGAAACACAAGAGTGCTCGAGACTCTTTTAAAACAAAACAAAACAAAACCAAAAAAAAAAAAAGGGAAGAAAAATGTGCATGAACTCTCCCTCCCACCAAAGCAAATCCATTTCAGAAATTTGTTACCTTTCCACGATATTAACACACAAGAAACAAGGAATTAAACAGCATGAAAAACACCCAAACCACAGGCCGAGCTGGCACACGCTGTGTTCTGCACTCTCTCGGCAGGTTAGTGCTGGTTTGCAGGCAGGCCCAGGTACACACGGCCTAACTGGGGTAGGAACAGGGCTATCACCTGGAGCCCTCTCATCCAGGTGTGGAGACAACACCATGTTACAACCTTTGTCTCCTGGGTAGTTTCCGAGTGGCCAGAAAAGTAGAGGAAATTTAGAAACAAAACAATAATGAAAAATCCCCACATTTTTCCTGTTTCTTTTCTTTTTAGTTTTTGTTTTTTTTTTTTAAAGAACCCAAACCATTCCAGCTAAGCTGTCTGCAATGGATTCAGCCCTGAATTAGTATTGGATCCAGATTGACACTCCCAAAAGCGGAGTTTCAGGGGCCCAGGCGACAGGGCAAATTTCAAACGCAATTTTCCAGCTGGCCACAAAAGGCTATTTAAAAATTTAGCTTGGAAACATTAAATTATTAAAAGCCTTCTCTCCATGTGCATGTGATTTAGTGAGCGTGAGACACGAGAGAGAGAGAAAGAGAGAGAGAAAGGAGTGCACACAGGAGCATGGCTCTGCATTGGACTGCAGATTAACGTGAGTGTAGGTGGGAGGCGCCTCCTCTGTCGATGGGATGGAAATGGGAACAGTTTGCTGGGATGTAACTTTTCTTTTTTTCCTCCCAACGGCATTTTTCTTTTTCTTTTTTTTTTTTTTTTTAATCGAGAAGGACCAGCCCTGCTCTCTCATTACCAAAAGGGCTTTTGCTGTGGAAAGATGTTAAACCGAAGCTACACACAAAATATTACAGGTCAGAGAGATTAAAATAAGAGCAAGTGGAGAGGCTGTTGGCCCAGGGGGTGGGAGAACATCGAGGGGACATGGAGCAGAAGCCAATCCCCTGTCATCTGTTCCCCTGCTGCGGGGTGAAGGGGGCTCAGGGATGGCTGCTGGTGTCCCCAGCCCTGTGCCCAAGGAACCAGGGACAAATTCCCGCTGGCAGAGGGAAAAGCAGCTGGGACTGAGGGCAGCAGTGCCAATGCACCCTCCTGCTGCAATCTGGGGGCATCCAGGGACACAGAGGGGCCCTGCCCTCCTCTCCCAGCCACAGCAGCAGGACGGAGAGCAGGGATCCTTTGGGAGGGAGGGCAATTCCCTCTGGGGCCGGAGGGATTCTCTGCAGGCGCATTTTGGGGCGCGCTCTTTGACTCGGCCGTGGCTGAGCCAGCCCTGCGGGGATGCGGGGGGCAGCGGGGACCCCCCGAGCTGGGGACGGGCCGGGAGGAGGAGGAGGAGGAGGAGGCTGAGTGCCGGTGAGCCGCTGTGCTCCCTACCTCTCACGTAAAGGTTAGCGGGGGACGAGTAGCGCACCCCGGCGCTGTTGCTGGCCACGCACTCGTACTTGCCCTGGTCCGTCTCCTCGCTGCTCTCGATCTGCAGCCCACCTGTCAGGGGACAAGACACGGCAGCACAGACACATCATCAGCCTCTGCTTGGGCTCTTTCCTCCCCCCGGGCTCGCGCACACCGGGACGGGAGCACGGAGCCCCCGCGGACCCGACACGGTGAGAAAATGTAATTCTCCCTCTGTGGTGAGCGCTGCTCTTTGTCCTGAACTCATCAGCAAAGGCACCAAGTTTTTGTGGCTTCTGCAATGCAGGCGTTCTGCACCAGAACTCCCGAAATCAGCCTCAATAATCCATATTACTGTGATCCCCAGAAATCCATCAGCAGGCAGTTGACTTTCCCTTGCTCAATTTGAAGCAGTGACCATAAAAGTGAAAGGCTTTGTCACCCACTGCCTGGGGAATTTCTATCGCTGCTGCCTTTGTTTTGTGCCCAATACCTGCTCCTCGGGAAGCCTACGGGAGATAAGAGCCCCTGTGAAAAGCACCTTACTGATAGTAAATATTCCCCAGGGAAAACCCTGTAAATACTGCATTGGAACTTCAAAATTGCCTGCATGGTTTACATCATCTGGGCCAAAAGGATTAAGGCTTTTCTTAAACTTGTATATTATTGCAGGCTACAAGAATACACCCAGAGCCCAAACTAAAGATTCCTGTCAGCAAATATGCAGAGAGATGCAGCATGGAACTACATGGAAGAAAATTGCCTCATTTACCTCAGAAGGCTTCATCCCTGCAAAACTCCAGTTAAAATACATACTACATAAATAATTCAGCAGGCTCTCAAATGTTTTATGTATTAGGAGTACATGATTATACTACAGATATGGACAGAGCTCACATGTGGTAAGACTCTTAACTCCCATCTCTGGAAAAAAACCCCACCTAACAATTCCAGCTCAGTGTAATAGTATTGATAAAATCTTAAGTGAGAGGAGTGCAAATGAGATCATTGTTGGTTGCAGATAGAGCCTTTTCAGGAAGGAAAAAGCAGTGTGTTCACAGAGGAGGACACAGAGCTCACGTTCCTCTGCATGCGCGTGGGTGGGAACGATGCTGGTGGGGGGACGTGGGGCTGGGAGAGGATTTGGGACAGGGCTGGGGTGTGAGTGCAATTGCCCACAGCATCCCCTGTGCCCGGGAGCTCCCAAAGGCAGAACAGAGGGAACTAAACCCCAAAAAACCCCACCCAGACCAGTAAACCAAACAAGATCTATTCCAAAAGAACCTGCGGGTATTTCAGCACAACAGGAGTTAAAACCCAAACTGGCTGGAGCTTCCCACTGAGCACGCAGCTGAGCATTTTTCATATGGAATTACAGCTCCAGCTCGGCTGTTGGAGAGCTCCACTTGGGTGGAAAGCTGCTGGTGAGTTTTCCCAGAAATTTCTGTTAATTTGGACAAATCTGTGGGTTGTTTGCATTGGTTCCTGATCCGTTTTCTGTGCTGCTCATGAGCATCACTGGTCTGAGAGTACCCAGGGGAGATGAAGGCTCACTCCAGAGCAGGAAGGGAACCAAGGACTGCAGTGGGCAGCTCTCCCTGGGGAACAGGGACTCACCCCTCCCTCCCTGCCCACTCCTCACCCCTGCTGGTCAAGGCAATGGCAGAAATGAGGCTGCCGAGAGGGTGAGGAGTGTTCAGCACTCGTCAGGAGCCAACAGACATGATGTGTGAAAACGTAAATCTCACCTACAGCACCTCCTGTTGCTTTTACCAGCAGAGAATTATGGAATTTTAAATGTGCCAGTGGAGATAAAATCAAAGCAGGGTCTTCCAAGGGGTGCACACCCAACTCCTCCTGCCTTTCAGCTTGAGGTCAATTTTGGACTCCATTAAAGAGACAGTGCAGAAGCTACTTACCGTGGATCTTTCCCAGAGAAACCTAAGGGTAAGAGAGTGGGGAGGAAGTGGAAAGAGGCTCTGGAGCCAAACAAATGAGTAGGCTGAGATGGTAAGTGCTGAAGGTCTGCCTGAGCAAAGGACTGGGAAACTCCCATCGCCATCAGCAGCTCGGGAGCACTTTGCACCAATCAAGAGAAAGTCCTAAGTATTTACCAAGCTTTGAGAGCATTTAATGCTCGAGATAAACTTCAGTCCTTCATAGTCCTGGAGAGATTAGCTCTTAAAACTCTGCCATAAATCTGAGGCAGCGCAGCCGGAGACGTTATTAGAATAACAGTATCAGTATTACTGTGCACCCAGCAAACAAAAAAGGACATTATAACCATAGATAAAATAAAGACAGGTATAAAAAAAGAAATATCCAGAGGTGAAGCAGGACAAGGAAACGTAACAACACCACGGATCTGTATTGAGCAGAGGGCAATGAAACGGGATCTGTGTGGAGAGAAGTGTTTGGAGAGTGGGTGAGTGAGTGAGCTGGGGGTGTCTTACCTCGGATCGGTGTACCTTCTGCAAAGAAAACAAAGAAAATGAGTGAAATGACTGCAAAACCCCAAACACCTGCACTGCCCGTGGGAAAAGGACCTGAGGCAAGGAAGACAGTTCCCAGTAGGAAACTTCTTGGTCTGTCTCAAATTACAGGACACTGAAGAGGGCTTGGGATACTTTAGTGGGGTGTCCTTTCCAGCAGCCCAGTCCAGCTGTTTGCAGAGCCTCCCGTGGCTCTTGGCTTCAAAAGGCTTCAGACTGGCTCCATTTTGGTGTAGGAATGTAAAGAAACCCCTCAGGCTCTCAGCTAACATCCCTGTCTGCTACTCACTGAACACATTGACCTTCCCCACTCCTGGGGACACCAGGGCTGTGCTGGCCCAGGCAGGGAGAGGGACACATGGGCACCTTGCACCACGTTAAGCTGCAGGTTTGGTCCCACCTTGGCTAGCTCCAAACTGTAGCTCTTGGCCCAGATGTGTGAGCTCAGTGCCTGTGCTGCTCAGGACCTGTGGCCATTCAAGAGGTGACAGGGCTGCCTGGAATCTCCTGCAGCGGCTCTGGAGCCACCCTGCTGCCAGTGAGGAGGGGCTGTGTGGAGACAAGAGCCCTGCTGCACTTGCCTGCTGGGTTATTTTATTCCAAGCCTGCTGGCTGCCTCTCCCCTGGGTTATTTCGTTCCAACCCCTCCTGTTTGTCTGTCAGTGCCCAGCCCCTGGAGGGAGGGACAGTCAGGGTGAAACTCCTGTCCCCCACCTGGGCTGGCAAGCAAACCATCTTCCTTTGAAAACACGGCAGGTCCTTTTGCTCACAGCGGCATTCAGAACTTATCAGAGAAGGGGGTTTAGTCGGTGGGGTTTTTACCCCAATCCTGAGAACGGGGCAGATCCCGCAGGGCCAAGTTCTGCCTCTGGCCAGGGAGGGATGCACCAGCTGCTCTGCAGTGGTGACACTGCTGCCACCCTGCAGCACTCCCAGCCAGGGCTGTGGAGCACCTGAAATGACAAACACCAGCCTCTCACCTCTCCTCTCCCCTGGGGAGGAACAGCAGAGTTGTGATCCTGATTTACACAAGGGGAAATCTGAGGTAGAGGTGAAGCAACTCGCCCAAGGTCACGGAGGGAAGAGTGGCAGAGGCAAGAACAGGAGTCAAAGCCTCCCCCGTGCCAATCTTCTGCCTTAACCACCAAAAACCCCTTCCCTCCTTATCCTTCAGCCCTGCTCATCCTTCTGCTGCGGTTCAATCCTCCATTCTCAGGATAGAAGGTAAAAACATACAGATACTAAGAAGAGTTCACCTTTATTTTCCAAAGGAGCTAAGGGAACAGAGGCATTATAGTGTTAGGGATTAGACTCTAGTTAGACTCAGCTTCTAGTTATGAGGTTAGGTTATTAGCTAGAGAAAAGTTAGCATCTAGTTAGGGTTAGGGACTAGCTAAGGTTAATGAAGCAGGTTGTTAGCTCTCAGGACAAAGGTTGGAGAGACAGCGCTTGGAGGAGGTGGGGGAGCATGGCCTTGGGCAGACCCCCACCCAGGAGGTGGCAGGAAGGTTTAAAAAGCAAGAGAGAGAGAGAGAGAGAAAGCAGCAAAAGGTCACAGATCAGTTCAGTGGAAATAAAAACAGCCTCTGATACATCCTTCTGTCTCAAAATTGGAGTGAAAATCTGCCATCTGTGGCACCAATATGGAACAAGGCTAATGGGGAGAGGGTAGAGAAGGGGAAGAGATCCCAACATCACCCATGGCTCAAAAGCTTCTCCGGCCTTGGCTAAGCCTGGCAGTTTCCTGCAAAAATTCACTCTAATTGACAGCAGAAACACGCTGGGAGTGAGAGCTGTGCAAGCCCAGGCACAAGAGCAGCATTGCCCCTTGTGTCACTGCAGGCTGTCACTCCCTGAGCCCCTGGGAAGGGCTGCCAGAGCTCTGGGCACATGGGGACAGGCTCTGGGAGAGCAGGCAGAGCTCCCCAGCTCTAACCTGGCACGCAGGGAGGGGCAGGACAGCTTTGGGATGAGCCCCACACCAGAACTGGGGTGAAATGAGCTCGAGCAGCACTTTGGGTGCGGCACAGGCACAGATGGGAGATTTTCACTGCTGGAGTTTCACATCTAACCAGCTCCACGTTCAACACAGGGGCAGCAGGAGGGTGCTGGAAGAGGATGTGCACTGGATTCATTGTTCTGAGGGACTCTGACAGGCCCTGCAGGGTTTGATATGGGAGTGCAGTCCATAGCTGGTGTCCTGTACAGGGCTGCCAGGTCTGGGGCACAGTGAGGGCACCTTTGCAGGACAGCCACAGAGGGCAGAGCTCCCACTGGATGCTGACTTTTGGAGTGAAAAGCTGGTTCCGAGATGCTCCCTGCAGACTTTTCACCCTGCCTTGCACAGCCTCCCTGGATCTCCAGCTCTGCCTATCTAGGGCACATGTTGAGGTTGCAGATGGCCAGCCCAGGGTTTAGCAGCAGAGGCCAAAGGCAGCTTAAAGGCCTTGCCTCTGGATTCTGAAGGCCCAAGATGGTGCCAGGCAGAATTCCCTCTGTGTCACTGAGGCTGGGCTCTGCTCTCCCACGGGCTGAGCTGCCCACAGCTCCCCTGAGCCTGGGGAACAGGAGAGGAGCACAGGCACCATCGCCATGGCAATGGCAGAAAACACATCCCCACCTTCTGCCAGCCACGTGTGGGAACATGTGTGTGCTGGGCTGCTCTCCCCAGGGCTGCAGCAGCTCCTCTGCTCCAGACAAGCAGGGTCCCTGCAGCTCTGCAGCATGGCAGAGATGCAGTCCCACGTCCCTGGGACCAAGGGGAGCAAAGGGGACTCGGCAGGGACAGGGACACGAGCTCTGGGGCAGGTCCTGCCCTCTGGGCCTCTTCCCTTCCTCAACCCTTCCCCTCTGGCCTGCGATTTACAGCTTCACTTTGGAAATGCTGCACCCCCTGTTCTCCTTCCTGAAAATGCCAATAACCCTGTTACAAGCAGGGGTCCCTCCACTCTGCAGCCCCACGTCCCTGGGACCAAGGAGAGAAAAGGGGACTTGGCAAGAACAGGGACACGAGCTCTGGGGCAGGTCCTGCCCTCTGGGGCTCTTCCCTTCCTCAACCCTTCCCCTCTGCTCTGTGATTTACAGCTTCACTTTGGAAATGCTGCACTGTCACAGACATCTTTTATGGAAAATCCTTTCCTTAGGATTTTTTTCCTCCTGAGAAGCTGAGAGGCCTCAGGAACACAATGTAAGCAATGGTTACCTGCTGCTGTGGGATGCAACAAGTAAATCTTTGATTAGCCCATGTTGGATGTTTCTAATTAATGGCCAATCACAGCCCAGCTGGCTTGGACAGAGAGTCTGAGCCACAAACCTTTGTTATCATTCTTTGCTATTCTATTCTTAGCCAGCCTTCTGATGAAATCCTTTCTTCTATTCTTTTAGTATAGTTTTAATGTAATATATATCATAAAATAACAAATCAAGCCTTCTGAAACATGGAGTCAGATCCTCGTCTCTTCCCTTATCCTCAGACCCCTGTGAGCACCGTCACACTGCACCCCCTATTCTCCCTCCTCAAAAATGCCAATAACCCCGTTAGATGTGAAACTCCAGGACCTCCTGCAGGTGTGAACACAATTATCACAGTTCCAGGGTACAAGCTATTGTGTAATTGGGGAATTCCAGGACAACTGTTGCTAAGATACTAAAAAAAAAAATATCTATCCAATGTTAGGAGGTTCATATTTAGCTGTTATCTCTTTTTACAGATAAATTAATTAGAATTATTATTACTAGTCTCTTTTTTTTTTTTTTTTGTAGCCTGCAATACCCCTGCAGAAATTAATTTAGAGGGCAGAACATCCCTACTGAAAGAGTTAGTAGAAGAAATGCAGAGCATGCCTCTCAAGAAGCTGTTACAAAGGAATTAGTTTAAAGGGCAAGGGTTACAAATCTGCACATTAGCAGGTTTGGGGTTTTTTGGTTTGATTTAAAAATTTTTTTTAATTGAACAAACTTACCAAAAGTCTCTGAATGTTAAATAAAAAGTGAAAAAAAAAAGAAAAGAAAAGCTTGTTATAGCCAGTTATTTAGCAAACAGAAGACACACACAAGACACAAAAGGTTTTAGTGTTTGAGTGCTGAGGAAGGTGCTGAAGGCTGCCTCCCGTGTCCCCCCTAGATGGCAGCTGAGCAGAGGACATTGCCTTTGCCTTCTGCTTTAAATGTCCCAAGATAAGCAGAAATATCCATTTCCCAAGGCCACCTAAACTCTTGTCCAACCTGGATCCCTAAGGCTGAGATGTCCATGATGTCTAAGGGAAGCAGGAGCCCAGCCAGAGCTCCTTCCCATTCTCCTGACTGACAACTGAGCCTTGCACTCAGCCCAAGCCCCCAAGCATGGAAAGATTTCCAACTGCTTGGCAATTTTATCTGGAGATGGGAAGGGGAAGCAGAAACACCCACTAGAGGAAAGCCACTGTGGTTAATGATGTGTCACCCCTGCCCTGATTAGAGTGAAGATCCACATTCCACACGGGTTCCTGGGATGGGGGCACTGTCATGACCACGGTCTCAGAGGTCTGTTTGTGTTGCCAGCCAAACATTCAGATTTAACACAAACGAGAAGCAAACCCCATCCCACAGATCTCCCCGTCTGACATTTCACTTGTTCCTTTTAATGAGCTCATTTGTGTATCTGCCACCATCTCATAATTGATAAAAATCTGGCTCTTCACACCCCCCTGTCTTCCAGCAGCATGGCTGTTATCCTGATGGCTTCTTGGGGGAATCTGGGTGTCTGTCTGTCTGTCCTGTCCCAGCCACACACAGCTCATTCCCCAGAGGGAACAGTCACTAAATCCCAGCCTGGTTTGGGCTGGATTGGATTAAAGCCCATCCAGTGCCAGCCCTGCCATGGCAGGGACACCTCTCAATGTCCCAGGCTGCTCCCAGGCCCAATGTCCCAGCCTGGTTTGGGTTGGAAGGAACCTTAAACCCATCCAATTCCATCCTCTGCCATGGCAGGGACACCTCCCAATGTCCCAGCCTGGAAGGAACCTTAAACCCATCCAATTCCATCCTCTGCCATGGCAGGGACACCTCCCATTGTCCCAGCCTGGTTTGGGTTGGAAGGAACCTTAAACCCATCCAATTCCATCCTCTGCCATGGCAGGGACACCTTCCCCTGTCCCCGGCTGCTCCAAGCCCCAGTGTCCAACCTGCCCTTGGACATTCCAGAGATCCACAGCTGCTCTGGGCACCTCTGCCCACCCTCCCAGGGAGAACTTCTCTCTAAATCCTCCCCCAGTGCCCTGCTGTGTGCTGGTGCCACCCCTCTGGCGGCAGAGTTTGTTTTCTGGAGAGATGAATGTATTAAAGGAAGGTCTGACCTCAGCAGCTCAAGCAGAGCTTGCCTCACTCAAATCCCACCCTCAAATCTGCCCTGACTCCCTTGCACAGACACAAGTGCTGGCACTGTGCACATGAACGACCCTAATGTTGATATTCTGCACTTCTGCAGGCCTTTCTTTGCACAAGGTTTGCAAGGCCATGGAAGCAGATGGAATTGGAGAGCTGGGAAGCCCTGACTGCCCAAGGATCTGCACTCCCTGACATACAGGCAACAGGTTTGTGCCCTGGAGACTGCAGGGATGCTTCAGGGCTTCAACAGTTTACTAATTTAAAGCAGCTGTAAATGAGATTAAATCTCAGCAGGTATCTTCTATTTATCAGAAGGGTCAAGGGTTCACTCTGAGGTTAATAAATTCACTGGAATAAAAAGGCAGCACTCAGGTGGCTTCAAGGAAAACACCAGATCAAACCCAGCTAAAGAGTAAAGGCATTCTAGCAAGATGATGAATGTATTAAAAATAATCTGCCTGTGCATTACTCACACTTCAGATCATGGTCACAGAGCATAATATAATTCTAGTTTACCTCTCATTATTTATGCTGAGTGATTTTTTTTTATTTGCATTTGCCTCAGCTGTTATGATAAAACAGGGAGGTCAATCTCATCTGCCTTCGTGGGATTCAACAAGCCATTCTAATTCAACAAAGCAGTTTAAGGATCTGCTTGTGCCTTTGCTTCACTGAACAAGGAGGCATTTATGCAGGTGTGTAAAAGCTACATTAAACTGGAGCTATGCTGAAGCTTTTTCACCAGAGGCTCATAGAACTTTGTGTAGAATCTTTACCAAACAGGGCAAGAGAAAAGCCAGGTGTTTCCATGCCTTGCTGTGCAGATCCAGCAGGAATCAGAACTGATTTCTCCAGGGCCAGCAGAGATGGTTATCGCTTTAATGTAGAACTTGTGAAAGGTCTAAAATGAACAAATCAACTCCAGTTGCCTCACCAAAGCCTCTGCTTTCCCTCTGCCTACAACAATGCCTTTCTTTTGCCAAAGAATCCTTAAAAATGAACCATGGACACCTTTCCTCTAGGCTGGGTCAAAGCAGTCAGCCTCAGCAGTTTGTGAAAAGGATTATTTCTTGGGTTAGTTTTTGTCAAAAGGTAGAACTTGCAAAACTTGTTTCATTTTTGCAGCTATCCGTGGAAGTGTTTTATCAGTAGTACTCAAAAATAAGTCCACCTATGCCCTCCTTGCACACACTCTCACACAGAGAACTGGCAGATTTAACAAGTACAGAAACAGCTCCTGAAACGTGAATATTAAGAGATGTCACGTTGCCACACACACAAAACAGCAAACAGAAAACAAACAAGAGAGACAGATGGACAAGCAGATGGGGAAAGATGGAAAACTGACAAGAGCCACGGAGCTGGGGTACATCTGTTGGTGGAGATGGACTCCATGGGCAGAGGCACCGAGGGGTCACTCCAGAACATTCCCAAGAGCTCTCCAGGTGATGCTGGGGACATCCTGCAGGAGTTGTTCTTCACCAGCAGCTCCGAGGGGCTCTGCTCACACCATTGTGTTGGACAATGAGCCCCTGCACCAGGTGTGTGCAGCCTAAAAAGCCGTGTGTGCCAGGGTGGTGCTGTGTTCCTTTGCCAGTTCTCGCTCTGAGGAGCAAACCCCCAGCCCCAGCTTCCCCTGAGTCCTGTGATCCAGGGAACTCATCTGGATGGGCTTCCCTGCTGTCATTCCCTTCAGCAGGGAGGGCTCAAAGTGGAAACTCCAACCCCTCTTGGTGGAAAAACCCAAAAAACTCAAACGTCCCAATCCACAGCAGCGGGGCCTGCATGTCTCAGCCCTCCCCTCTGCTTCAGCCATGATATTTTCTGAAAAATCCTTTCCTTAGGATTTTTTCCTCCTGAGAAGCCGAGAGGCCTCAGGAACAAAATGTAACCAATGGTTATCTGCTGCTGTGGGATGCAACAGGCGGATCTGGGGTTGGTCTCGTGTGGCTGTTTCTAATTAATGGCCAATCACAGTCCAGCTGGCTCAGTCAGTCACCAGCCTTTGTTATCATTCTTTTTCTATTCTTAGCCAACCTTCTGATGAAATCCTTTCTTCTATTCTAGTATAGTTTTAATATAACACATATCATAAAATAATAAACCAAGCCTTCTGAAACATTGAGTCAGATCCTCACCCCGAGACCCCAGCCAACACCACCACGAGTCCCCTCAGGTCTGTCACAGCTCTCACCTCCTGCAGGGTGAGCCCTTACCTGATCTCAGCTGTTTTATCCTGCCGTTGCTGGCGCTGGGGTCCACGGGCAGGAAGTCCTTGAACCAGGTGATCTCGGGGTCGGGGTTGCCGCTGGCCGCACACAGCATCGTGGCCGTCCGCGTGCGCTCCACCACCTTCAGCTGCGGCCCCATGTCGATGTTGGGGAAGCCAGGGGGTAGCTGGTCCTCTGGGGATGGAGAGCAAAGGCAAGGGATTCAGCAGGGTGCAGTGGAACAGCCCAAGGAAAGCAGCACTGCCCCGTGCAGTGTCCTGGAAACACCGAGTGCTCCGAGACGGAACACGCAAGATTCGCCAGTTTGCGTATTTTAGGGATTATTTCAGTGTCCCATGGGATTCTACATTTAAGTGTACATTCTACATTAAGCCAGGGGGTAGCTGGTCCTCTGGGGGGGCAGAGTAAAGGGAAGGGCTTCAACAGGATGCAGTGGAACAGCCCAAGGAAAGCAGCACTGCCCCGTGCAGTGTCCTGGAAACAGCGAGTGCTCCAAGATGGAACACGCAAGATTCGCCAGCTTGTGCATTTTGGGGATTATTTTGGTGTCCCATGGATGTACATTTAAGTGTACATTCTACATTAAGCCAGGGGGTAGCTGGTCCTCTAGGGATGGAGAGCAAAGGCAAGGGATTCAGCAGAGTGCAGTGGAACAGCCCAAGGAAAGCAGCACTGCCCTGTGCAGTGTCCTGAAAACACCGAGTGCTCCAAGATGGAAAACGCAAGATTCGCCAGCTTGTGCATTTTGGGGATTATTTTGGTGTCCCATGGGATTCTACATTTAAGTGTACATTCTACATTAAGCCAGGGGGTAGCTGGTCCTCTGGGGATGGAGAGCAAAGGCAAGGGATTCAGCAGGGTGCAGTGGAACAGCCCAAGGAAAGCAGCACTGCCCCGTGCATTGTTTTGGAAACACCGAGTGCTCTGAGATGGAACACGCAAGATTCGCCAGTTTGCGTATTTTAGGGATTATTTCAGTGTCCCATGGGATTCTACATTTAAGCATACATTCTACATTAAGCCAGGGGGTAGCTGGTCCTCTGCGGGGGCAGAGTAAAGGGAAGGGCTTCAACAGGATGCAGTGGAACAGCCCAAGGAAAGCAGCACTGCCCCGTGCAGTGTCCTGGAAACACCGAGTGCTCCAAGATGGAACACGCAAGATTCGCCAGCTTGTGCATTTTGGGGATTATTTTGACGTCCCATGGGATTCTACATTTAAGTGTACATTCTACATTAAGCCAGGGGGTAGCTGGTCCTCTGGGGGGGCAGAGCAAAGGCAAGGGATTCAGCAGGGTGCAGTGGAACAGCCCAAGGAAAGCAGCACTGCCCCGTGCAGTGTCCTGGAAACAGCGAGTGCTCCAAGATGGAACACGCAAGATTCGCCAGTTTGCATATTTTAGGGATTATTTCAGTGTCCCATGGGATTCTACATTTAAGTGAAACCTTTTAAAACCCTTTGGGGAATGGCAGAATAGAATTAGTGAACCATCAAGGTTGGAAAAGGCCTCCCAGATCCGCAGGGGTAGCTGGTCCTCTGGGGGGGCAGAGCAAAGGGAAGCCCCACACCTTGGTCAAGCAGCTGCCATGGGAAGAAGCAGCCCTGGTCCTCTGGGGGGGCAGAGCAAAGGGAAGGGCTTCAACAGGGGCCAGGGTGCAGTGGAACAGCCCAAGGAAAGCAGCACTGCCCCGTGCAGTGTCTTGGAAACAGTGAGTGCTCCAAAATGGAAAACACACGTCACGGTAAGATTTACCAGCTTGTGCATTTTGGGGGATTATTTCGGCGTCCCACGGGATTCTACATTTAAGTGAAACCTTTTAAAACCCTTTGGGGAATGGCAGAATAGAATTAGACAGCCATCAAGGTTGGAAAAGGCCTCCCAGATCCCCAGGTCTCCATGTCCTCAAGTGCCACGTCAACTCATTTTCTGAACACATCCAGGGATGGTGACTCCACCAGGCAGCCTGTTTTATGTTTATTCATATCTCTGTTCTATGTTTATTCCCTTTCTCAGTGAATAAATGTTTCCTGATACCCAACCTGAACAATTTGGAGCAACTTGAGGCCATTTCCCCTTGTGCTATCGCTCGTTATCTGGGAACACAGAGCACCCCACACCTCTTGTGAGGGAGCTGCAGGGAGTGAGAAGGTCCTTCCTGGGGTCCCTTTCCTCCAGGCTGAGCCCTCCCAGCTCCTTTTCCTGCTCTTCACAGGATCTGTTCTCCAGTCAATGTGTCAGAGATTCTGCAGGTGCTGCCAGGGCAGGGCTGTGTGGGCATCCCTGCACTGCCCAAAACCCTCTGAGCTCTGATCCCTGCACTGCCCAGAACCCTCTGAACTCTGATCCCTGCACTTCCCACAACCCTCTGAGCAGCCACAGGTAAGAGGAACCTTCACACAACTCTGAGCAGCCACAGGTAAGAGGAACCTTCACACAACTCTCTGAGCAGCCACAGGTAACAGGAGCCTTCCCCTCCAAACCTCCCAGCACAACAGGTAAGAGGAACTTTCCCCTCCAAACCTCCCAGCACAGAACACACTGCACAAGAGAAATAATGGAAGAACCCACGTGGAAAGGGCTGTCAAAGACAGTGGGACTGGCAGAGAAAGGAGAGGAAAATCTCCTCCTTCAGCTGCAGTGACCAGAGGGGACACACGCACAACAGCAGCACGCCAAGTGCTGTCAGCCAGGGTGTGATTTTGGGGTTTATTAATCCTGAGTGCTGCTGCCCTCCAAGAATGGTGGCACCAGCACCCAGCAGAGAGGCTCAGCTGAGCTTCAGCTGAGCTTCCTGCTCCTCTCAGTGCTGCTCTTGCCTTCACTAATGAGGGTGAGGAGGGCAATCCCAACAATGCTGACTAATTCGTGGTAACTCCTACAAAACCCCAGTGCTTCCCCAGCAATATCTGACCCAGCCCCTCACTCTGGGATGGAGAGAGCTGTCTCATCTCAGCAAAGTGCAGCAGAACACGTTTTGGGGGAGGGAAGCTTGGCAGGGTGAGGTTTGGGAGGGATCCTCTGTCATCTCCAATGAGCCGTGTCAGGGAATCACAGCCTTGGGAGTCTGAGGCATGGAATCCAGCCCAAACCAGGTGAGGGAACAGAAGGGAAATAATGCAGGGGATTAAAAAATGGGTGGGATTCTTAAAAAACGGACATCCATCACAACCAGCCCCCCAGTGACAGCGATGGCAGCTCTCACAGGGGCACTGAGATGGGGCTGGCCTTGGCTGGGAACAATCCTGCCAACTGCAAACACGCCCAGAGATTCTTTCCTAGGGCTGGCACATGATGGATCAGGAGGAACGGAGCCAAATAAAAATGGCACAGCCCAGAGCCAGCAGGACAAGGGAGAAACCCAGTGGTGGGTGCTTTTCATGGAATCCCAGAGTGGTTTAGGCTGGAAGGGACCTCAGAACCCACCCAGTGCCACCCCTGCCATGGCAGGGACACCTTCACTGATCCCAGGTGCTCCCAGCCCCATCCAGCCTGGCTTTGGGCACTGCCAGGGATCCTGGTGCTGCTCTGGGCACCCTGTGCCAGGGAGGGATTCCTTCCTGTATCCAATCTAAACCATCACTCTTTCAGTTTCAAGCTGTTTTGGTGCATCTGAAGCACCTCTAAACCAGAATTTTGCATCATAAATCGGGGCAGCTCACACACATCTCTAAGCAGGGGCTGACCCAGCCCTCTGAGCTCCATGGGCTGTGCTGGGGCCCCGCAGGACCCCCCAGACCGAGTGCTCCTGCAGCCCCCCAGCCCCCAGCAGCGCTGCCAGGCCGGCACAGGGGCTCTGGGAATTGCTGTGCCTGGGCACAGCTCTCAGGCAGGTTTTAATGGCCCTCCCTCCCCTGCTCTCCCCCAGCAGCCGTGGGAGGCTGAGGAGCCAGAGCCGCATTGGCTGCAGATGACATCACTATTGATCCCTGCTTTCCTCCTGCTTCCCTCCTGCTTTCCTCCTGCTTCCCTCCTGCTTTCCTCCTGCTCCCTGGTGATGCTGCTCCACCTGCCTGCAGCCCCTGCCCCTTCCTGCCTGCAGCCAGCTGGGGCACGGAGGGACCAGCCCTGGTGGGATGTGTGTGTGTGTGCACATCAGGGTGTGTGAGTGAGTGAGTGTGTGCTGGGGGAGGCCCCTACAACCATCATTACCGAGCGCTCCTAATTAAACAAAACCGTTCGTCTTGCAGCACAATGTGCAGAATTCCTCTGAGTTTAATTAAAACAACTGCGACTGGAGGCGTGATCAGATTCGAGGATCAGATGAGCAGGGGAAGCGTCTCTGAGCATCACAGGCTGCTCCCGTTCAAGGGCTCCCATTTCCTTCCTCTCAGGGAAGTGGAGCTGCTCCATCCCCTGTAACCATGCGGTTCCAGCCTCACTGCAATCCCCACAGGACGCGCACACACGCGCCCTGCCACCCTCCCCACCCAGCCCCAACGCCCCCAGAGCCGTCCCTGAATAAACAAGGATCGGTTCTGGTTGTGAAATCTCCTCCTGAAGGCAACTGCAGGAACAAAGGGAGCAGGGACAAGCTGGAGATGCTTCAAGGGCACATCTGGGCAGCTGCTGCTGCTGGAGCCGTGCTGGCTCCTGCAGGCAGAGCTTTCCTGACGTGCAGCTAACATGGGAAGGAGCAGCCCCACACCTTGGATGCCATGGGAAGGAGCAGCCCCACACCTTGTTCATGCCATGGGAAGGAGCAGCCCCACACCTTGGTCATGCCATGTTCATGCCATGTTAAGAAACATCCCCACACTTGTTCATGCTATGGGAAGGAACAACCCCACACCTTTGTTCATGCTATAGGAAGGAACATCCCCACACCTTGTTCATGCTCTGGGAAGGAGCAGCCCCACACCTTGTTCATGCTCTGGGAAGGAGCAGCCCCACACCTTGATCATGCCATGGGAAAGAACATCCCCACACCTTGTTCATGCCATGGGAAGGAGCAGCCCCACACCTTGGTCATGGAGCACCCCACACCTTGGTCATGCCATGGGAAGGAGCAGCCCCACACCTTGGTCATGGAGCACCCCACACCTTGGTCATGCCATGGGAAAGAACATCCCTACACCTTGTTCATGCTCTGGGAAGGAGCAGCCCCACACCTTGGTCATGCCATGTTAAGGAGCAGCCCCACACCTTGGTCATGCCATGGGAAGGAACATCCCCACACCTTTGTTCATGCCATGGGAAGGAGCAGCCCCACACCTTTGTTCATGCCATAGGAAGGAGCTGCCCCACACCTTGGTCATGCCATGGGAAAGAACATCCCCACACCTTTGTTCATGCCGTGAGAAGGAACAGCCCCACACCTTGTTCATGGAGCAGCCCCACACCTTGCTCATGCCATGTTAAGGAGCAGCCCCACACCTCTGTCCATCCCTGACTCAGACCCAGCTCTCACAGCCCACACTGAGCTGGTGAAACACCTCAATGCCTCACTGAGCAAAGGAGGGTGAGAAAGAGCAGGGGAGGAGGGATGCAGAGAGGCAGGGGAAGAGAGAGGAGCACTTCAGCTGTCATTTACAACAAATCCCACGTGGGGACACGTTCTGTGCCTGGACCCAGCTCGGGCTGCACACACGGCCAGGGTGCCCAGCCCCAGCCAGGGGACAGGGCTGCTCCGGCCCCCTGTCACTCTGGGTGTAGCTAATTAGCTGTGCTGGAAATGAGGATGATTAAGGAAGATAAAGAGGGTGTTGCTGTGCTCTTTTCCCCGCAGGGTGTACACAGTTGTTTAATAATTGAGAGGAGGAGGGTGTGAGCGCGAGCAGACGTGCCATGGAGTCGGTGCACAAAGCCATGAGGATGCTCTGAAGGGAAGAGGAGGAGGGATTTCTCACTCTCCTCTGGAGATATGGATGCTGGCTGGTCTCTACAGCCCACTGTCCTCATTCAGGGTGGAAGGAGCAGGAATACAGGGATGGAGCAGCTCGAGCGACACAAGTTTCAATCAGGATCAAAATCCAAATCCAGCACTCTCGTGTTGCTTTCATTATGTTTATGAACGCTAGAGCTGCCCTGTCCCCAGGTATCCTGGCACCATGTGCCTTGTGAAATTACATCAACAAGTTATTTCCACCCATGTGTCTGTCCCTGTGCCTCAGTTCTCTGTTACTGCCCAGCCAAAGACAATTTTAGTGCAGGGAGGAGTCTCAGTCTGTTGATTCCATTTCTTTGGAGCTGCAAGTTCCACTGGGAGAGCAGTAATAGCCTAACAATGTTATTAAAATTTGTGGGCTCCCAGGCAATAAAGGCACCCTCAGATATGGTGCTGCACCCCAGAGCAGGGCAGGCAGTGCCTGTGTTCCCTCCTCTGACGTGTCCCCAGGTGCCCTCCTTCCACAGGCATCTCTGGTAAAATTACTTTGATGTTATTCAGGAGCTACAGAATTAATCTGCTGTCAATGTCACCCAATTTTCAGGTCACTACAAGAAAAGCAAAACAAGTCAAGTTTGAAGAAAGACTGCCAGGAATTTTCCAAATGGCAAGGTAACATTTTGGAGGGGGCAGCTTCCCTTTCCCATGGAATAGAATATATACCTATATATAATTATATATATTCTATTCTATTCTATTCTATTCTATTCTATTCTATTATATATATTTAATTTTATATATACATATATAATTAAATTATAATATATACATATATATGTATACATAGATATGTATACATATATATTATAACTTTATATTTATATTTATAACTATTTATATGGGATATAAATATTAATATAAAATATAAATATCCTTCTTGGCAGTGGGCAGCTTACAGAATCTCCACCAACTAGGGGCTGGGGTGCCTGTGCCAATGACCTTCCTTCCTGCCTAAGCTACAACGAAAACCAGCAGCAGCTGGAGTCCAAAACAACTGGAAAATGCTTCCCAAATCCACTTTCTTTCCTCTTCTCCGAGCCCTGCAGGAGTCAGGTTTGCAGGCAGCCTCTCTGGCCAGCTGTGGGAAGAACAGCCAGTCTCCAGAGCCCTCCCAAGCTGGGATCCCTGGAGGAGCAGAGCAGGAAGGACAAGCGAGCCAGCAGAGCTGCTGGGAAGGGACCGTGTGAGCTGAGCAGCGTCCATCCCAGCTCTGCTGCTCCCCAAGGTCTCCTCTCCTGCAGTTTCCTGTTTTCCAGTGAAGCCATGTGGGTTCCTACCAGGGTCTGATCCAGGAGGAATCATGTGCACAAGCAAGAGGGGCTTGTGCTCAATCCCTGCAGCAGCTGCACCGAGTAGGGAAGGATGTCTTGTTTTCTCTTCTGAAAATAGGAAATATTTTCTGTGTTATTTGCTGCTAGGAGGCTGCACTGGTGCTGAGGAAATGCTGATCCCCCCAGGTGTGTGTGGGATCACAGCAGCACAGGCTGCACAGCTGCCCCAGAGCCCCCCGTGCTCGGTGTGCAGCAGCTGGGCTCAGGTTTCCACTCCCCAGAGCGTGCCAAGGTAACAGGTTCTGCAAATGACAGCTCCCATCCATCTCCAGGCTGTGGAGCAGCCCCCTCTCTCTGCACAAGCGAGTGCAGAGACACAGAGGAGGAGGCTGAGCAGGGAGAGAAAAGACAAACAGGAGAGTGGGTGAGTGCAGAAGAGGGGAGGAACAGGAGAGGAGTAGATGCCAACATGCTCACTTTGTCATTGTGCAGATCAGTGCCTTTGGCTCGGTGCTTTTCACTTTCCCAGCACTTGAAAACGCAGATAAAGAGGAGAGAAACTCTGCTGTGTGAGAGCTGAGGAGTGATGGAGGATGGAGTAACTCCACCTGAGAGAGAAGGGGGGGGTATGCTACAAAATCTCCTTTCCTGACACTCTTCAACATTGGCCCACCCTGCAGGTGATTCCTGCTCCCTCAGGTTTCATGAACAGGTACCCCCAGTTCCATGAACAGGTACCCCCAGCACTTGAAAACACAGAAAAAGAGGAGACAAACTCTGCTGTGTGAGAGCTGAGGAGTGATGGAGGATGGAGCTACAAAATCTCCTTCCCTGATGCCACTCAGCATCGCCTTGGCCACCCTGCAGGTGATTCCTGCTCCCTCAGGTTCCATGAACGGGTACCCCCAGTGCTCCAGGAGACTCCAAACCTGGTCCCTGACATCAGGCCAGCAGAGCAGGGAGCTGTGAGAGCACAGCCACGGCCAGACTGCCCTGGTGGGCTCAGCAGAGGGTCAGCAGTGGGCAGAGGCAGCCCCTGAGCTGTCACTGTCTCTGCCTGACGTGGATGGTGCTGATCCCAGAAGGAAGAGCTGCACAAGGACATGTGCAAAGAGCCCTGGTCCCTCAGGATGGTCCCTGCTGGTGGGCAGGGCATTAAAAACACCGAAGGCAGCTGCAGGAGAACACAGCCCTGCCACTGCTTGTAGCTGAATTTAAAGGGTACAAGCTCTGAATATCACTGCAGAACCTTCCCCTGCCACTGCTTGTAGCTGAATTTAAGGGATACAAGCTTTGAATATCACTGCAGAACCTTCCCCTGCCACTGCTTGTAGCTGAATTTAAGGGATACAAGCTCTGAATATCACTGCAGGAGCAGAACTTCCCCTGCCACTGCTTGCAGCTAAATTCAAGGGGTACAAGCTCTGAATATCACTGCAGAACCTTTCCCTTCCACTGCTTGTAGCTGAATTCAAGGGGTACCAAGCTCTGAATATCACTGCAGGGGCCCTTCTCCCAGGCTGTCACAGCTCCAAAGGAATCCATGGGAATAAGTGTGAAGAATAAGGCTCCCACCCTCTGGGATAACCACAGTTAGACACACTCCTGTCACACTGCACCATTCCAAGCTCCTGACAGCTCCATCCCACCACCTCCCTCCAACAGAAGGTTAAATGCCATGCCAGGCACAGGAGCTGCACACACATCTAAGGCACCTACACAAATCTGTCAGGCATGACTGGACCACAGCCCCCCACGCTCCCAGGCAGCCAAAACCCTGACAGCACAGAGCCCAGGCAGGGATATTCCATGATGGAAAGGGAGGTTGGGGGCTTTGCCTTGTGCCCCTCGTGTCTGGTGTGAGTTCCCTGCTGCACTTTGGGGAGTCACACACGAATTTTCCTCTGCACTTTGGGGAGTCACACACGAATTTTGCTCTGCACTTTGGGGAGTCACACACGAATTTTCCTCTGCACTTTGGGGAGTCACACACGAATTTTGCTCTGCACTTTGGGGAGTCACACACGAATTTTGCTCTGCACTTTGGGGAGTCACACACGAATTCTGCTCTGCACCATGGAGGATGTGCTCGCTGCCTTCACACTTAAACATCCAAAAGGATTTGAGCTGCTCCTGGAGGGAACACTGGGATTTCTGACTGGCCCACAGGCAGAGCTACCCCTTGGCTCTGTGGGGCTCCTGCCTGCAGCTCCTGGGATTGTTGTTAGTCTTGTTCAGCGCAGAGAGAAGGGCTTTTACTGCTGCTGCTGCTGCTCAAACACCCATGGCTTCATCCACAGCCAAGCTAAATTCCCCTTGGGAGCTCTCAGGCTCCAATCCACCACCCCATTCCTGCCAGGATTGCCTGCACTGCCCTGTGGTTTGAACAGAGAACATCACTGGTGGGTGCTCCAAACCCTCAAGTGGGTCAGTTTGAGCTCCCAGCCTCGCCCAGCACTTCCCACAGGGGTTTTGGGGATCTCCAGGGCAATAACAGCAAACATCCAGAGGCATCCAGAGCAACAGCATATTGTTCCCTCCCCCACATCCAGTTCAGGGAGCATATTTCAGACAGATGACACGAGGGAGGCATCCATGTAAACATCCTCTGTAACGGGGACAAGTGGGAAAAAGAACCAGAACAAAATGGAGAAGGGAATTGTTTTCTTGGAGAGTGCACAGAGCCAAGGACCTCTGGGAAGAGGGGAGAAGCCCAGGAAGGTACAACAGGAATCCTGCACAAGGAAAAACATTTGTACTGCTACCAAATGTCTGAAAGCCCCTGCAGATCCATAATAACGACCTTAACCCCAGCCCATTAAGTGATTCCATTAAGTTTTCCTGGAGCTGCATTTCTGTGTGTACAATGAGGAGCTCCTGGTGCTGCTCCTGAATCTGGGGAAGGCATTTTTGGAGGGGAGGGAGATCATAAGGGTCCTAGGATAACTCAGGGTGGAAGGAAGCCCAGCACATCATCAGTCAAACCTCCTGAAGTGAGGTTTAGCTCTCTTACCCAGCACTTTTATTCCTCTCTGGGGTAGGAGCAGCAAGCAGATCTGATGGGTCAGAACAAACCCAACCAAACTCAACAAACTCAACCCAACCAAACCAAACCAAACTCAACAAACTCAACCCAATCAAACCAAACCAAACTCAACAAACTCAACCCAATCAAACCCAACAAACCAAATCAAACTCAACAAACTCAACCCAACCAAACCCAACCAAACCAAACAAACTCAACCCAACCAAACTCAACAAACTCAACCCAACCAAACCCAACCAAACCCAACAAACTCAACCCAACCAAACCCAACCAAACCAAACTCAACCCAATCAAACCCAACAAACCCAATCAAACCCACAAACCCAACAAACTCAACAAACCCAACAAACTCAACCCAACAAACCCAACTAAATCCAACAAACCCAACCCAACAAACCCAACTAAACCAAACCCAACAAACCAAATCCAACAAACCCAACCAAACCCAACAAACCCAACCAAACCCAACCAACCCAACCCAAACAAACCCAACTAAACCCAACCAAACCCAACCCAACAAACCAAACTAAACCCAACCAAACCCAACCAAACTTCCAAACCCAGGAGGATTTTGTACCTCAGCCTTGGATTTCTGAGAGCCCTCCCAGCCAGCTGGAGCAGGTTCTTACCTCGGAGCACGGTGAGCTTGGCGTGGACAGTGACCTCCCCATGGGGGTTCTGAGCAACACATTCATAAATGTTCTCATCCCGGGGGGTCCTCAGGGGCTGGATCCTCAGAACAGCTCCTGCACTCTCATCAAACTCAATGGTCTGGGGACAGAGAGACAGGATC
Source organism: Calcarius lapponicus (assembly GCA_039654755.1). Taxonomy (NCBI): domain Eukaryota; kingdom Metazoa; phylum Chordata; class Aves; order Passeriformes; family Fringillidae; genus Calcarius; species Calcarius lapponicus. The sequence continues at coordinate 12,031,676 of JBBFKN010000011.1, forward strand.
AGTGTCCTGGGCTGCTGCTTCTGAGAGACACCAGACACACACACACACACATGTCACTGTCATCTATGAAAAATCCTTTCTTTGGGATTTTTTCCTCCTGAGAAGCTGAGAGGCCTCAGGAACAAAATGTAAACAATGGTTATCTGCTGCTGTGGAATGTAACAGGTGGATCTTTGATTTGTCTCATGTGGATGTTTCTAATTAATGGCCAATCACAGCCCAGCTGGCTCGGACAGAGAGCCAAGCCACAAACCTTTGTTATCATTCTTTGCTATTCTATTCTTAGCTACCCTTCTGATGAAATCCTTTCTTCTATTCTTTTAGTATAGTTTTAATGTAATATATATCATAAAATAATAACTCAAGCCTTCTGAAACACGGAGTCAGATCCTCATCTCTTCCCTCATCCAAAAAACCCCCTGTGAGCACCGTCACACACACATATCAATGTCCTGGGGTGATGCTTCTCAGAAACACCACACACACCCTCACTGCAGAGCCTCAGCAGCCCCTCAGCCCCCCACACTCAGCCTGGCTCTCCCCCCAGCTCCAGGTGACAGAGCTGCCACAGCCAAACCCTGCCAGTGACCACCGACCCACCAAACGCCCAGGGTGCACCTCAAAGGCTCTGAAAGAACAAGCCATGGTGATGGGGTGGGATGGGGGGTGTTCAGAGCACCACTGGGGTGAAGGAGGACGAAACAGACCAAAGGAAAACAAAATAAAAATGGACCCCTGCCTTGTTCCTCCATCTGCAGCTGACAGCACAAAGCTCCTGGGAGCACACAGCTGCCTGGCAGGGCTGAGTCCCACAGCAAATTCCACAGGATGACCTCCCAGTCCTTGTTCCTCCGCTCTCATTTCTATCTAAACAATGCCAATTGCTTGGGTCTGGTTGCCAACAACTGCAGTGTTTACTCCAGACTGTCCCAGGATTAAAGTGCTGAGCCACAGATGGGTGTGAAAGGTGCATTTACAGAGCTGAAGTACCACCAGCTTAGCTGGGGCTTCTTAGGAAAGCAGGAAGTTATATTATATCCCAGGAAGGGGAAAAAACCCAACAAAACAAAATAAAAATCTTCAATAACACAATTGAGCCAAGTTCTCTCTTGCTCTGGAACAAACCCAGCTGTTGACATGGCCAAGAGCTTGCATTTCTCTCCTCCTGCTGTTAAAACTCCTCCCCTTCCAAATTTCCCTTCATTATCAGGTCTGGGGGTGGCCAAGGAGGAGCAGGGGCTGCTTTGTGTCAGTCTCTCTTCCCAGTGACACCAGATTTCAAGGGCTTCTCTTACCTCAAACCTCTGAGAGTTCACTTTCTTCCCTTTCTTGTTCCAGGTGACCCTCGGCTTTGGGTCTCCGGTGGCTTGGCACACGAAGGAGGCCACCCCTCCTGACACACCAATTTGGTCCACAGGCTTCTTAATGAACACAGGGGGACCTTGGGGGACAAAAAGGAAACACCATCAGTGGCAGCCACAAAGACAAACTCCAATGAACACGGTTTGTAATGAACAGGAGTGTTGCTGCTGCTCTTCTTAATGATCCCAGTCGAAATTAAACCTCTTGGCCTTTTTCAGAGCAGCCTTTACCTCCACTCTACATATGAAGCAGCTCCAGCAGAAAATGATTAAGGGCCTGATCCTACAAAGAGATGTCAACGTTGCAAAACCTCTTTTACTCCTGAAAAGTGGACTTTTAAATTGTTTTGTACAGGGGAAATTGCCCTTGCAAAAGCCATCTAATGAGCATCACCAGAAGCTGGTAGAGCTGAAAACAACACTTAGAAACAGTGAATTGCACTTCCCAGCCCCTTGGAGGTGACCAAAACACCAAGGAACAGGGGAGATTCACAGGAACCATGAAATAGATGGGGCACACAGAGATCCTGAAGACAATGGTGCCAGAGAGGCCGATGCCAGTGGCTTTAGGTTGTGAAATCCTTTTGGTTGTGGCACCTCTGCTTTCACCTGCAAGTCCTTCTGTGGCCCTCACAGGTCCATTTACACAGTGATCCCTCAGAAGAGGCAATTTGATGGGACACTGAGCTGTGAGCAGGTCAGAACCACCAGGGTGTTTTCCTTGAACGGCTTCCTCTCATCTAGTTAGTTCAAAATTTATTGAAATATTTAAATCACAAGGCCAACAGCTGTCTCCGAATAAAATCACTCAGATCATAAAGTTGCCGTCTGTTTTCTTGAGAGAAGCAGAGCACGTGACTCTGAAATGTGTGTATTTATCTGTTCATACTCAAGGGGCTATAAAATAAGATGCAAACAGCCTCCCCCAGCCCCGACAGGGGGGCAAAGGGGAGCTGGGGAGAAATCTCCAGGGTCTTTTAGGGGTCAAGAGACAAAAGGAAACCTTCTCCCCTTCCCTGCCCGTCGTGGCCAGCAGTATATAAATAAAAGGCACTGAGCAAGCTCATGTGATGCAATCAAGCATTTGTTTCCATGCTGGAGGTAAATACAATTTGCTGGAGCTGTTTGCGTCCCACCGAACGCTGTGTGTACAAAGCAGCGCATTTATAAATATCCAAATCTATATTTAGAGGTCAGAGCCTTCTTTGCAATGTTACAGCTAAAGGTTATCAGGCAGGTCCCGCTGGAGGAGCTGGCACTGGGGGATCTGTCTTGCATCTGAGAAAGGTAAAACCCAAACTTTGCTCCAGGCTAGGATATAAATGCTCACTCTGCCCCTGACTTCCTTCCTGCCCTCACCTCCGCTCGATAGCTGAAGGGTTTGCAGAAGTCAATGCTGAAGGCACAGCTAAAAACATCCAGGGCTTTTAAGAACACTTTATTGATGCGAGTTCATTTCCTAAAATAAAAGCCCCTAATAAACCTTAATGTCACGTATACATTTAAATGGGTGCGGGCTGCCTGATGAGAGCTGAGACGAGGAGAAAAACAAGGTTCTATTTCCGTCCTGAGAACGGGGATGGTGCTCCAAAAAAACCCCTGAGTTTGGAGCCATGGCTCAGCATCCCTTTGTGGGGTCAGGGTGGGGTGACTGGGGGCTGAGCTGTCTGTGCTTGGGGCTTTTCCTGAGCTCCTGCTACTCCCAGATGCCCACAAGGGATTCACCGCTACACACGAGGAGCCAAACAAAAATCCCCGCCACCCAACCCTCCAGATCTTACTGCTCACTTGGAAAATGGGTGAGAATCAGAGCTGAACTGTTGATTTGAAAATTGCCCCTGGATAGAGGGATCCCTCCTGGTTCCTGTGCCCTGGGACAGAGAGAACCCTCCTGGCAGCTCCACCAGCACACAGGAACAGAGAGAGATCCCTCCTGGTTCCTGTGCCTTGAATTCCACAGGGACAGAGAGAGATCCCTCCTGTTCCTGTGGATGGAGAGAGATCTCTCTTGATTCCTGTGCTCTGGATTCCACAGGACAGAGAGAGGGATCCCTCCTGGTTCCTGTGCCCTTGGAATAGAGAGAGATCACTCCTGGCAGCTCCACCAGCACACAGGAACAGAGAGATCCCTCTTGATTCCTGTGGACAGAGAGAGAACCTTCCCGATTCCTGTGCCCTGGGACAGAGAGATCCCTCCTGGTTCCTGTGCCCTGGATTCCACAGGGACAGAGAGAGAGATCCCTCCTGGTTCCTGTGGACAGAGAGAGATCCCTCCTGATTCCTGTGCCCTGGGACAGAGAGAAATCCCTCCTGGCAGCTCCACCAGCACACAGGAACAGAGAGATCCCTCCTGGTTCCTGTGGATAGAGAGAGATCTCTCCCAGTTCCTGTGCCCTGTGGACAGAGAGAAATCCCTCCTGGTTCTTGTGCTCTGGATTCCACAGGGACAGAGAGAGAACCCTCCTGATTCCTGTGGATAGAGAGAAATCCCTCCTGGTTCCTGTGCCCTTGGAATAGAGAGAGATCACTCCTGATTCCTCTGCCTGTGGACAGAGAGAACCCTCCTGGCAGCTCCACCAGCACACAGGAACAGAGAGATCCCTCTTGATTCCTGTGGACAGAGAGAGAACCCTCCTGATTCCTGTGCCCTGGGACAGAGAGATCCCTCCTGGTTCCTGTGCCCTGGGACAGAGAGATCCCTCCTGGTTCCTGTGCCCTGAATTCCACTGGCACATGGAGAACAGAGAAATCCCCCCTGGTTCCTGTGCCCTGAATTCCACTGGCACATGGAGAACAGAGAAATCCCCCCTGGTTCCTGTGCCCTTGGACAGAGAGAAATCCCCCCTGGTTCCTGTGCCCTGAGCTCCACAGGATTTTGGGGTTCAGGTGAGAAGGGGCAGGGCTGCACACCCAGGCAGTTCCTCACCAAACACAAAGATTCTGCTGCCTCCTCTCCCTTCTCCTCCTTCCCCCTCCCATGCGGCACCAAAGCAGGAAAAGGGACTGGAAGACAGTCATGTAAAAAGCAGCCAGCATCTCCCTGTGAGGATGACACAGCCGGCTGAGAGCTCTGCAGCAGGGAGGCTGCAGGGCTGTGGGAGTGGGGAGAAGGAGGGGACAGCTCAGCCTTTCCACCCAGAGCCCCTGCGGAGGGGCTGCCACGCTGCATGGGCGGTGATGGACGAGCAGCCAGGGAGACAGCCCAGCCACCATATGCCTGTCTGAAACATCAAAATCCACAGGCAGGGAGAGGGATGGGCAACCCAGAGGTGCTTTGAGGGGTGGGAGACAGGCAGGAGAACAAATGAGCTCCACATGTCTGAGCTGACAGCTGATGGCAGCAGGGGGAGGAGAAGAAGGAGCCGGTTATGGAACGGGCACCACGTCCCTGCCCTGCCCTCCCCGTGCCAGGGGGGGTTATGGAGAGAGCCTGGGCAGGAATTGGGGCTCCAAAATCACTCAGCAGGAGGAAATTCGGCCCCATGGTCTGAGCCCCAAATCCCCCCATGGAGAACCCACTTGGGAGCGTGTCCATGCTGCAGGAGAGGCAGACAATGCTTCCATCCTCACCCAAAATCAGAAGGAAATTCACCATTTTGTGCACACACAGATGTGCAGCTCCACCTCTGAGAGCAAAGGTAAAAGATGAGCCCATGGAGCCACTCATGGGGCTGAGGTTATTCTGCTTTTAATAGCACAACCCTTGAGCTGCAACCCCTGCCCACCAGCACAGCCCTCCTTGTGCTCATCATTCCTGTTCCACCTCCAGCAAACAGCCCCATGGTCTGAGCCCCACATCCCCCATGGGGCTCCCCAACTGGGAGGGTGTCCATGGTGCAGGAGAGGCAGAGACAGCTTCCATCCTGGCCCAAAATCACTCAACAGGAGGAAATTCGGCCCCATGGTCTGAGCCCCAAATCCCCCATGGAGAACCCACTTGGGAGTGTGTCCATGCTGCAGGAGAGGCAGACAAAGCTTCCATCCTCACCCAAAACCACTCAACAGAAAGAAATTCACCATTTTGTGCACACACACAGACGTGCAGCTGCACCTCTGGGGACAAAGATTAAAGATGAGCCCACGGAGCCACTCATGGGGCTGAGGTTATTCTGCTTTTAGCTGCACAACCCAGCGAGCTGTTCTGGGCTCCAGCCCGTTCCCATAATTGGGATTCTGGCTCTGGTGCCAGCCCAGCTGACCTTGGGCTCGCCCTTGCTGCACCCCCAGCTGTCACACGAGGCAGGGAGGTGACAAGCCTCATCTCTCACACCTGTCTGTCTGTCCTGCTCCAGACACCACACGCAGACCTGCTCCACGCTCAGCACCCCAGGTGGCACCGAGCACAGCTGCAGCCTTGGAAGGCAGAGAGGAAAACAAAACAACCACAAAAAGAGCTCAGAGACCTTCCCCAGGAGGTGCTGCTTGGGGGAAGAAGATAAAAATTGGAATTCTTCTGGAATTTCCCAATAACCAAGCCATGTCAGCTGGAATGAGACACCTCCTGCTAATTTCCAGGGCAACCCGGAGCAAATTTGATGTCCTTCCCACTGCTGTGCACAGCATTAAACCCCCCCCTTCTCCTCCTCTTCCTCCTCCCTCTTCCCTTTGGTTTCTGAGCTGGAGCTTTCTGTTCCAGTGGAATTCCATCTCCCTTTCCACCAATGCTGGTGGGCTCACAGCTGGAGAACGAGCCCAAGGTGCTGCACAGCCCCAGCCCTGGGCGGTTGTGCTTTGAATTCCTGTCCAGGAAGGCGGGATTGGGGTCCAGGAAGGTGGGATTGGGGTCCAGGAAGGCGGGATTGGGGTCCAGCCATGCTCCCAGGTTTTCTCTGCTGCTCCCAGGGTTTCTCTCCTGCTGGCCCCAGGGTTTTCCTGGCTGCTCCAGGGTTTCTCTGCTGCTGGCCCCAGGGTTTTCCTGGCTGCTCCTAAGGTTTCTCTGCTGCTCCCAGGGTTTCTCTCCTGATATTCCTAGGGTTTCTCTCTCTGCTGCTCCCAGGATTTGTCTCCTTCTCCCAGGATTTGTCTCCTGCTGGCCCCAGGGTTTCTCTCCTGCTCCCAGGTTTTCCTGGCTGCTCCAGGGATCAGTTTCACACAGAGCTGCTGCTCTGCTCTGCCTGCACATGGAGACCCCTGCCCTGAACTGGAGACAGCCAGAGGAGCAGCTCTGTCACCCCAGGGGGACAGGGAGATAAAATGGGGAGCAGAAGGCAGGAAGGACGGGAGAACCAGCGGCAATGAGAGGACATGAGCAGGGAAAACGGCCCAGAGTGGGATTGCTGGGGCTGATTCCTGGGCCAGGAGTTGGACTTGGCTGATCCTTGTGGGCCCTTCCGAGTCAGGAGAACTGGGGCAGGCTGGGGAGGAGGGAGGTGCTCGGAGCCAGAGCAAGGAAGTGAAGATTGGATGGAGGAGAAACCACAGAGCAGATGAAAACAGGAGAGAGCAGCCAAATTTGAGACAGATGGAGAGTGGGGAGCAGGGATGGGCTGTTTGGAATGGCTCTGTGCTCCACAGCAGCAGCGCTGGGGAGCGGGGGAGCTGCACACAGGGCTACAGGAACGCAGCTCCAGAATTCACATTTCCCTTCAGGACAAGTGAGAAAGCTCCAGAATTCACATTTCCCTTCAGGACAAGTGAGAAAGCTCCAGAATTCACATTTGTCTTCAGGACAAGTGAGAAAGCTCCAGAATTCACCTTTTCCTTCAGGACAACTGAGAAAGCTCCAGAATTCACATTTCCCTTCAGGACAAGTGAGAAAGCTCCAGAATTCACCTTTTCCTTCAGGACAACTGAGAAAGCTCCAGAATTCACATTTCCCTTCAGGACAAGTGAGAAAGCTCCAGAATTCACCTTTTCCTTCAGGACAACTGAGAAAGCTCCAGAATTCACCTTTTCCTTCAGGACAACTGAGAAAGCTCCAGAATTCACATTTCCCTTCAGGACAAGGGAGAGAGAAGGACTGGGGAGGAGTGTCTATGGGTGCACTCCACAGGATTGAGGACACCCCTTGGAGAGGTCCTGCAGACACTCTGGACCTCACGAAATCCAGGGTTTCACTGACAGATTTTGCACTTTCTCCTTTCCGAGGGCTGTTTCTCGGCGCCTCGCGAATAAAATTAAAATGAGGGTTTTCTGACAGAACAAACAAACTGGGAGTGAATTATATTCCATTTCCCCGTCAATAACTTCTCCCCAGCCCGGTCTTATCATCATAAAAAGTCCATTAGGCAGTGATTGGGGAGGCAGGGGAGGGCAGGGCTGGCCCAGGGAACAGGAGCACGCTCGCTCCCCAACTGGCCTTTTCTGGGAAGGCAGACAGGATAATTATAGGCTTCAGATGGAGACTTCCTCTTACTGTCAGCAGCTCTTGGCTCCCTTCAGGGAGATGGGACTGGCAAGGTTGGGCAGAGGAGGGTAAAAAAAGACTGAGGATGTGTTTTTTTTTTAGAAGTGAAATGCTTGCACCTGGTTATTCCCCTGCTGCTGAGCCACCAAAGCCCTCACCTGGGAAAGGCTGGGTTACCAGGGGGGATGTCACTTGGAGGATTAGTCCCTCTGCTTTCCTGCAAGGCTCAGGGGAGGAAGGGCAGCAGTGGAGGATGGCACTGGAGTTAACTCACACACAGAAAATGGGGAGGAATATGAAGAACTGGTTTAGTAAACTGCACAAGCCCAACAGCCCCAACCCCTGTGCCAGCTCCAGATTCTCCCCTTGGCTGGCCTGGGGCAGCAAATGCCAAGCTGCTCTCACAGGAGGATGGTCATTTGGGGATGTGGCACATCCACACAAGCTCTGCAGTGCCCTGGGATCCAGACCCTTGGGAGGGAGGGAGGGATGAGCCTGCAGCACTGAGGCTACCAAAATTCTGCTCCTATTTCTGACATCCCAGGTGAGAAAAAGCACGTTATCCTGCCTGCTGGAGGGGAAGCATAATCCTTGCTGCTGGTCTGTTTAAACTGCTGGTTTTCAGGGATGGGGCTGCTCCTTATCACCTGGGAGCAGCAGCTGGGATGAAGTCAGGACTCCTCCAGGCTACCACTGTACATCCCCATGTGCCGCAGACATCTTTTCACTAAAAATCCTTTCTTGGGATTTTTCTCCCTTCTGAGGAGCTGAGGCCTCAGAAACAAAAAGTAAACAATGGTTATCTGCTGCTGTGGAATGTGACAGGTGGATCCCTGATTGGTCTGGTGTAGATGTTTGGATTTACTGACCACTCATGGCAGAGCTGGCTCTCGCTCTCTGCCTGAGACAGATCTTTGTTATTCATTCTTTTCTATTCTTAGCTAGCCTTCTGAAGAAACCTTTCCTTTCTATTTCTTTTTAATACAGTCTTAATGTAATATATATCATAAAATAATAAATCAAGCCTTCTGATCACAGAGTCAACATTCTCGTCTCTTCTTCATCCTGAAAACCCCTGTGACCACAGTCACACCCATGCATGGAAAGGATCCACCTCTCTCCATGGCAGACAGGATGAGCCCCAGCTCCAGTGAGTGGCACCTGGATACAGCCCAGGAGAACCTTCCTGCAGCTGGGATTTATGCTGAGGGGCAGGGCACGCGTGGTGATGCACACACAGGATGCAAACTGCTGGGTGGGACAGGACAGGGAGGACAGGATGGCTCTGTGGCCATTCCACAAAGCTCCTCCTCCCATGCCTCAGTTTCCCTTCCTTCACCCAACCCAGCTGCTGATCTCTGCTCCCACCCTCTCCTGGCACCCACCAACCAAGGAGTGAGCAGGTGGGGATGCAGGTGGAGCTCTGGCCAGGATCCTCACCTGCAGGCACTAGCAGGAGAAAGCTGCTGGTGCTGGTGAGCAGCAGGAGCTGAAGGAGATGAGCACTGCTGAAATGGAGGATGGCAGCCCAGGATTCACAGAATCCCAGAATCACTGGGTTGGGAGAGACCTTTAAGATCATCGAGTCCAACCCAGCCCCAACACCTCAATTGAGCCCTGGCACCCCGTGCCACATCCAGGCTTTGTTAGACACACCCAGGGATGGGGACCGCACCACCTCCCTGCTCCCTGGGAATTCCCAAAATTCCCCCAAATTCACAGAATTCACAGAATGACCAGGTTGGAATAGACCTTAAAGGTCATTGAGTCCATCCCAGCCCCAAGAGCTCAACTGAGCCCTGGCATCCAGGCTTTGTTAAACACCCCCAGGGATGGGGACTGCACCTCCTCCTCAGGCAGAACATTCCAGAACTTTATCACCCTTTCTGCAGAAAACTTTCTCCCAATATCCAGCCTGTATTTCCCTTGATGAGGGAGCTCCAGCAGGCACAGGAGCGTGGCCAGCCAGGACCCTGGGGGTACCCGGCTGCTCTCCATCAGCATCTCACCCCAGATCTGTCCACACATCCCATAACGAGGCACAACAACCCAGAGCAGAGCCAGAGACCCAAGGAGCTGTCCTGGCAACTTAATGAGGGCCCCTTGTCCATCAATGACAGCAATCCCAGGTTGTTAGCAAGCAGCAGCTTGAGGCAGGCAGCTCTGCCTGCCCTTGCCATATCGCTCAGACAGCTTCTCCTCCAGCCAGGTCATTGATATTGGCACCCTGATTCACCACCCACCTAGAAAAGAGCCAGCTGAAAAGGATTTGGCTCTTTGCTCCACCTCCACTGCTCTGTTTGAGTCACTGAAGAACCAGAAGTCCACAGGGGATACCAGAACATGGAAAAAACAATTCCTACGGGATGAACCTGCAAGGAGCAAAAGCTTAACGAGCCCAGAGCCAGCTCCCAGGGGGCAATGCCACCTCAATCCAGCCCAGCTGTGGTCCTGTGCCGCTGCAAAGTGACAGCAGAGTCAGCAGCAAGGGCAAAACAAACTGCTCCAAGCTCCTGCAGCTCGTGGTGCTGCCAAGGATGAGGTCTGGGAGATCAGCCCTGGTCAGCGAGAGCACCCAGAGCTCTGCACCTGCAAACGCCTGGGAAATCCTGGGGTCTGGAAATCCTGGGGTTTGGAAATCCTGGGGTTTGGAAATCCTGCCCTGCACCTGCACCTGCAAACGCCTGGGAAATCCTGGGGTCTGGAAATCCTGGGGTTTGGAAATCCTGGGGTCTGGAAATCCTGGGGTTTGGAAATCCTGCCCTGCACCTGCAAACAGCTGGGAAACCCTGGGGTCTGGAAATCCTGGGGTTTGGAAATCCTGGGGTTTGGAAATCCTGGCTTTTGGAAATCCTGGGTTTGGAAATCTTGGGGTTTGGAAATCCTGGGTTTTGGAAATCCTGGGTTTTGGAAATCCTGGCTTTTGGAAATCCTGGGTTTGGAAATCTTGGGGTTTGGAAATCCTGCCCTGCACCTGCACCTGCAAACACCTGGGAAATCCTGGGGTTTGGAAATCCTGGGGTTTGGAAATCCTGGGGTCTGGAAATCCTGCCCCGCACTTGCAAACAGCTGGGAAATCTTGGGGTTTGGAAATCCTGGGTTTTGGAAATCCTGGGATCTGGAAATCCTGCCCTGCTCCTGCAAACATCAGGGAAATCCTGGGTTTTGGAAATCCTGGGTTTTGGAAATCCTGGGTTTTGGAAATCCTGGGTTTTGGAAATCCTGGGGTCTGGAAATCCTGGGTTTTGGAAATCCTGGGTTTTGGAAATCCTGGGTTTTGGAAATCCTGCCCTGCACCTGCACCTCTGCAGGGCTCCACGCACGAGAGGGTGACCCCAGCCAAGATGGGGCAGCTCACAGGGGCACGTGGGGATCTCCTGGGCATGAAAGGCACACCAGGCAAATAAAATATGTCTGCTGAAGCTCTGCTCTCTCTCTCTCTGTAAATAAAAGATGTATTACTTCCACTCACTGCTTCTTTCCTTCAGGCAAGAGAAGGAGTCTGCAGGAACAGGGTGAGGTGCAATTCCTAGAGCCCAGAACTTGGGGTGTTTTCAAAAGATCATTGCACCATTCCTGTCCAGCCTCTGGTGAGAGACTTCAGCCCTTGTTTTCCATGCAACAAAAGGAGATTCTGGATATACAAACTTGGAATACCTGGGTCTCAACAGTCCTGTGAGCCTGCACTGCTTATTGAAACTGGGAGGTCGAGGAGCTTGGGACAGGAGATCTCAAAAATGAGAAACCAAGACCTAATAAAGCCATGACTAAAGGATGAGCACAGCCTCTAACAGTGGTGAATTTGGACTCTTAACCACACGAGTCATTACAATTTCTGCCTCTGAACCACACTACTCGTCATTCAGGTTTGTAGTGGGAACATCGACACAAAAGAATCCAAAAAAAAGGAGGTTTCAACAACAGTGCTGAGAACTGACAGCAGTGGGAATGTGATGAATTCAGCTTTGGGACACCAGAGACCCAGCGAGTCAGGAAAACAGCGCAAGATGTGAATGAGAGAGAAATGGAAACGTGGAAAAGCAGCAGCAATGCCTTAAATTCCTCTATCAAAGACAGCAATTGAGGAAGGTGAGCTTTTCTGGGGGAGGACAGCTCCTGTTCATGTTTGACACCTTGTCCTGCAGCCCTTCCAGGCACCAGGAAGAAGATCCCTCTCCCTTTCATTGCCTCAAGGGCCAGCTACTGGAATTACCACAATTAGCAGATCCTAGAAGAAAAGGGGTTTATCGTAGTACTCATAGAGAAAAAAAACCCCACAAACGCTCTCAAAAGCAAGCAGATCCTCCCCAGACAGACAGATAAAGGGAAATGAGAGCTGGAGGATCTTCCTGGCTCCCTGGGAGATCACTGGAGCCAGTCTCAAGGTGATCTTTAAGAGCTGAACTGAAAAAAAAAACACCTTACACCATCTTTTCACAAATTCATCCAAACAAATCAAAGTCCAGGCTAAAGATTTGTAAGATCTGTCAGCACTCCTAGCAGCATGCTCACACTAATTTATAAATAAATCCATGGATTCCAACGGAGGTGAGGGAGGATGAGGACACAGTCAAATTAATTTGACTTTATTAATTTAAAAAACCACCAAGTTTCATCACCCCACCACTCTTTAGAGGTTGCGTGAGAGTGGGGGGAGCTACGCTCATTAATTATGCAGAAAATGCAAAACTATCATCCTCTGAATGAGTTTAAAATAAGGAGAAACCCTTTCAGAATGGGGAGAAATTACTCCCCAAGGCAGCTGAAATTTCTCTTGCAACTTCAAAGGACAATAAATTATTCAAATCACTCGCGCCACTCGCACGCTCTCTCACTCTCTCCCCTTCTCAATTTTATGCTCCTGAGTCAATTAAAGATTTGGAGGACTCGGAGAAACTTTGTAGAATGCTAAACCAGTTGCAGCTCCTTCTATTTATTTATTTTTTCCCCCCCTTCTTTAAAGCTTTGCTTTTCCTCTCGGCCTCAAAAGGGAACAGCAACGACTGCAGATGAAACGAGCGGCGCCGGCTCCACCGCGCTCGCGGAACGTTTCATGTCTGCACCCACCGGCGTGGGACACGCTCGGGGCCCTGTGTGCACGATTCTGGGAAAACAGGCCAGCCCAGAGTCCCTCCTGTCAATGCCTTGAATCATTCATCCCAATATCCCCTTTCAAAGGCAGAGCAGCAGGCGTCCAAAGTGTATTTGCGCTGCTCTCTCCTCGGCTCTGCGGTCGCTGCCGCATCCGGCAGGTCCCTCTGTCCCTGGGCTCTGCTGCTAAATCCCACAGGGGCTGCAGGAGGAGAGCCCAGGCTGCAGGAACCAAACCTGAGGCTCATAAGAGCTCCACAGAGATGCTCAGGAACTGCTGGAACCAAACCTGGGGCTCATCAGAGCCCCCCAGACTGCTCAGGGGCTGCTGGAACCAAACCTGGGGCTCATCAGAGCTCCATAGGGATGCTCAGGAACTGCTGGAACCAAACCTGGGGCTCATCAGAGCCCCCCAGACTGCTCAGGGGCTGCTGGAACCAAACCTGGGGCTCATCAGAGCTCCATAGGGATGCTCAGGAACTGCTGGAACCAAACCTGGGGCTCATCAGAGCCCCCCACATTGTTCAGGGGCTGCAGGAACCAAACTTGGGGCTCATCAGAGCTCCATAGGAATGCTCAGGAACTGCAGGAGGAGAGCCCAGGCTGCTGGAACCAAACCTGGGGCTCATCAGAGACCACAGGGATGCTCAGGAACTGCTGGAACCAAACCTGGGGCTCATCAGAGCTCCATAGGAATGCTCAGGAACTGCTGGAACCAAACCTGGGGCTCATCAGAGACCACAGGGACGCTCAGGAACTGCTGCAACCAAACCTGGAGCTCATTAGAGCTCCATAGGGATGCTCAGGAGCTGCAGGAGGAGAGCCCAGGCTGCTGGAACCAAACCTGGGGCTGATCAGAGCCCCCCACATTGTTCAGGGTCTGCAGGAACCAAACCTGGGGCTCATCAGAGCTCCATAGGGATGCTCAGGAACTGCAGGAGGAGAGCCCAGGCTGCTGGAACCAAACCTGGGGCTCATCAGAGACCACAGGACTACTCAGGAACTGCTGGAACCAAACCTGGGGCTCATCAGAGCTCCGCACACTGCTCAGGAACTGCTGGAACCAAACCTAGGGTTCATCAGAGACCACAGGGATGCTCAGGAACTGCTGGAACCAAACCCGGGGCTCATCACACTGGACAACACAGCAAGGGAAGCCCCTGCCCAAAAAAGCCAATGGAGGCAAGGCAAAGGAGCATTGGGAATGTGCAGTCACAGAGGGAGGGTGCTCCCCGCTCGCTGGCCTGCAGCCTGTCCCCTGGTTACCTCCCTGCACACAGCAGATGGTGTAAAACGTGACTGTTTTCATGAACTTTAACAATCCCCCAAAAATTAAAGGCAGCTGCAGCACACAGAACATCACAGCTTTCTAAGGTGGGAACTGGGACCAATTATGTTGCAAGAGAACATCCTTGACTGGAGGGGAAGAGTGGCAGGGAGTAAATAAAAGTGTTCTTGGGAGATTGGTGTCTCACAGGCCAGCCCGAGCCCAGATTCCATCCCACGCACGGAGGAATGACATTCCTCTGCTCGGGCGTCCTTGAAAAACACTCTGCCTGCCTTCTAAGAATAACACCGGGCTTGCCAGGCCACAAAAGGGAGGAATCCCTCACAGATTCCCTTCAGTGACCCAGGGGATTTGTGCTGAGCTGGTCTGGAGAGGACACAAGCACAGAGACAGAGGAAAAGCCAAGGTGAGGCAGGAGAGGCTCCGGAAAGATCCCGTCCTTCCAGGCAGCAAGGGCGAGAGCTGCCGGTGTGAAAGGGACAGCCAAGGGGAACAGTCATAAGGAAAGAAGCCTTGGCTTCGTGGCAAAGCCTGACACAGAGGAACAGTGTTGGAATCTATAAGATTAGAAGGTTTTTGAGAAAGTTTTGAAAAAGACAGGCCCCAAAAGACAGTAAGGACAGTGAGATGCCAAGCCAGCAGAAAAGGTTTTAAGCAGTAGTGTAGACGTGAGAAATAGAACAGTAGGCTTAAGTGATTTGTCTTTCTAAGTTGCAAAAGGTATATTTTAAGTATACATTTAGAAAGTTAAATATGAATAAGGCTCTGTGCTTTGTCTTCTATGAATCAAGCATTGTATTAGAGAGAAAACTGCTATTGTTTTAACCAAAGCTACTTCAGGTGTGCTTCAGGTGATTGGGAAGAGCTACTGTCAATGTGTCACCTGGTGAGGCAAATGAACAGCCCCAGTTTTGGCACCCAGGTATGAAGACAGACATTTCCTCCATCCCAATCCTCCACAGGTGACATTTTCGCACAAGCCGCTTGTTTACACAACAAGCAGATGCTCTTTTCCCCCAACTTAACCATCTAATGAAGCTGAGCAGAAAGAGCCTCTGGCTGGGAGAAGATCCTTCAGCAGGAGACACCCGTGGCTGGGTCCCAAACTCCGTGGCTGCTGCTGTCCCCAGGTGCTCCTCAGCAGAGATTAATCCAATGAGCACTCCCAGCGTGGGGCACAGCTGAGACCTGGCAAGGGACAGCCCCCTCTGCCCCCCAAGGAAGCTCTTTCAACACATGATTTATTTCCTCTCTGCATCCTACAGGAGACACAAACTTTCCAATTGGAGTTATCTTAAAAAAAAAAAAAAGAAAAAAAAATACATCACTTGATCCAGTCAGGCAAGGTTTAATTTAATCAGGCACTTAAACAAGGTGACACAGAAGCTTAATTCAGTGTCCTTGAGTGAGACAACAACCAGCCCAGAAGCCTGAGCAAGATCACAGCTGGCACATGGGGAAGGCAGCAAAGGGAAGGGAAGGGCACTGCACAACAAGGACAGGGAGGTGCTCCCTGGTGCACGAGGAACGGGAGCAGCAGGTGGATCTGGGCAGGGGAGCAGTGATCTCTGCCTCTCCAGGACTCAGCTGCTCTCTCCTCTCTCAGACTCCACTCGCTGCAGGGACAGTGGGCAACTCCAAGGGAAAACTCCACCACGAAACCTCATCTCTGCTCCTGCCTTAAATTCATCAATTCTGCTCCCCCAAGGGGGAAAAGCCTTTCTGCAGCATCTCCCTGGCTCCTCAGCCCCTGCAGCCTCCTTGTCCTTTTGGGGGGACAGCTCAGCCTCAGCCCCTGTGACACCTCAACACCTCCCCTCCCTTGGGGCTGTCCTGGATCCACCTCCAACACTTCCAGTGGAGCAGCTTCCCCACCACGCAGAGATTTCCTTCCCACTGATGTCAGCTTAATGTGTTTATCCAGCCCTCAGATGGAGCCTCCTGGATTTCTGCTCCCATCTCACCTGGCAGCTGCTGAGCCGTGCAGCAGGGACCCATCCTGCTGGCAGGGGCTGCTCAGGACAGGAGGCAGATACACCTGGAAGGGCTGGGATCTGCATCCCAGTGAGCCAAGCTGTGCTGCCAGTCCCTGTGGGAACCCAGGGCATCCCTCTGGCTGTCCAGGATGGCCAGGACCCTTTGTTGCAGACATCTTTTATGGAAAATCCTTTCGTTAGGATGTTTCCTCCTGAGAAGCTGAGAGGCCTCAGGAGCAAAATGTAAACAATGGTTATCTGCTGCTGTGGGATGCAACAGGTGCATCTGGGATTGGTCTCATGTGGATGTTTCTAATTAATGGCCAATCACAGCCCAGCTGGCTCAGACAGGGAGCCACAAACCTTTGTTATTATTCTTTGCTATTCTACTCTTAGCCAGCCTTCTGATGTGTGTGTGATCCTTTCTTCTATTCTTTTAGTATAGTTTTAATGTAATATATATCATAAAATAACAAACCAAGCCTTCTGAAATATGGAGTCAGATCCTCGTCTCTTCCCTCATCCTAAGACCCCTGTGAACACGGTCACAACCCTGCCAGGGGGCTCAGAGACCCTGGCACAGAGCCCAAGACACCTGTGGGTTTGATTATGACCCATGGAGCAAGTTATCAACCTCGTCTGAAGATCAGCAAGCCACAACAATTTAAGTAGAATATTAGTGAAGTTATCATGAGGTGGAAAAGTAGATTTTGGGGTTTTTGGTATGGGGGTTCAGGAGGCAAGATGGAGGGATCTGGGTGTGTCCAGCCTTTCTTCTTCTTCTTCTTGGCCTCCATCTTCTGCTGTGATGGTGGCACTTTTAGATTGGTTTAGAGTAGAAGCTCACTGTCTAACATAGGTGATAGGAGAGCAATTATAAATATTGTACACGTAGTTTTTAGTATAAAGACATAACATTGCCCCAGGGGCAGGCAGAGTGCCTGGAACTGTCCTGCTGGATGGACCTCAAGAGGCCAGGAGAAAATTTTGTATAGATAAGACACAATAAACAACCTTGAGACCCAGAAATGAAGAGCTCCAACTCCTTCTTCAAGCGCTCAGGCTGGGAAAAGAGACTTTGAACAATCTCGAGGTCACAGTGACCCAGAAAAGACCCTGGAGGGGCCCCAGTGCCATCCCAGCACAGCTTCTCCATCACCTCTGTGAGCCCCACGTGGTGCAAACCCGGCTGCTGCCTCTGCTGGGTGCTCACAGAGCCCCCCTCACATGCACCTCCCATGAATTACTGCGTCCTGCAAATTAATGATGGAGCAAGGGCAATTAAAAGGGAAGAAAGCCAGGGTAATGCATCATAAAAGGGGCTTTATTCTTTTATTTTGTCAATTGCAATTTAGATTTAATTATTTATGGTAATACTTCAGAGTGTGCTAGCGAGGCTTCTATACGGTGATTTATAAAAGGAAGGAAATGTAAGTAATAAGTAATGTTCCCTGCCCTTAAATCTTTGCTGGGGTGGAGAGAGCCATGCACCAGCCTTCTGTGTATGCAAAGTGCCAATTAGCAAAGTGCTATTGTAAAACACAAAGGTTTAATCAATGAGAAAAATCCACTTGAAAACAGCGAGCACGCTGATTCCAGTCAGAAAAATGGCCACATTTCCATGCAGCAAATGGCTTTTTATGGGCAACTGAGGAGCACTTGCAGGGGGCACGTGGTTCCTTCGGGTGCCAGAGGGAGCTGACCACTGCCCTTGGCCAAAAGCAGCCGTGCCCTGCACACCTGGGCAGGAGCAGCTCCTGCCCAGCCACAGGAGGGACACACAGGATGAGAGGTTTTGGGGTGCTCACTCATTCTGCACACACAGAACAAGAGGTTTTGGGGTGCTCAGTTACTCTGCACACACAGAGTGAGAGGTTTTAGGGTTCTCAGTCATTCTGCACACACAGAACAAGAGGTTTTAGGGTGCTCAGACATTCTGCACACACAGAACGAGAGGTTTTAGGGTGCTCACTCATTCTGCACACACAGAACAAGAGGTTTTAGGGTGCTCAGACATTCTGCACACACAGAATGGGAGGTTTTAGGGTTCTCACTCATTCTGCACACAAAGTGAGAGGTTTTAGGGTGCTCAGTCATTCTGCACACACAGAATGAGAGGTTTTAGGGTGCTCAGTCATTCTGCACACACAGAACAAGAGGTTTTAAGGTGCTCACTCATTCTGCACACACAGAATAAAAGGTTTTAGGGTGCTCAGTTACTCTGCACACACAGAATGAGAGGTTTTAGGGTGCTCACTCATTCTGCACACACAGAGTGAGAGGTTTTAGGGTTCTCAGTTATTCTGCACACACAGAATGAGAGGTTTTAGGGTGCTCACTCATTCTGCACACACAGAATGGAAGTTTTGGGGTGCTCAGTTATTCTGCACACACAGAATGAGAGGTTTTAGGGTTCTCAATTATTCTGCACACACAGAGTGAGAGGTTTTGGGGTGCTCAGTCATTCTGCACACACAGAATGGAAGTTTTGGGGTGCTCACTCATTCTGCACACACAGAATGAGAGTTTTGGGGTGCTCAGTTATTCTGCACACACAGAGTGAGAGGTTTTAGGGCTCTCAGTCATTCTGCACACACAGAACGAGACCTTTTTAGGGTACTCACTAGTTCTGCACACACAGAATGGGAGGTTTTAGGGTGCTCAGTTATTCTGCACACACAGAGTGAGAGGTTTTAGGGTGCTCACTCATTCTGCACACACAGAACGAGACGTTTTTAGGGTACTCACTAGTTCTGCACACACAGAATGGGAGGTTTTAGGGTGCTCACTCATTCTGCACACACAGAACGAGAGGTTTTAGGGTGCTCAGACATTCTGCACACAGAGAATAAAAGGTTTTAGGGTGCTCACCACGGAGGCTTTATGGCTCTGGGTGTGTGAACAGGAAACAGCAAGGCTTGGTGCTGTGCCCGGGTCCATCAGCAATTTGGGAGCAATTCCTCTCTCCAGACTCATCTCCAGGCCTCATCTGTCTCTGCTGCCTGGTTCCTCTCAGCTCCAAGGGGCACTTTTGGCTGTGCAGCTCCTGGGGAGGCCTCCCTAACTCCCTGCAGCCATGCCAATTCATGGCACTCACACAAACAGCAGAACTCTCATGAAAAGGATAATACTTTCCATTTAATGGCACCACTGAAAATAATCACGGAATCGGTAATTTCCAGTTCCATGGCTGCCTTGGAGCATATGGAAGAAACAAAGAAAATGTCCATATTCAACCAAAGAGAGAGGAGAAAGAACATGCCTGTGTCACACCTTTCAATTATTGTTCTCTTCAGCTTCCCAAGGAGGAACAGCGGGCAGAAAGTAGTGTGGTGCTTTGGATTTTTAATTTAAATGGCAGTTTCCTTTAAATAGAATGCTCCTGCCACAGAAAGATTTAAATCACTGACTGAGATCAATTAGCCTCGGAGAGAAGGGAAGTATTTTAATGGTGCTTTGATTGCAGAGGCCACAGCTCCTCCAGAGCTGCACTGGGAGAGGAGAAGCCCCAGCTCAGCCCAGGCTCTGCTGCTCCAGGATCTGCTCCCTGCCCAGCTGGGAGGTGATGCCCTCCAAAATCCACAATCCCAGGGGTTTCCCATCTCTCTTCCCAGCACAGGGGGGGCACCAGCCCCGTGTGCCTGGGGGCTGCAGGGCCTGGGGTGAATCAGGGCAGAAATGGGGTCAGTGCTGTGGCCAAATGGAAGCTGGCCAAGGGATTACAGGAATGTGACAGAGCCCGGGGCCATCTGATGGGAGGGGACATTGTCAGAGCAGGGATGGCTCCTCTCTCAGGCTCTGCAGCTGTGACAGACAAAGCTGTTTGCTGCTTGCAGCTCAGTGGGGAGCAGCAAAGAGCAGCCTGGCTGAAATGGGATCACCCAGAAGCCCCTCCAAGGGCAGGAACCATCATCAACTCACTGCCCATTCATCCTCAGCAGCTCAGTGAGGAGCAGCACAGAGCAGCCTGGCTGAAATGGGATCACCCAGGAGCCCCTCCAAGGGCAGGAGCCATCATCAACTCACTGCCCACCCATCCTCAGCAGCTCAGTGGGGAGCAGCACAGAGCAGCCTGGCTGGAATGGGATCACCCAGGAGCCCCTCCAAGGGCAGGAGCCACCACCAGCTCGCTGCCCACCCATCCTCAGCAGGCTGAGAGCAACAGCTCCAGAGAGGCTCAGACAGCTGGTGCCAGGCAGCATCCCCAGGGCACAGGGCAGGGAGGTGCTGGCACGCTGCAGGTCCAGAGGAGACACAACATCTGGCCCAACATCTGCGCAGCAAGCAGGTAAGAGCAGCCAGCCCCGTCCCAGCAACCTGCAAAGCTCCTGCACGGACATCTGTGAGCAGCCAGAGGGAAAACAGCTCCAACCCTCACAGTTCAGGATCCAAGGACACTGCAGAACCACAGGAGAGAGAAACTTGGCTGCAGAGCAGTGCTGGGTTTCAGCAGGGCTCAGGCCACAGCACTGGTGCATTCTGTGCCTGCACCAGCCCTTCCTGAGGGCACAATTCCCCCAGAAGGGCTCTGGAGCAGTCAGGCAGCACCAGGGATCTCCCAGCTCTGCTGGAGCCCCTGAGCAAACCTCACCCCAAAGAGGAGGGACACACAAGATGGTTGTTCCTTCCTTTCCTGCAGGAAAACGAAAACCACGAGAGAACTGAGGTCACTCAGCCACGGTTTGGAGAAGCCTTGATGCTGCCATGTTCCTCACAGGACTCCTGTGCACTCAAAATTCAAATGGACCCCGATTTTCACAGGCACTCAGGTATCAATCAGGGCTCTCCTTACACAGAGAGGCTGCAGAGCTGCAGCACACCCGAGCTCTCCATCCACGCCTGCAGAGCTGCACTTTGCTTTGCAAACTGACCTTGCCAGGTGTTGTTGCAGGAAACCAGTGGCAAGAACAAGACCCTGGAGCCCTGACTCCCGATTTCCACTGATTCCCCACTCCTGACTGCACCAAGAGCCAGGAATGGAGATTCCCAGTGCCCACTTTCACAACAAAGCCAGCAAAGCCACCCTGAGCCCACAGAGCAGCCCCCACTGACTCTGGGTGCTCATAAAGACCCTGCAGAGCATCGGCTCCAGCACCAACATAGGAAAAATCCCTGGATAAATCCTGGGGCAGTTCCCTGCCACACTCTGCAGTGCTGCTGCCACTCCAGACAGCTCAGCTGAAGCTGTGGGTCTCTTTCTGGACACCATTTGAGGTGCAGACTGACCCCCAGCCAACACTTCACCCCACCGTGAACCTCCCAGAGCCCAGCTTATGAAACAAAAAAAAAAAAGAATAAAATACAACATAATCCTTCTGCACGTGAGTGTTCCTCTCTGCAAAGAGGGGTTAAGCACGAACCCAGCAAAACCTCAGAGAGAGGCAAGGGCAAACCCATCCCCACTTGCCTGCTGCAGAGAGGATGGAAAGCAGCCTTCCAAAAACATCTCCCAGCAACCAAAGGTCGCGGATCCATTCAATCCCCATCATCCTAATAAACCCTGATAACCAAGTGATTACGTGAAAAGCTGTCAAGGGCTGTGCTGACCAGAGCAGCCCTCTCACCAGCTTCAAGCAGCTTTGCTGGGGAGGGGAAAAAAACCCCTCATAATTCAATCAGCTTGGAAAAGTCTATTCCCCACTGATCCCAAGCGATCAGCCTTCATGTCGAAGGAACATTACACTCAAGTCGCTGAAGATTTTCACTTCTTCTTTTTTTTTTTTTTTCCCTTTTCATTTTTTAAAGCAGGAATTGAAAGGCAGCAAAGATAAAAACTGTGTTGGACTGGAACTGGTTCACTCAGGGGAAGGGGAAACATAATGCTCTTTCTTGAAGTGCTGTTTGGAATCCAGCCCCAGAAAGGAACCTGACAATGGTCACCAGTGTCTGACAGATGCTGAAAGGCAGGAGCAGGAGGGGACAACATGGGCAAGAAGGGGTTGGAAAAGGTGGGGGAAGGCTCTCAGGCAGCTTCCCCCCTTCTCTGCAGCTCTTTGGCAGCCTTGGGGACAATCTACAACTCAAACCAGGCTGTGAGGACCCTGGGGCTGGGAACAACGGGAAGGCACCGGTGGAGAGTTGAGGCTGTTGGGAAATGAAACACTCCAGCAGCCATTGAGAAGGGTGAAGAAAGGAGCAGGGAAGAGCAGAGTCACTCACTCTCAGCAAGGCAGTCCATCAGCAGCACGGAGAGCACGTTCACGAGGGAGAGCAGCGAAGACATTCCAGGGCTGGGAAGGATCCTCATCCTCTGCAAAGGCCCTGGGCTCCAGCCGGGAAGGCTCCGGCTCAGCGGCAGCTGCGGCGTCTCCCCAGCCTGGTCAGCACCTGTGGGGCACAAAGGGACAGCTCTGAGGGCCAGGGGCAGGCCAGGGGCTGGGCAGAGCCCCAGCGGCCACGGCAGCGCGCGGCGCCTGCGGGGACACGGGCACCTTCCCTTCCCTTGCCCAGGGTGGCACCCAGGGGTGGCACTGGGTACCCACCCAGCTCCAGGGGGGAGCCCAGCTCCACCAGGGGCTCCAGCTCCATGGGCAGAACCCAGTTCCATGGGTTAAACCCAGCTCCATGGGTTAAACCCAGCCCCATGGGTTAAGCCCAGCCCCATGGGTTAAACCCAGCTCCATGGGGTGAGCCCAGCTCTATGGGCAGAGCCCAGCTCCACAAAATGAGCCCAGCTCCAGCAGGGGATCCAGCTCCATGGGCAGAACCCAGTTCCATGGGTTAAACCCAGCCCCATGGGTTAAGCCCAGCTCCATGGGTTAAGCCCAGCCCCATGGGGTGAGCCCAGCTCTATCGGTTAAGCCCAGCTCCATGGGGTGAGCCCAGCTCCACAAGATGAGCCCAGCTCCATGGGGTGAGCCCAGCTCCACAAGATGAGCCCAGCTCCATGGGCAGAGCCCAGCCCATGTTTAACACATCAGGTTCAGCCCAGGTTTAACCCATCCAGTTCTCTCCCTCCCCAGCACAGCACCCAAGGACCCTCTGAAAGGAGATTTTTCCACAAAGGCGCAGGGCGGGGAAGCAAAGCTGAAACCTCACCCATGAAAAACCCAGCAAGGAAGGCAACAAATCTCCCCCCAGGAGAGATGCTCCTGCCCAGACAGGCTGTGCTCCCCCAGCACAGCAGCCCTGAGCCCAAGCCAGGTGTCAGGGGGTGTCCCAGAGCCCCTCTTGCACAGCAAACACACTCTGGGCAAAGACTCCAGCAAGGCTGGGGTTGCAGCAGCCACTCTGCACGTCTCAGAGCCCCTACCCCACTCAGTGCCTCAGTTTCCCCACGTGCAGCACGCTGAGGAACCGCATTACCGAGCCGCACAAAACTGGAGGAGAGAATCACAGGGTGTGCCATGGCTGGATCAAGCCCACAGGAGGTGAGAGAGATTTTCAGATGTGGCAGAACGTGGCAGCAGGACAGAAGCAGCAGCTCGGCGGGGCTGTGGCAGGGCAGATCCAGCTCAGCACCAGCCTGCTCCCCACATTTCCAGCACATTTCCATGGAGAAAACCGCTGCCTCCAAAGGGAGCTCCCTGCTCACGGCTTTCCCCTGATCCCCGCGCAAAGCTGGGGTGGCATTGAGGCAGCTGTGTGTTCCCAACGCTGGGAAACGCTTCCCTCAGTCACACAGGTGGGATCTGCCCCAGAAGGGCTGGAAATCGAGTGGAAGCTGCAGCCACAACCTCCTCTCAGAGGTTTCCATCAGGCAGGCTCTGAGCGCGGGGTAATGGCCAGAGCTGGGCGAGGCTCTCTCAGATCTGACAGATTCCTTCCCGCTATCGTTGCTCCAATTAGAAATCAAACCCGGGGTTTATCACCTTTTGGAGGAGAGCCAGGTAGGAGATATTGTACAATGATCAAAGGCTTTGAGAGGACTAAGGGGATAGTGAGGCTGTTGAAGCTTTCTGACACACATCAGGCTGGGACAGGCAGTGTGAAGGGGCATTTTCATCTTTTTCTGTCCCATTAACTCTCCAAGGCTGGACTGTGCAGAATTAAAAGAAAAGCCAGGATAAACAAGACGTCCCCATACGTACTCAGCCCTAAAGAACAACTTTTCAGAGAGAAGCTTTGGACTTTGAGGATTACAAAGCCTCTGCTGTGTGCTCTGTGCTAGCCCAGATCTGCCGCGCTTCAAGTGAAAAACGAGCACAAATACTGGAACAAAAAAGGGAAAAAAAAAACCAAAACCAATCCTATCACTGGGAATCTCTTCAAATGTTTGTTCTAGACACACTTAGGGAAACACAGAGAGGCTCCAGCCAGCCCTAGCTGGGGTTCACAGGGTTCCAGGGCACAGAACAGCACATTGGGGTCTCTTTTGTGGCTGTCAGGGGTGGGCAGAGAGTGGGAACAGCGTGAATGGCTGTGATGGGAACTGTTAATTAAACGGGGGATGTGGCAGCGGTGCCAGCACAGCACACAGAGCGGTGCTGCAGCTCCCTGGCTCTCCCTTCTTCCCCCGTTCCCACCAGCGGAGAGCAAGAATGCACCCGATTATTTTCGGTGCCTGTATTCAAATAAAACCCAACAAACCACGCTGGCTCGGCCACCATTTCAGAAACTCCTGTTTTCCTTTATCAGAGCAGCATCTCCACCCCCCACCAGCGCCAAAAACGCCACCAAACATCTCCTTGAGCCTCGTGTGCTCCCCAAACACGGCACCAATGATCTTCCACAGCCGAGAGCAGCCACGAGAAGCAGCACATCCCCAGGGTCCCCCCAGGATGGAGCTGAACGCCAGGGAAAAGCTCTGCCTCCCCCATCGAGAGGAGCCTGGCAGTGCCACCCTCCCACACCCAGCACGGCTTTTCCTGCCCTGTAATGGGCTCTGAAGGAGAAGGTCTGGAAAAAGGGGATCCAGAACAGCTCCAAGATGAGAGGAGGAGATGCCAGAGGGTGACACTTCCACTCCAGTGCTAACGCGCTTCCCCGGCCCCCGACGGAGCCAGAGAGTGCTGGCAGAGATATTAGGGCACGTCAGCTCCAATCCAGCAGCTCATCCTTCAGAGCAGCTCCATCCCTGTGTCCCCCTGCATGAGGGATGGCAGGACAGCAGGACGTGCACCCACCTGGGGACAGGGAGCACAGGCTGGGGCAGAGCTTGCCTGGCAATGGGAACAGACACAATTCCTGCCCCTGCTGCCACCCAAGGGGGCTGAAACCCGGTGGGAATGGTTCTGATGGAAGCTCCAACCCCAAGGGCTCTGCCAGCCCTGCTCAGGGCTTACCTTGTTCTCTCTCTGGAGCAGGTTTGCTCACCCCTGCCTGTCCCTGAGCGCCCAGCCAAGCTCCTGGCACCGGCCGAGCCAACATAATGGCACTTTTCCTGTGCTGCTCCACAGACCTGCAAAATTCACTAAATTCCCTGGCACAGGATCCCCTGCAACACAAGCAAACCACCTAACAGACCTCAATCCTTGCTAAAGAATGCAATTAAGTGAAGCCATGGCCCCCAGTGGGGTCAGATTTGCGCTAGATACGGTCACATTTCAGGAATAAGATTAATTCTTACAGTAAAGGAGCTCCTGTAAGACATTCATTCCTGTGTGCTGCCTAATCTCCAGCTCTGAGCAAGGCCGTGTGTGCAGCTTGTAAGCACCGAGCATTATTAAAAATAATAAAACTGAGGAGTGTTTGCAAGGAGCAGCTCCCAGTGCAGCTCCCGCAGCTGGGAGCCAGCCAGGAGCCAGGGGAGCGAGGCACAGAGGGTGAAATGCTCTGAAGCACCTACATTTCTTAAGGGCTTAAGTTCCCCTGGGAGTCAAAGGGACTTAACCTAAGCTGCTAAGATGCTTTTGAAGATTTTCCCCCCAAGCAAGTCCCATTTCAGAGGGTGCTGGACACCTAACTCCTTAAGCTGCTTTGGGAATGGAGGGGATGCAGGAGGAGGGGTTTGGCTGCCTTGCTCCTCAGGGACCAAGAGAGAAATGCTGCTGAAAGCATTTGAGAGAAATTAGAGAGGGAAATGCTGCTGAAAGCCACAGTGACAGACACTGGGATGGGGCAGAACCGTGCAAGGGATTTCACAGAAACACAGAATGCTGCAAGGGACGTTAAAGATCATGTTGGAGACAGGGACACCTTCCTCTAGACCTGCTCAGAGATGGCCTTGAACAGTCCCAGGGATGGGGGCATCATCCACAGCCTCTCTGGGCAACATTTTGCCATATGTTACCTGTTCTTAGCCCCCACGGAGCTGGTAATTGAAACATTTGCTCTGCGTTTGAAAAAAATCCAGGAGGGGAAGGAACCACGCGTTCATTTCAGATTCATGGCAATATGACAACTTGGAAAAATAAATTAATCACCAAAAAAAAAAAAAAAAAAGAGAAAAAGAAAAAAGAAAAAAAAAAAAGCAGCAGCACTTGGGCTTTTTTTGTGTTTCACCTGCCTGTGAGAAGGAGAAGGGCGATTTTAAAGAAATTCTCTGCAAAAAGTTCCACTAGGATCTAGGAGATGATTAAATATCTTCATTTCCAGCAGCTGCTGTGGGAGAATTGCTCCCATTAGACACATCAATGGAAGCAAACACCTTGCAGGCAGAGGGCTGCACTGGGGGCTCCTCCTTGCAGCAGCAGCAGCTCCGTTTGTGCTGCACATTACCAGAGGTCACTGGGTCACTTCATTTCCTCCCAGCAACCTCTTTAAAGAGAGAAAGAAAAGCTTTTAGCACAACCACCAGCTCATTTGTCACCTCCCCTGGGGAGGGCAGGGATGAAATTTAAATTCACTGCCCCACAGCTCCAGCTTGCTCCTCTGGCCTTGGCAAACCCAGCCTGGCCAGGGCTGGCACAGGGACCTGGCACAGGAGCCCACCTGGGCAATGAGGAGGTGCCAAGGTGGCTCTGGAGCCCTGCAGAGCCCACCCCAGGAGGTGCAGGATGGATTGGGCTGGACAGGACCCCAGAAATGCCCTCATTCCCCCAAAGGCAGGGATGGCACTCAGGGATTGGGGTTCCCCCAAGGCAGGGATGGCAGCCAGGGAGCAGGGTACCCAGAGATGCCCTTGTTCCACCCCCCTGATGCCACTCAGGGATCGGGGTACCCAGAGATGCCCTCGTTCCAAAGGCAGGGATGGCACTCAGGGCATCCCTGGGGTACCCAGGGCCCCAGAGATGCCCTTGTTCCACCCCCCTGATGCCACTCAGGGATCAGGATGCCCAGAGATGCCCTTGTTTCCCTCAAAGGCAGGGATGGCACTCAGGGATCAGGATGCCCAGAGATGCCCTCGTTCCAAAGGCAGGGATGGCTCTCAGGGATTGGGGTACCCAGAGATGCCCTCGTTCCAAAGGCAGGGATGTCACTCAGGGATCAGGATGCCCAGAGATGCCCTCGTTCCAAAGGCAGGGATGGCACTCAGGGATCAGGGTGCCCAGAGATGCCCTCGTTCCAAAGGCAGGGATGTCACTCAGGGATCAGGGTACCCAGAGATGCCCTCGTTCCAAAGGCAGGGATGGCACTCAGGGATCAGGGTACCCAGAGATGCCCTCGTTCCAAAGGCAGGGATGGCACTCAGGGATCAGGATGCCCAGAGATGCCCTTGTTCCACCCCCAGGATGCCACTCAGGGATCGGGGTACCCAGAGATGCCCTCGTTCCAAAGGCAGGGATGGCACTCAGGGATCAGGGTGCCCATGGCCAGGCCTGGAGCACTGCCAGGGATGGGGCAGCCACACTCTGGGTGCTTTGGGTGCCATCTCCAGCAGCTGTGCAGATCTCAACAGAAGCCTGATCCTGCCCCAAAAAAAGGAGGTGATGGAGCATTTCACCTTTGCAGCCCAAAGCTGCTGGGCAGAGTTTCTCCTCTAGGCTTGAATGCAGCTCCCCAGGGCACTCCTGAAGGCAGGCCAGGGGTTTGGCAAACACAATTAGAGCAGGCAGCAGAGATCCTTCAGAGTGAAGCGTGGCTGTTTATCTATCACGGAGTTACTCAGATCTTAAAAAAATATTTACAAGAAAGAGGCAGAGCATTATCTTCCACGGGGAAACAAACACAGATGGAGGGGAAAAAAAAGAGCTTTGATCAGGACTGTCTCGGTCCTATTCGCTGCTTTTCATCCCCAGATCTCCAAGTGCTTTAATATGACAGCATTATCCCTTTTTACAATGTGGGAAACCAGAGGAAACTGCACACTGAGACAGCTCGCTGTGTTTGCACGTACACACACACACACAGAGCCTCTCTCTCTCTCTTTCTCTCCTTTTTTTCCCCTGTGGCATTTCTGCTGCTCCCACGTGTGTGAAGTGCCCCAAGCCATGGGCACAAGGGACATTTTGGGGCACAGCTGTGTGGGTGCCCCGAGATTCGCTGCTCCCTGCCCGGGGGTGGGATGGCACAGCCAGGGTTAAGCCGTGGTCACTGCAGGACAGAGCAGAGGGAGCTGGGGCTGGGATGCTCAGGAGGAATTCATTTCTCCCTGCAGTGACAGCTGTGACAGGCAGGGATGTGTCAGGTGCAGCCCAGCACGGACAGGGCACAGGAGGAGGAGGAGGAGGGGGAGGAAGCACAGCTCCCCAGTCCAGGCTGCACCCTGGACCCCAAAGGATGCTCAAAGTCCAGACAGAGGCACCCCCAGAACCACCAGAAATCCCAGGAGCATCCAGGAGCAGAGCAGGAGATGTGGCTCTGTGCCGGGCTGGGATGCACAAAGGGAAGGATCTGACCCAGGGCCCCCACTCCCCTCCCCTTCCACACAAATCCTTCAGCATTTCCCAGCAAACCACCCCAATCTCTGCCGAGCGCCCCTCGGCAGCACGGAACCGTCAGCTAAATTGCCTTGTGGCTCAGGGTAATGCTTCACGTTTCTTTTTCCCTGCCTCTGAGCTTTATTTATTTATTTAGGAAGTCATTCATCATTAGGCCCAGCTCAGCTGCCTGACAGACTGGGAGCTCCTCAGGGCACGGGCTGCATCCCTGAGTCTCTGTGCTGGCGCTGAAAATGCTGGGAAGGAACCACATCCCAGCCCATCCTGCAGCTCTGCCAGGGCCACCAACAGCACCCTGTGGCACTCAGCACTGCTGAACCACCAGCATCCCCCTCCCAGGGCCACCAACATCACCTTGTGAGAGACAGCACTGCTGAACTACCAGCATCCCCCTCCCAGGGCCACCAACACCACATTCTGACACTTAGCACAGTTAAACCACCAGCATCCCCCTCCCAAGGCCACCAACACCACATTCTGACACTCAGCACTGCTGAACCACCAATATCCCCCTCCCAGGGCCACCTCCTGACACTCAGCACTGCTTAACCACCAACATCTCCATTCCAGGGCCACCAACACCACATTCTGACACTTAGCATGGTTAAACCACCAGCATCCCCCTCCCAGGGCCACCACCACCACCTTGTGAGAGACAGCACTGCTGAACCACCAGCATCCCCCTCCCAGTGCCACTTTCTGACACTCAGCACTGCTTAACCACCAACATCTCCGTTCCAGGGCCACCAACACCACATTCTGACACTTAGCATGGTTAAACCAGCAGCATCCCCCTCCCAGGGCCACCAACACCACTTTCTGACACTTAGCATGGTTAAACCACCAGCATTCCTCTCCCAGAGCCACCAACACCACTTTCTGACACTTTGCATGGTTAAACCACCAGCATCCCCCTCCCAGGGCCACCAGGAGGAGGGGAGCAGGTTGTCACCCTCTGCACCCTGGAGCACTCTGCTCATCAGTGACAAACAAATGCCAGGAAATAAAAAAGTAGCCAAGCAAACGCGCAAAGTTTCTCCTGATTGCTGTTTGATGCTAAATGAAAATCCCGGTGGCGGCAGCACAGCTGATGAGCTGCTCGCTCTCCTCACACCCCCTGGAAGAGGCAGAGCTGTGCTCCAGCGAGGAGGCCACAGAGGAGCAGCCACAAACCCCCCAGCAAACCCTGCTGAGCTGCAGCCAGGAGGATAAAGAGCCTTGTCTTTCTTTGTTCCTGGCACAGAGCTGCCTTCATCACCATCCTGCTGATTAGTGGCCAGCAAGGAAAGCTCATCGAGGTGATTAGGAAGTGTTCTCTTGCCTGGGTGCTGCTCAGGAGGACTCAGGGCAAGGTGGCTCCACAGGCACGGGCTCAGCAATGCCTTTTGTCCAGCAGGGCTGCCACCAAGCCCCACTCAGACATGTCTCTCCTGGGCCTCCCCTCTGGAGCTCACCTGCCTTCTCCTTCAGCACTCATCCCCTCCCCACGTGCCGGGCCCTCCAGCCCTGCCAGCCAGCACAGGGGGTTAAATTCCATAAAGAGGATTTGGTTCTGAGCTTGCAAGACAGAAGATGAGCAAATCCCTTCCCTTGCTCTGGCAGGAATCCTGTGTCTGAGACCCACCAGCCAGGGGAGATTAAGAAAGGAGGAGAGAAAGAAAAAAACCCATCCATCACTCGTTGCTGTGATCTCATCTGAATTTAAGAGCTCAGCTGGGAGGATGCTGGGTCACTGCTCGGGCTGGTGGAGCCCTGCAGACCAGTGGGCACCAGAAGAGACTGGACAGAGTTTTAGGCTGCACTGCCCAAGGTCAGCAGCGGGGTCAGGAAGCCACGTCCACGCTCAGTGCTGGCTGTCCCTCTGATTCCATTCCAGGCTGTCTGTCTGTCTGTCTGGGGAAGCCTCTGGCTCTTGTCACATCCTTGCAGAGAGCCCCTGGTGCCTCCAGAAATCCTCCTCACGCACTGAGTGAAGCCCCACAAATCACACCAAGGCGCAGCAGCCCTCAGAAGCCCAAGGCAACCAGCTCAGCCGGGCAGGGCTCCGCTGCCATTCCATCTCCTGTACGAGGTGCAAAATTAATTCTGCAATTAACTAGGCAGAAACTGGGAGTAACACCATCCTCGGAGCACTCCAGCTTCTGCCTCACAGCCTGATCTCACCCAGCTGCTTTGCTGCTGCTGAATCTGAGTTCCTCCCCTTCTGCTCTGAGCAGCTGCAGAGCCCAGCCCAGCGGTGGCTGCTTCCACTGCCTGGCATCCAGCAGCCCCTGCACAGCCCAGCCGTGCATCAGAGGTGCCCTGAAACATTTATAAGCATTTGGAGATTGGTAACAGCCCTGCTGCAGGAAAGGAGCTTGCGAGAGCACCCCGGGAGGACATTCCCATTACCCGGCATTCAGAAAGGCTCCACCTGCTCGGCACGTCGGTTTGGATTTCACTTTAAACCAACAGAAGGGCTCCTCCTGACAAGCTGCTGGGATCATCCCAGGGTCTTTGTGGCAGTCAATCACCAGAAGGATCAGCAGGAGGAGGCTGGCTGAGTGATGTTTTTGCAGGGCCATGAATTAAACATGCAATAATATTTCCTGGGCGGGCGAGGAGCATCCCCAGGCCAGGGAGAGTGCTGTGTGTCCTCCATCCCCAGCAGGAAGATTCCTTCCCTGTTGCTCATCAGGAGCTTCCCAAGGCCCTGACCCTCAGCCAGGGCTCGGAGTGACTCGTCCACCTTTGGGGCACGGAGCCAAGCAGGAGCTGCTCCAACAACAAATCTCTCCTTGGACGGGCAGAAGCCACCATATTGCAGAAAATGGCTTCATTGTCACTGCACCATCTGGAGCCGCCAGGAAATGCAACTTTTTTTTTGGTCCCCATCAATTAGCAAAGGGAGAAATCTGCTGTCCCCTGAAAGGCAAAACTTCCAGCTTTCTCCTGGGGCTGGCTTGGGAGCTGAGCCCCCCTCCAGCACCTCTGGGATTTGTAACAGCCTGTACCCAACTCTCTCTGCTTTTGGGAGCTGACCCACAGCCTCCCCTCAGAACCCCAGAGTGGTTTGGCTTGGAAGGGACCTTAAAGATCCTCCTGTTCCCATCCCCTGCCATGGCTCCACCACAGGGTGGAACCACCCCAGCTCAGACCTGTTGGCAGCACTCAGGGGTTCCCACCTTGCTGGAGAGCAAGAATTTGCTGTGGTTAAATTTCCTAAAAGCAGAAGAGATGAGAAACCTCCATCCCACCCCTCTCACCAGAGGCTGGGCATGGTGTGGCTGGTCCAGACGGTGCTGGGAGCACCAGGGATGGGCACAGCCCAGGGATGGGCACAGCCCAGGGATGGGAGCACCAGCCCTGCAGGTTTTTAGGGAGGCCGGGCATGCATCTGCCTCCAATGACTTCCAAACACACTTGGGCCAGCCAGAGGGACTAATTGACCTTCCAACCTCCCTTCTGTCGTTACTTTCTGTGGTTTTACAACCTCTCTGAATGGTTCATTTATCCTGAGTGAATTCCTGCTGCATCCTGCTCATCAGCCAGCTGTGAGCACCTCGCTCGTGTGAGGGCAAAGCTGCTGCAGGTCCATGGATGGACCCAGCACAGGGCAGGGCACAGGGAACAAAGCAGGGGGTGGGGAGAACCCCAAACAGCTCTTGCTGAAAGAATATTAATGAGAAGCATCTTAAACCCCTCAACTTCAGGGCTGTTTATTGGCCTGAATTAAGCCCAGGCCCTGCAGGTGATACCTCGTGGCCAGGGTGCTCTTGCCTGGAAGGGGTCAGCGATTCCAGCAACAAGGACACCAATTAAAGCTTTTAATGATGCAAGCCCAGGACCTTGCAGAGCCCTGAGCAGCCTCTGCCCAGAGCTCTCTGTGCTAATAACCCTGGGCTGGGGCCCAGCCATGGGTGCTGGGCTGCCTGAAATATTTATGGCAATCAAGGATTGCTTCTTTCCTGCCCGTAATGAAGCCCCCACACGCTCCCTGCGTGCCTGTCACAGACCAGCCTCCTCCCAGTGCCTCCCAGAGCAGCAGCAGAGCTCTGGAGCAGCGAGGCAGGCTGCCAGGGAGGGATTGGAGTTTGTTTTTAAAGCCTCCCCCCAGCCCTTTCCCACTACAGCCTCGGCTCGAGTTCTCTCGTTAATCTAATTGTTCTCCTAATGAAGATCTGCAATTCCTCAAACATTAATTACCAACGGCAGCAGCAGCAGCAGCTGTGGAACAAGAGCTCCCTGTTCCTAATAATACGCTTCACACTTTCGCCTGCCACAGCTCAATTTAGCTTTGCGTGATTTGGCTGGGGGCAGATAAATAATATTCCAGCTACGGGGCTCAGCAGACGAACCCAGGAGGAGGCAAAGCTCTCCCCAAAGCCTGGGGCATAGCAGGTCCTCAGCTGGCTCCAAAATTCCCCTGGTTTATTCCACCTGCAGCTCTGTCAGGCACCGTCCCCATCCTGCAGCTCTGGGAAGGTGCAAAGGGCTGGGCCAGGGAGGGAGGGAGGCAGAGGTGCTGCAAACCCATCCCCATCCCCATCACAATCCCATCCCCATCCATCCCCATCTCATCCCATTCCATTCCATCCCCATCCCATCCCATCCCATCCCCATTCCCATCCCATCTCCACCCCCATCCCCATCCCCATTCCTATTCCCATTCCATCCCATTCCATCGCATCCCATCCCATCCCATGCCCATTCCATCCCCCTCCTAATCCCATCCTCATCCCATCCCCATCCTATCCCATCACATCCTCATCCCCATCCCATTTCATCTCCATCCCATCCCCATTCCCATGCCCATTCCATTCCCATCCCCATCCTATCCTCATCCTATCCTCATCCCCATCCCATTTCCGTTTCCATCCCCATCCCATCCCATCCCTATCTCCATCCCATCCCCAATCCCCATCCTATCGTCATCCTATCCTCATCCCATCTCCACCCCCATCCCATCCTATCCCCATTCCCATCCCATCCCATCCCATCCCATCCCATCCCATCCCCATCCCATCCCATCCCCTCAGCAGCACAAATTAACCAGGGGGAGGTGAGAGCAGGGCAGGGAGGGAACGAACAGCTCTGGCATCAGGGATGAGTCAGGGCATGGAGGAGGACAGAGGAGGGAGAGCAGCTGAGGGAGGATGAAGCTCCAGCCACGATTTGCTTCACTCACAGTAAAATGGAGCAGAAATGAAGGGGAAGGTTGGTGGGAAGGGTGGAACTCAAGCAGGACCAATGCTGGGGCTGCCCCTGGATCCCTGGCAGTGCCCAAGGCCAGGTTGGAAGGGCTTGGAGCAGCCTGGCACAGTGGAAAGAGTCCCTGCCCATGGGATGGGGTGGAATGGGACGGGCTTTAATGTCCTGCCAAGCCAAACCACTCTGTGACCCCATGATTTTGGGGGGCGGTTGATCTATTCCACACCCCTGTTGCACTGTGATCCATAAGACAGAAATGGAAAATCCCTGCTCGTGTTCACTGAGGTCAGCCCCTTCTATCCCTCATCCCTCCAGCCCAAGGGCACGAGGGGGGAACGGGGAGGAAGCTGTGCCCAGGCACAGGAGAGCTGCCAGGCAGGTCCCACCTTACAAAAGAGACTCCAAACCTCTTTTGGGCTGGGAGCAGCAGCTGGGAGGAGAGGAGCCAGGAAAGGCTGTGGCAGCCCCTCTCGCCAGCACTGCGCAGCCAAAAATACACGAGGGGAACAAAACAACGCGCACACACACGCACAAAAAAAGCCCGCAAGAGTTTTCAATGACAAAAGCAAACAAATAGATTTGTGAATAAATATTGATTTGACAGGAAGTGAGACAAAACCCTTCCAAAAGCACTCTCTGGCACTGGGTGCCTCTCCCAGCACAATGAGCAGTCCTCATCATTTCCTGGGCGCCTTTGCACAGTCGGCAGCTTCAGCTGCTCTGCAAGGTTTTGGGTTGTGGGGGTTTCTGGTCTCCCCTGTGCCTGGAACATCTTGAGTGATCCCCAGAAATAAATGCACAGCCTAAGGAGCCAAAACTTTGCTTCTGGGAGCTTGCTTTGCTTCTGGGCAAAGCAAGCACCACAGTGAGCAAAAAATCCCCACTGTTCACCCCAATTCCTGTCCTGGGGTGACCCTTAATTCTCTCCAGCACTACAGGCTCGGTTTGGTCTACAGGAGTTAGACAAAACTGAGTTAGGCAAAAGGAGTTAGGCTCCCTTCAGGCAAAGCTCAGGGCTGAGTCAGACCCAGAATCAGAGGGCCAGGGTTTGCTCCTTCCCTCGCTTCTTCCTGACCACAAACACATCTGCACACTCCCTGCTCCTCCCCAGACACACACACAGGGCCCTTTCATCCTGGAAAACCCCCAGAGCCCTGCTGCTCTGCAGGAGCTCATTAACGTGCCCATGCAGGGAATTTCAGCTCCTGCTTCCCACTACAAAGCAGGCGTGGCTGGGAGATGGGTGGGAGAGATGGGCACTGGCTCCTCCAGGGCAGCACTGGGATGGTGGGGGAGGCCCAAGCCCAGGGAGCTGCCCCTGCCCTGCCTTGCAGAACCCTTTGCAGCACCTTGGTGAACGTCCTGCTGAAGCCACTTTGCCTCCCGCAGCCCCCCAGAGCCACAGAGGGGCAGCAGAAAGCACCAAGAGCAGCGCTGCTCCTATTTGGGGGCTTCCCACTCAGTTCCCAGCCTTGCTCTGCTTATGGAACCCAACTGAGGCACCAAGGTGGCAGATTTCACCTGATTCACCCCCAGAACCACCACATCAGGGCATCTCAGGTCATTGAGACCTGAGGCCTCTCGCGGTGCTGGGCTTTCTGTGCTGGGAGGGAGCAAACAAAGAAAAACCCTTTTTTGGGGGCAGGTGCAGGAAAAAAACAACTCTTTTTTGGT